>CM066587.1:1800000-2360000 GCA_033816785.1 Picus viridis | reverse complement strand
CATTTTCAATGGAATACCATCTGTAGGAATGCAGCTCACAAAAAGAAAAGCGCCACAAACCCAAAAAACAAAACCAGGAGGCACACAAAGAGACAGTACCATTGACACAGGATGTCAGATACATTTATTCCCATAATGCATCAGGATGAAAATTAGCATCGCAGCTCAACATGATTCAAAGCTATTTGGTTTTGAGGCCGAGGGGCTAAGAGTTGCCAACGATGGCCGGCTCAAGGGACCGGCCTAAAGGCCTTGCTGAGCCAACAGGAGACATATGCTAAACATGGCAATAGAAAATGAGTTATTGCTTTACATGTGTTAGCCTTGCTATGTACAAGGGAATAATGGGGAACGTTTTTCTCTCCTTTCCCCCTCCCTCCTTTTTTTCCTTCCCTTCTATTTTTTTTTTTTTTTTTTTCTGAATGTAATGTCAGCAAGGAATAGAGTACTGTGAGAGAAAGGATATTAATTCCTTCTTACTGCTTCAAAAATATTTTGTTTGGTTTTTCATCTCTGGGAGGAAGATTTGCCCAGCAACAATATTAGACAGACCCCTGTTGGCCTACCTAGGCTATGCAAAGCTGTCAAAAATGATAACGCACTAAAGGCAAACCACAAGTGCCTTGCAAAACTGTTTTGCAAACAAGCAAACAAACAAATAAAAAATGTTTTCTTTTGAAGCTTGACTGGGCTGAGGAATTTAAATATAAAAGAAACTAAATGCTGAAATAGAGTTTCTAAGAAAAATGAGACAAGATTGGATGATTATTCCGGTTTTTTGTTGTGCTTCCCCCCCGCTTTGGTTTTGGGTTTGTTGGGTTTGTTTTCTTTTTTTTTTTTCTTTCAAATTCTAGTGGAGTGATACTGTCAGAGCACAATAAACCAGGGAGATCCTAATCCATAGAAAACTCTAGGAAAGTGCAAATCCTTATTAGTCCAAATTTAAATGGCACATACTTACTCCAAGTTCTGCTACTCCACAAATGGAGTTGGGATTTTTTTTTTCCTTTATATTTTTTTTTTTTTTTTTTCTTTTATCTTTTTTCCCCCTCTATTTTTTTTCCTATTTTTTTCTTTTTTTCACATCTGCTCTGATTCTTTGTTAGAAAATTTCAGTCTGAATGCAAATCGGGGGCCAAGCATGAAAACTACTGAAACAAATCGAATTTGAAGCAACATCATCCTGAAATGTTTTCCTGAATGTCACTGAAATTTCATGTTTAGCCATTGAGCTGGCTCTGAGAGCAGCCTCTTTAATTGAAATGTTGTTAAACAAAGTGGTAAAACTATTGGAGACACATGGACACCCACAACTCCAGATCCCTCCGCGTACTCCTAGGCAGTAGTTTTCCTCACTCTACAGAGTTTACTTCTGGGCACAAAAATCTTACTTGAAATGGAGTCGTCTTTCAACTTTTATTCAATAAATGTTATTAGATGGCTTTATAACTGTCTGGGTTCAGGAAATGTATGCAAATAAAGGAATGGACCCAATTCTTTGACTTGGAGTAATGTGAGACAAAGCTGGAACAAAGAGAGACTTGTGCATTTCATTCAGTTGTCTTATTTGCTCCTTTGGTTTCAAGCCTCTTTATATTTTTTTTTTTCTTCTTCTTCTTTTATTTTTTTTTTCTCCCATTGAATTACCTCAATCATAAAAGTAATGATTTGATCTCAAATGAGTTACCAGAGGGGATCTTCTTTAGTCTCTGAGATCATATTTGATTGATCGTATTTCAACAATTAGCCTTTTATTTTGCCACACACTATTGAACTAGATCGACAGCATCTTAGCAGGCCAGCTTTAAACAGTCAACTGTTAACAATAGCATCAAAAAGAGAGACCTGATGGGGTTTACTGTCACTTTAAAGAACAGGGTGGGTTTTCACATTGTTGAAATCTGTCAGATATTTTGAAATGTCCCTCTCACTATGGTGCCACACCCCCTGCGTGCCCTTATAATAAAATTGGTTTTACTCCTGATTAAATCATTTTCTCCCTACCCACTACCATACTTCTCATAATGGACCTGTGTGCTCTACAGCTGGTGTTCTTCCCATGGTACCAATTCTTACTTTATCTTTTAAGCACTTTGCTGCTAAGATCTCATGCAGAGTGCTTATGTTTTGTTAAGAGCTTCATTCTTAGAGAAATAGCTTAACACATGTTCTAAAAATGTTGTACAACTTATTGCTTAAAACACATTTAGAAAATGTATAAGTACTGTAGCTTTGGCACACAACTTTAAGTAGAAACCTTAAAAAAAAAAAAACACACCCCACCACAAAAAACCAACACACACAAAAAAGCACCAACCCCACAACTTGTTTTTGCCATGCATTTGTCTTAAATGTCTAAAGTGGAATGCTTGACTTCTAAGGCTTTATAGAGACTTATCTTACCAGATTTTTGCACCATTTCCAGCTCTTCAAGGAAAAGTGTTAGGAATGTATCATCGTGAAAGCAAAGGGTGTCAATTTTCCCTCTAGCAATAAGAGAGTTTTTAAAAATGTTTGCTAGAAGGAACAAATGCCAAGCCAAGAGGAGAAAAAAAAAGAAAAAAAAAAAAAGGAAAGAAAATAGAAGTCCATTCAGTCTAAGACTCTTGTTTGGTTCCCACTGGTTGGAATCCCTCTCACATACCGTGGCAATAGGGCCATAAACAAACACGCACATGCATTTCAAGCTAGGCTTAAGGGGAGGACCTGACTTTTTGGCTTTACTCAGACATATTTCTTATTGGGGTGTTTTGCTTACAGAAAGATTAAGTCCCAGATCTGGTATTTAAGCTTGACAGTCAAGGACTGCTTTCAGTCAGGAGATACTGTATCTGGGAAGATGCTCAAAATCTCACAGTCCTAAAAATTTGCTTTAACTTGTCAGTGGTATTTGATTAGTTCAACCGTCACTGCCAGTTGATATCATATATCTTAGATACAGACACAAATATGCCCAGAAAATCCCATTAAATTTATGCTAATACTCAGGCTGAAAATATAAAGACCACATTAAGAAAGGGAAAAAAAAAAAAAGAGAGAGAAAAAAAAAGAGTGTGGGCACTTGTCAAGGTTGTTACTTAAAAAAAGTAATAAAATCAATATATAATACATTTGTGAAAGGAACGGATGCTATTATTCTTAGCATATCAGCCTTTGCAATGACACATTTTTGATGGCACTTGAAATGTCTGCAGTAGAACCAAACAGGAGTTCAGCTATGGTTTCAAAATGCCATCATAAAGTTATCCTTGTTCAAAGAGGATAAAAGTAATCTATGGGAAAGAGCAACTAAAACCAACCAAACAAAATCCCCCAAAATATGAAAATCAACCAAGGCAGAACAGAGAGATCAGTTTTGAGAGAAAATGAATCCTAGAATGGCTTAGGTTGGAAAGGATATCAGAGGACATCTCCTTCAAACTTCCTAACATACAATACAATACACCAGGTTGGAAGAGACCTTCAAGATCATCGCGTCCAACCCATTAACTAATCCAACCCACCCAACAACTAAACCATGCAGCCAAGCACCCCATCCAGTCTTCTCCTGAACACCTCCAATGAAGGTGACTCCACCACCTCCACAGGTAGCCGATTCCAATGGCCAATCACTCTCTCCGTGTAGAACTTCTTCCTAACATCCAGCCTAAACCTGCCCTGGGCAAGGACACCACTCAAGTACACTCAGCTGCCTCATCCAACCGGGCCTTTAACAGCCCCAGAGAGCAGGCAGCCACAGCCTCCCTGGGCAGCCTGTTCCAGAGTTTCACCACCCTCCTACTGAAGAATTTCTTCCTCAGATCCAGTCTAACCCAGCTTTCCTCCAGTTTCAAACCATTCTCTCTTCTCCTGTCTCCAGACACCCTCGTGAAGAGTCCCTCTGCAGACTTCATGTAGGATCCCTTCAGGTACTAGCAGGCAGCTCTAAGGTCCCTCAGGAGTCTTCTCTTCTGCAGGCTGAACACCCCCAGCTCCCTCAGCCTGTCCTCATGGCAGAGGTGCTCCAGCCCTTGGATCATCTTTGTGCCCCTGCTCTCTAGTTGATCCAACAGTTCTGTATCTTTCTTATACTGGGGACACCAGCACTGGACTCACTATTTGAGGTGGGTTCCTGGTATGTAGGCTAGTCTCTAGGAGCATAACATAATCATTTACCTTCTTTTAGGAGAATTTATACAAATATTTTCCCAGCTATGCACTGCCTTTTTACCCATCCCACTATTAAATCCCAGAGCACCATGTCCAGAAGCTCTACCTCACTTCATTGCATATTCCTGCAAGTGCTGTTGTGGGTGACCCCCAAATGTCCTGGAATGCAATTCCTACAAGCATAACTAGAAGCACCCAGACTGCTATGGAGGTTGTGCCCTGAAAAATCTAAGTAAAGACTTTGGTGAGACACATCCTGCTGAGTCTTATACTGTAAGTCATTTACTAACAGTACTGTTTTTCTCATCATTTTCCTGGTGCTAGCTGCACACAGCAGCATTAGAATGACACTGCCCTGCTTGGTGGACACTAGAATATGACAGCTGCCTCCTCTGTACTGCCTTACAAACCTTAGACTTTTTGGGTCTGCCAACTCACAGCTCCAACATGTGAAATCTCCGAGCAGTGGAGTCCCCAACCCCAGGAGCCAGTGCATCTGGTGAGGGAGATCTCCACTGGAGAAAGCCCTGCAAGCACTGTTAACTAATGCATGCAATTGCCCTCACATGAAAAATCTTTGCACAAGAATTTGCTGGGTGTGCACAATGCATTTCCACTTGACTGAAAGTGGGAAACTTGCTGCACTCACTCAGCCCAACAGGCAGATTACCAGCAAGAGATGCAAGCCAGAGTCCTGTGGCTGAAAGAGGAACATTAAAAGTTCTCTTGCACTTACTAGGGAAAGACAAACTGCCTGGTATTGTAGAATCGTAGAACAGTTTGGGGTGCAAAGGACCTTCAAAATTCATCTAGTCCAGCACCCCTCCCATACGCAGGGATACCTTTTACTAAACCAAGTTGCTCAGAGCCCTGTCCATCCTGACCTGGAATATTTCCAGGGCTGGGTCATCTACCACCTCTCCAGCCAACCTCTTCCAGTGTTTCACTACCCTCAGTGCAAAAAGTTTCTTCCTTATACCTAATTAAAATCTACCTCTTTTAGTCTAAACGTATCATCCTTTGTCCTATCATTCCTATTCTTTCTCAAACTTGAAGACAAGGTTGGACTGGATGACCTTGGAGGTCTCTTCCAACCTGGTTGATTCTATGATTCTATGAGTCTGTGTGTTGTTGGTTGGTTTTTTTTTAAATTCTTTTTGTTTGCTTGTTTGTTTTTTTCTTTCTCTTTTTAATACTTAAATTCTTCAATAGTAATTGGCTGATCATTAACTGTCTTCAACAGGGGAAAAAAGAAGGAATAGACTCAAGCAGAAGCCCTTCACATGGATCAGCACAGCCCTTCATCACTAAATCCCTCTCAACAGCACAGCTATTAATTTGCACACTGCCAGGTATGTGTGTTTGATAGCTTTGTCTGCATTTTATAAGCCACAGCTTCCCTGATCTCTAGCATCAAGACTCGGCAGCTTTCTCGGGGCAAACAGCTTCTTTCAAAGTGATCACACTCAACTGAGAGCAGAATCAGAGTGCAGAGTTGTGCACAGACGTGAGGTGAGATGGTGAAGACTCTTCATCATCATATGACAAGGAGTTCACCCTTTGGCGATGTGGCACATGATGCTTAGCTTCCTGCCCTGTCAGTGAATCCCATCCTGATGCTGCATATCCTATGCACACTCCAAAGTGCATACAAGCCCTTGAACTTTGATCAAATAGTGTGGCAGAAGCCTCAAATCATGCAAAGCAATACTTCCTGCATTCTGGAAGTGGAAGGCTGGAGAGGGGCTTTTCATAAGGGTATCTAGCAATAAGAAAAGGGGAAATGGTTTGAAGCTGGGGAAAGCAGGGTTAGACTAGAGCTGAGGAAGAAGTTCTTCAGTACAAGGGTGGTGAGGCTCTGGAATAGGCTTCCCAGAGAGGCTGTGGATGCCTCCCCTGTGGGGGTGTTCAAGGCCAGGTTGGATGAGGCTTTGAACAGTCAGGTCTAGTTGAAAGGCATCCTTCCCTGGAAGGGAGGTTGGAGTAGATGATCTCTGAGGTGCATTCCAACTGGAGCCATTCTAGGATTCTGTGATTCAGCCAGATTTTTGTGTTTTCTCACAGCTAAATAATTCCTCTTCCTCTCCCTCTTGATATGTTTGGGAAGTCTGCTATCCTGCTTGCTCTATGTACATAATCCTTTACTTCCAAGAGTGTTTAAAGACATCAAAGGAAATGTCATTAGAAGAATTAAATGTTGAATGCACTGTATTTCTCAACAATTTCTACTGAATCCTTCCATCCCTCCATGGGTTATCAAGGTTACACTCAGCAAAGGAAAGCTTGAATCTATTACAGCTCTACTAGAGGACCATGGCATGTCCTTTTAGCAGAAAACTCAAGCCAAGAGTGTTAGTTTATAATTTGAGCACCCATTTCCACGGAGCCAAGGCGCAAAATACTGAGTAACCTAAGCTAAAAAGCAGAACATCTCCATGTGCATGCAGAGTGCTGTTTACTCCAGCTCTCGTTGCCCTGGGGGCATGCTGGAACAGCCAAGTACTGCTAACTTAAATCTCAGTCTGTTCCAGAAAAAAGAAAAGATATCTGTACTTGGGCACACTGGGTCATATTCATCCATACATAATTCCACAGAAGTCCACAGAGTAGGAGAGGGATGAACTGTCCTATTGTTTCTGTGAAAAGAGATGCAGTAGGTTGGAGAAGTCAGAAGTTGTACATCAGGAGAGCATGCACGGATCAGAGGGTTAGGAAAGCAGTCAGCAAGAGATGCCATGGCATCCAGGAAAGTTTTATGCTCTTAGCTGCTGTTTGAAACTGGGAGTGCAACAATATACAGTGCTAATGAAAGAAGAATCCTTTTGGTAGCCAGGAACAGGTATTCCTACTCAAATACTCTCCTAAGGTCATTCAGTTGGGGTTGTTCAATTTGGAGAAGGCTCCAAGGAGACCTTATTGTGGCCTCGTGGTATCCGAAGTGGGCTACAAGAAAGCTGGGGAGGGACTTTTAGGGTGTCAGGGAGTGATAGGACTAAGGGGACTGGAACAAAAATAGAAATAGGTAGATTCAGATTGGATGTTAGGAAGAAGTTCTTCTCCATGAACATGGTGAGAGACTGGCACAGGTTGCTCAGGAGGGTGGCAGAAGCCTCATCCCTGGAGAATTTTAAGGCCAAGCTGGATATGGCTCTGAGCAATCTGATCTAGTGTGAGGTGTCCCTGCCCATAGCAGGGGGGTTGGGACTGGCTGATCCTTGAGGTCCCTTCCAAACCTAACAATTCTGTGATTCACTGCCAAGACCTGCTAAAGGGTGAGATGACAGCACTGCTGGTTTTAGCTTCCCGTATTCTGTCACTGCGATTTGAAGCAATAATTACTGCAACAGGATTATAATTACAAGCACTTTTAAAAGTCATTAAACTTAGCCGAATCAACTATTCCGTGTGGGAAAAGGAGTGGTTTCAAACACAGAGTATTTCCCCTCAAAATAAAGCTGAAAGCTCCATAAGAATAACTAGACCACCTCTCTACAGATCAACATGCTTCTGTGAGACTCACTGCAAGTTAACAAAGAGAAGGAGCAGGCATAGATAGCCTGAGCAGCCAAAATCTGCACAGCCAAATTGTTGCATCCTTCGGGGTCAAAGAAATACTCATACCCTCGAGGGTGTGAAGAAAGGGACAAGGAAAGAGCATGGAGGAATTCCCACCAGCACACACTCTCCCACGGTGCAGAGATTTCTCAGCCTCGGAGCACCAAGGCTGCCCGAGCACATGGATGAGGCTTGGCAGACTTTCTGCAACTCAGAGAAATTAGATCGCTGTGCTGAGTGAAAATTACATTTGTCATACAGTGGTACAATTCTGTCCTCTATCTGATTGTCCCTACATGTCCCTGCTCACTGTAGGAGGGTTGGACTCGATGACCTTTAAAGGTCCCTTCCAACCCAAAGCATTCTGTGATTCTGTAATTCTCTCTCTATGTAGTCATTGAGCAGCATCTTCAGCTTCTTCCTAGTAGTTAGCACACATTTTATTTTGGTGTTTTTCTTCTTTACCCCTGCTGTTTATTCTTCCCTCATTATTCTGAGCCTGGCTAATGACTTTCTCATTTCTCTGTGCCAGGTAATGAATTTTATTCTATTTTCTATCTGGATGCTAGTATTTCTATTTCATATACTCAAGACTGCAGAACACAAACCTCCAATTCTTGCCTAGATGGGGAACTTGTTCTTCATGAGACATCTTACTATTCAAAGGGGAAAGTCCTTTCTGAATTCTGCTTTTGACTTGATCTTCCTCACTTAGTCATGTGTTGCGTATACATATATTAGTCAAAGTAAATACCTCCCTTACAACTTGAACTCTGTTATTAGCATATTTTTTTTTTGTTGTGTAATTTCTCTCCTCTAAGCTTCTCTGCAATCTAAGGTTAAAGTTTTGTTCCTATTCCCTCCTCCCCCCCCCCCCAACTTTTGCAGTCAGGTCTTTTATCAGAATTGTGTGTATCAAATCTACATTTGAAATAAATTGGAGGCTCTCAAGATCTACTGCAGAGACAAATTGGACACTGACTCTCCCATTTTCATACTTCGAAAATATGTTCATATTCCTATCTTTTTAATTGTGCTACTAACTCAGTGTGCTTCAGGATTCTGTCATGTAGCTCTTCTGTTCTTCCTCTCCTCTTGCTGTTTCTAACACTGCTTCTATTTCCATTCTTGTCAAAAGCCTTTTCATAGTCCAAAAATCTGTACACAATGTTTTGTAATATTTGGCAGACTTAGCTGAAACCTTATTCACTGCCTTCTTGTGATTCATGGGTCATAAATTATTTCATATGTAACGCACCCCAAAGGGTAAAAAATTCTTTGTATTAGATTTCAACCAGACAATTTAGAGGGGGGAAGGCAAAAAGGAAAAAAAAGGGGGGGAAGAGTCTTTTTGAGACACTCTGAAAAGATTTGGCCTCAATATATGGTCTAGAGTGTTGTCTCCCACAAATGGTATCTCAGTATCCTTCAGAAAAGATGAGATTTCAACATGCTCCAAGTGAAAACACTCTTGTCATAACGTGGGCTTTGCTATGGGCAACTTTAAAGGGAAGGAGAAACACAAAATGTGTAGCACTGGGTCAGGCTGCTGATGCATTTAATCACTCTTGTCTCCTGTGAGTGTTAAACTGGAAGGGTTTGGAGGAAAACAATTCAAACCCCAAGAACACCACCCAATCTTTACTTACTGCTCATAGCCAAAGACGTTATTGGGACTGACCCCAGTCACAATGAGCTTGTGCCTCGCTGAGTGAGTTTCAATAATCAAAGAAAATAATTAACCAAACAATAAAGATTGTGATGACTTCCTTTATGTAAATGACTTCCAAATGTAAAGAGATCAAAGCTTATGCTAAAATCAAGCATTTCCCCTAGTCCACTTCCAGTACCAAAAAGGAACATACATACATGATTTGTTTACAGTTCTAAGGATTATCTATGAAATATTAATTTATTGTTTTATTAGGGGGAAAAAAATAAATTCAAGTAATTCTCGAAATGCTATTCACACATGCCTGATATCTGTACTCACATTTATTTGAATGGGACCATTTACAAGATTAAAGATTACCTCTACGTCTCTAAGCTTCATTCTCACACTGGTTTGTAGGATATCCAGAGAACAAATTCTGGATATTTTTTTTTTTTTATATTTTAATGAAAGGGCTCTTTGAAACAGAGCGGCTGAGAGGAGTATGCTGACACAAATTCAGGTATGTGCAAAGTGCTGCAAGTGTCAAGGGCAAAGCATTTTATTTTGTGTAGAATTTATCTTTTGGTTCACTAAAGTCAAAACAGTTCTGTTCATCAGAACTTTTATAAAGGGCTGTTTCATAATATGAAACCATTTGGATTATCTGACCAAAGATAAGACTTCAATGGACTTACTATATCATTCACCACTGTACCAGTGCCACAAAAGGGAATTACAATTAATTGGATTATGTTGGTCTCCACCCGCTGATTGTAGAAGAGAAAGTCTGAAACTGTAACTATTTCAAACGGACCCTATCTCTCATCAACCATGGGATTTGGGCTTTAATTTACCAATAAAGCTTAATTTCTTCTCTGTATTCTCTTCTGGTTAGGGAGAGGTCATTCCAACACTTTATTCAAGTATCTTCACAAAGAAAGGACAGTTTTGTTAAATACTTTCAAACCAGGACTTTAATACTTGCACCTTGCCGTCATGCACGGCCTCTTTTCTCTATCAGCAATAAAATGAGTGGTCTTGAAAAACACAAGCCAGAAGAACCTACTCCCTTGGGCCAGAAGAATAATTTATTCTTCACCTTCCCTTTGTCAGATCACAAAATTTTGGCTAAAATTTCTACCTAAGGAAACAATCTTGCACCCATGGAGATATTCAAGGCGAGGCTCAACAGGGCTCTGAGCAACCTGATCTAGTTGAGGATGCTCCTGCTTACTGCAGAGGAGGTTGGGTTAGATGATCTTAGGGGATCCCTTCCAACCCAGACCATTCTGTGATTCTATGAGTGACACTAGACAGGACAGAGGGTATCGCTTCATGCCATGGAAGCTCCTTCACAGACATAGAACCATGGAATGCTCAGGGTTGGAAGAGATATTTAAAGGTCATCTAGTCCAACCTTCCTGCAGTAAGCAAGGATGTCCTCAATGAGATGAGCTTGTTCAGAGCCCCGTCAAGCCTGACATTCAATGTCTCCATGAATGGGGCCTCCACCACAAGAGGCAGGAAGTTTTCAGCAGCCTGATTCCCACCTTAGATTTGGGCTTGTCTGTATGGAGAGTTAAGACTGTGAAAGGTAAAGGTAACATTATAAATGTGACATATGCATACAACTCATTAGCTTGGAAAGAGTCATATTTGACACTGCAGGTGATTGAAACTATTTTAATTCATGCATTTTACATGTTAAGACTCAGCAATAAAACTATTCTTATTCTAGATCTCCATATGTATGTCTATAAATATTTATATATATAGAATATATATAGTCCATATTAAAAATATTTATATATATAAATATTATCTATAAAATGATAATATAGATGTGTGCATATATATATATATATATATATATAGATAGATGACCTCCAGAGGTCCCTTCCAACCCCCACCACACTCTGATTCTGTGATTATATTTCTGCTGATGGCTCTGCCTAAAAGCTGTTAGGCATTTTCATCGCTATCTTTCCTGGAAAGTCATTTCATGCCTAAATCCTTCTAGTTTCCAGCCTAAAATATTCAACTTTATATAGTTTTTAAAAATAATTATTAATATCAGTAATGCTAGCTTTGAATTTTATGTCTTTTTTTTTTTCCCCTCCAAACTTTCACATTCAGTCTAAGAAATAGAAAAAGTCCTCAGTCAACTCAACTTACTTCAAAACCATGTTGCTTAATTCACATTTGCATTACTTTTTTTCTGCTAATATCTGAAGCTCTAATTCCATTCCCTGGATATTAGCAGGACTAGCTATGCTGTTAAAGATAGGGATGCTTCTAAGTGCTCACTGAATCAGGGCATATGAGATGATAATTGTATGTGTTTAAAACAAAACTTTAAACAGGAGGGGATTATGTAAGTTGCTAAAACAAATATATCTTCAAGTGCACTGAAGGACTTTCAAATGCGAACGAAATGTCCTTTGATAATAATAGTGCTAATAAGGACATGAATTTTCAAACATTTTTATGCATTTTGAGAATCACACACTACCCTGCACAGGGAAGATTCTCAAGAAGTCCACTTATTTTTTGATTTATTTTTTTCTTCATACAAATTCATCAACTTCAGAGCTAGGTCTGCTCTGAAGCCACACCAGCTGAGAATCACATACCGGAGCATGTCCTGATTCGGGCATGGGTTAGTCTGCACATTTTAGCTTCTCTTATACAGTGCCTGCCTAGGAACATCACTTCTGTACGGTGAGGGCGACAAAGCACTGGAACAGGTTGCTCAGAGAGTTTGTGGAGTCTCCCTCTCTGAAGACATTCAAAACCCACTTGGATGCATTCCCATGTGACCTGTCCTAGGTGATCCTACTCTGGCAGGGGGCTTGGACTGGATGATCTCAGGAAGTCCCTGCTAACCACTAACATTCTGTGATTGCAATTTTCATGACCATAAAAAAAAAATTAATTTGAGGAATAGAAAGCTTGTGAAAAAATGGAAGACCTAAATTCCTTGACCAGACCCTTGTTCGTGAAATGCATGCAACTGCATGACTGGTGCAATTAAGAGCTGCATCCATAGAGACATTTCAGACCTTGCCCAGGACTTTTTAACCAACAGGTTGAAGGCCAGTGTGGGCTTAAAAACACAACTTGGGCTTAACAAATAGCTCCATCCACCCTGCCACATGAAATTCCATGTGGCAGCTCCACCTTCTCTTCCTGAGCTGCAGAAGATGCATAAGTACCATGAGACACATGTAAACACGTTTGGTTTATGGTTCCTCCTTGGCAGAGAGGCAATGAAATATGGGTGACTCAGTGGAATCATGTTTTCCATTTCCCACACATGCCTCACAGTACTGTGTGGAAGGAGGAGACACGGCCTCGCCTGCATCCACCAAAAGGTTTCTAGCATCACACCTTTTCCTCCATCTCACGCACACATCCACGTTCTGCATTTTCACTCCCTCTGTGCTAGGACCTTAGGCAGATTTTACCACAGAATCCCAGAAACATTCAGATTGGAAAAGACTCTCAGGATCAGCAAGCCCAACTGATAACCCTACTCTACAAAGTTCGCCCCTAAAACATAGCCCCAAGCACCACAGCCCCAAGCACCACATCCAAAGCACCTTTAAATACGACCAGGGTTGGTGTCTCAACCACATTAATGATTGATTTTGTACCTATTTTTCCTTCCCCACCCCGCTTTATACTTCCAATTCCTCTTATTTCACCAGAACATAAAGGCACAAATTTCAGGAGAGAAAAGGAATGCTTCAAAACAACTTCTAAACTTTGCAGTACATGGATTATTTTCCCCCTGTTCTTTAAATCAGCCTTGTGAATGAACTTGTAACAACAGGAGGATTTCAACATAAGAGATTGTAATGCCTTTGGTTCCTTGAGAGACATTCAGGTCCCTCCCACAAGAAATACATTAAAATATTGATTAGATTAGAGGAACATTTCAAATAGATGGAGATTTACACTTCCTTTTTGGATGCAGAGCCTTCTAAAAAGTTTCAAGGCAACGCACAACAAAGCAGTTGACAAGAAAGATAGCATCTGCTTTCCTGGCTACTCAAGCTGAAGTTTTTCATTCCAAACGCAAGCAATGTGTGGTAGTTTTAGGCTATGCCTTTAAAATTTTGCTACAGATTTTGAGCAGAAAAGTAGAAGAATGTAAATAAATCACTATTGGGAGTGAAAAGGGAAAAAGAGAGATAATTCTAACCGACTCCTTTGGAGAGCTATCTACCATAAGGCTGGTTGTACCAAAACATTCTGGGAGCTTTTCTTCTTGCTTCATTGCTCTGGAGGGGATACTAGCCCTGGTTCGGCTTGACCTTGGCTGCATTGTTTTGGTTAAGTCTAACAGACGCTTTTTCTCTGCTCCTTTCTCCCTTTTGCACAGTAGGTGGGAGGGCAGAGAGGCAGCTTCCCTGATTTTCTTGACCAGGAGGGTTCTCATGTTGTTTGTTACTTGTAAATATCAGTAAATCTTGTAAGTCCTGTGCATTTTGTAGGTGTTCATTGCATTCCGTTGTAGATTGCAGTTTTGCTTGTAACCACAGCTTTCATTTGCTTCCAACTGAGCTGGTCCGGCAAAGTTAATGTTGGGGGGGAAATTTCAACCCACCACACAATGTTTCCAAAGTTAACACAATTAACTCACGACAGTCCCGGACCGTCATAATATAAAGACACAGATGGAAATTCAAAGCTTTACAAATGTCATAGAGCTGTGAGAAGGTTATTTTTTATTTTATCTTTTTTTTTTTTAAACTGCACAAATCAGACTACTAATTAAAACAGGTGGTTTTATTTCAACCACTTTGGCACACTGGGGCATTACCGGGAGGGCTATTCATGTATGAAGTCTAGCAGGGAGCATACATTGCTAGGGAAAAAAAAAATATGTGATATGTGATAACAACAAACTGGTGAGATAAAAGAATGACACACTGCACTGCTTCCTGAAACAATAAAAGACCAGTAGTTCAATTAGTTAGTAATTTCCGTGTGACTATTTGACAGACTCTACTAATTGTTAAGCTCCCACTAACTATTGCTTTCCCTAATTAATGATATTCAAGCTCAAACAACGGAGACATGTGGGCCAGTTGCCCTTTTGACAATGTTTTTTTCACAAACCCATTTGCTTACCAAAAATATTTTATTTTCTTTTTCTCCAAACTAAAAGATCCTAATCTTAAGTAGAAATAGACATCAGCAACAACAACAACAACAAAAAGAGAAAATGTTAAAGCAGCTTTGCATTTTACCACAGTTATGGGGGGGGGGGGAAATAAAATAAAAGAAGAAAAAAAAAAATGGGATTGTTTAACATATCATTTATGCTGCATGCATAATAGCTGAAGTCTTCTAGCAGAGATCTTTCATATTAATTTAGCATTGCATAAAATTCATAGTAACAGGTCCAAGGGTCAAGCATCATTCATCATTAGTTGAAGTGACATTTGCAACCCTTCATATAGCAGCTGCTTGAAAGGGGGAAAAAAAGGTATTCTTTGGAAGAATGGGGGTAGCAGACAATCCTGGCTCTATCTGTGGAGGGGAAAACAAGGTGCCACTATGTCAGCATGGTAATGTGCTTAAGTTTGGTGATGTCATTCTTCCCTAACCCCCACGAGTCACAAGGCACAAGGCAGCTGCATTCCTGAACTTAGTAGTTCGGGTGGAGAGAAGTAATAACTAGATGTAAATGAATTACATTACTGTGGTTGTGAACATAGCTCTGTGCATCTAAATTATGATTTATATCAGGATCCTATCTTGTTTTTGAGAGTTTTCTACTTGTTAACAAGGCAGCCCTTGTTCTCATGGCATCCTCCAGGCATAATAGTTTCTGGGAAGCCAAATAAGATCACTTTTGAAACTGCAAGACGGCATTCCAAGACTTTGCAGCAGAACACATTGGCCAAATTAGGACTTCTGAAGACTGTTAACTAACAAATAAAATCTCTCTTGTGTTTTTTTTTTTTTTTCTTCTTTGTGGCATGTCTTCCTTACTATAAAACACGGAGATCAGAACGGGAAATGTGAGCAATTAAAATGAAAATGTAATCATCTGCAAGAAAAGATAAATTTGTATTAAATGGCTAATACTTCACAGTCCTTTTGATATTACAAGTACTTTTTAAGGAAAAATATATATTTTATGTCACAGTAATTTTTATGATGTGAAACATGTGATCTCTTTGGAATTATGAACACTTTTTAAAGCGCAGTCATTAAACTAGCATGCACCACAAAGCAGTCAGATTTTTTGGAGCTTTCCTAATATTTGGTGATTTCCCTCAGCTTGGCTATTATACCTGAAATGTATTTAATTTATTCGTGTCACTAATTATCCACTAGCATTTAAAGCACTGTGATGATTACCAACCCAGACTACTACTTCTTCCTTAAAAAGTTTAATGGTTTTTGCAAAGGAAACCAACGCTTACTAAAGAGTCACTTGGAAACACATGAAAAACCTTCAAGGACATTGCTTATTACACACTGCCATTCTACGAGCAGCTATAAATTAAAGTCCCAGTCAAAACACAGCTACCAGCAAGAAGTTGCTTTTCCATGCTCTGTGCATGCATTATGCAAGAGATGGTGTACTGGTTTGCCCTTGCACGGGATTAAAAGATGGTGCTACAAGTATCTCATGGTGAGATCCCATTGCAACCAACAGCAGCACCGAGTCCTCACGTTGCATAGCAGCTACTAGCTTCAGACTGATCCCCAGAATGGTTCATAGACCACGCTGGTCATCCATTACCTTACCTAGAATACAAGATAGCCATTCATCAACTGGAGCAGGGTAGATTTAAGATCAGACATCAGGAAAAAGCTATTTACTATGAGAGTCATAAGACATTGGAATGGGATGCCAAGAGAAGATATGGAAGTGGTTAAGACCAGGCTGGATGAGGCTTTGAGCAACTTGGTTTAGTGGGAGGTGAGCCTGCCCATGGCAGGGTTAGTACTAGATGATCTTTGAGGTCCCTTCCAACTCAAGCCATTCTACCATTCTATGGTCCCTAAATTAGACCAAGAAGCATTTCTACAGAGGGCCAGCGCTACTGGTCCATTGCTCTCATGACGTCTCACCTTCCCATGGGTTTTGATAGCTGTGCAGACATTAGACACGTATGTAAAGATGTTATAGATACCAGAAAGGCAGAATGGCTGCAAAAGGAATAGAACAGCAGAGGCAAGATGACTGGCAGATAGGGTTGCCACATCCCCCTTAAAGAGACTGCTCCTTTTCCACACCTTATGTCTCTTGTACCATAAAAATATGCATAGATGTATGTGGGAGCATCATAGCAGATTTCTTGGGATGCGTGCCATGCATCTGAGCTTCAGAGCTGGCTCAACGTTGTCACCATTAAGTCGCAGTGTACACAGCAACACTTCAATCTAATTTCAATTAGGGAAAAGTTACACAGAAACTTCTTGGAGAGTACACATGACCCTACACATAAATACCAATTAAATTCAGTATCATCAGTGTCTCTGCAGTGAACATTGATACCACTAGCGACAGGAAGGAATTTCAAATGAGGCAACGCTTGATGACATTTCCTCCATCTCCAAACTCTGCCTGTGTTAACTAGTACGTCAACGATTAGTGGGATTCATCTGTGAAGAAATGGGGTGAAAAGAAGCAATGACATGAAATTTTCATTACAAGCAGGTTTTTTTGGTGGTGTTGTTTTTTATTTATTATTTTTTATGTGGCATAAGGCAGAATGTTGCATCATTATGCGACAAAGACACTACCTGATAAACGAATAAAAGCCTAAGCTACTGAGAAACTAGAGATACCAGGAGTGTTAAGTAGTTCAGCTGAGATAACAGAACTACTTCTCATAGCAAGGGCACATAATCATGATTTGTGTGCCTAGCCACCCCTCTGTCCTGAACCCAGCCAAATCTGTATCTAAAGGGCATCCTGATACCGGCCAGTGGGATGGGTGAGATCATATCCCTTTTGGCGGGGATGTGCGGGGTATGCAGGCACTGCTCTTAGAGTTGTCCCATTTTCTTTTGTTGGCAGAGTCTTTTATTGGAAAACAATGGAACAAAAAGTGCAGCAACTCAGGGCTTTAATTCTTGACAAGCACTTCTCTTCCCCGCCCCCCCCCCTTTTTCTTTTTTTTCATTCAGCACTTGGAAGAGTCCCCAAACATGCAGATGACTTGAGTGAGATTTAAACGTGCGCTTTAAGCAAGGGACAATAGAAAACCCTCCAAATCCAACATGCCCCAAATCTGCAAGAAGACCAGGAGGAAAAGTCATCCTAAAAGTGTTAAGACTCCTTGCACACCATCACTCATTGGTGACTGGGGAGTTTTTAGAGTCTTTCAAATCTTTCAATCACAAGATGCCTTAAAGGGACTGAAGGTCTTAAAATGTGCTCTCCATCTCCCCAGTTGAGAAAGATCCACGGAAGGAGGAGGGAGGGGGAGTCAAGCCACAACACAAAAAGCATTAATGCAAAGAACAGTGGGGTCTCTCCCTAATTTGACTTTCTCTACAGGTGGTCTGCAGCTGCATCCAAACAGGTTATACGACCGCCTTCCCATGGGCATTACAACAAAGTGGGATCTGTATTCACAAGAATACATTTACTAGCATGGGCTGATTCAGGTCTAAAAATAAGAAAAAAGCATTTCCCAGCATCGCCTGAGGTAACTCTCTGCACCAGCAGAAGACAGTAGCACTCTTGTTTTGCTGGCTGTGCGTGATGATAGAGGATATCAGAAACCTACTTCATGTGACTCATGGAGGCCCACGGCCAGCTTCCAATTGATTCATTTTATTTGTATTAGTTTGTTCTCCATTGACTACACAACAGGCTAGACCGGATCAATAAGCAATACTCCGTTCTCTATTGACTCGGGGGTGATTCGCACGGAGCCCTGCAACCTCTCTATCTGATTTTATAGTTCTGGATATCATCATGGAAACAACAGGGGTGGTCAGAGATCACTTAGTGTGGGGAGAAATGGGAAAAAGATTGCAAAGACAAGGTGGGATATTGCCTTTTAAGCTGTTATACCTGCAGAAGGAGGCATGAACCTTCTATGGACCCCTGTAAAGGCTGCATGTCAGGCTTATGGTGGTCTTCCA
This sequence comes from Picus viridis, assembly GCA_033816785.1. NCBI lineage: Eukaryota > Metazoa > Chordata > Aves > Piciformes > Picidae > Picus > Picus viridis. The sequence continues at coordinate 2,341,516 of CM066587.1, read as the reverse complement.
AGGGATGCAAGAAGATATTTCACATTATAAAGTGAAAAACACGCACAAGCACGCATGCATACACGCCTTTGGTAGTATGTGAAGCATGTAACAGTTGAGTGTTCCTCCCAATGTCCACAACATCTCCTTTAGCTCTAGGGTGGGGCAGCAAAATGACACTGGCAGCATCCACACCTGAGCAGCGTTTGCAGAGACAAAGCGTGGTGACAGGTTGGACTTGACGATCTTTGAGGTCTCTTCCAACCTTGGTGATTCTCTGTGATTCAGTAACCCACCAGCCTGGCACAGCCAAAATCCCTCCTGTGGATGAGACCACAAAGTGCTGCCCCCATTTATGTGTAAAATGTATGTACAAGCATGTAACTATTGAGTTTTCCTCCCAGTGCCCATGACATCTCCTATAGCCCCAGGACAAGGTGGCGAAGGCAGTACTGGCAGCACCCACATCTGAGCAGGGTTTGCAGAGTTAGAGCAGTAACCCATCACCCTGGCATGGCCAAAATCCCTCCTGTGGATGAGGCCACGAAGTGCTCTCCCTGTTTGTGTGTAAAATGGCCTTTTCTGAAATTTCTTAAGTACACCGTTTCATCTGCTTAACTGTATTCCAGTGCCATTAAGCTAAACCACACCAGCCTAGAAGTTTTTATCCATTTGCCCTGCCTTTTTTTTTTTTTTACCCCAGCTTGTCCAGAGCACCTCAGGTGCAGAAATTTGCTAGATACCTCTAAATACCTTATCCTTGACTTCTTCAACGTTAATTCTTTCTTTTTTTTTTTTTTTTACTTTTCAACTTTTCTTCTTCTTCTTGCAAGTAGTGACTAATTGGAAATAAAAGAGCTTTTACCCAGACGTGTCCCACATTACTTCTCTGTGAGCTCGCTGACATAATCTCAGAGTCTCAGATTGCTGTACTATGCCTTATGCAAAGCAGGGAGTTGGCTTTTCAGTGTCTCTGATAATATTTTCTGTCTTGTGTAGAAAAGCCACGCTGGGTACTGCAGTGGATGTATGCAAGGGGTGGCAAAATACAGCCCAGTGTGTTCTTCCTATCACATACACTTGACAAACTTTAATGAAAAGTCTTCTCTACTTCCTACTAACAGATGTTTCCAATTTTTCTCTCTCTCAGCACTTTAAACCACCATCTTTAGTTTTCATGTCTAAGAGACATTATTATAGGATACATCATAATGATATACTGTACATTCATATACAGTATCCCATACAATGACTAGTTGATTTATAATTCAGATCCAATAAAGGGAAAAATTGATTTAACTGATGACTAGTGAAATACTAAATGCATTACAATGTTTGAAAAGAACATCCTTTTCTTGCAATGCTAGTGACATAATAAAATTAAATATGGATATAAGATAATGCCCATTATTATTAGGAGAGTGGAATCAAAGGGAGCAGGAGGAAAAGCAATCTCTACGGATCAAGGAGTGCTAAACTTCTTCATATTCTCAAAGACATGAACACAAGTGGGGGAAAAAAATCAAAGATAAAGTAAATTCAAACAATCTTGAATTCCAGTATCAAGTTAGTTTGTCATTAATTGGTTTTGGTCTGCCAGGACTTGTGGTAGCGTCGTCATATTTGGATACTGCACTGGGGGTAACTGTGAACTCCAGAGGTCATCAACTTTATTTTTTAAGCTCTGTGTTAAGTGTTTATTTCTTCCTTCATTACCCCTAAGGCTCTGCAGCAGCAAGAAGACGCAATTTAACCCCACATCCAAGAAGCTCACCTCCCCTCAAAAGCCCTCTGTCCCATCCCTTCTCACACTGGACTTCTTCCTTCACCCTACAAAGCCCACAACAGGGTCGATGTCCACAGTTCACCCTTCTCTCAGCATAACCACACTGTATAACACCATGGCAATGCAGGCACTAATTTCCATGTCTCTTTTAAGATTTTTTACAAGTGCTACCCTTTCCTAGAAAACAGCTGTGCAGCCGTGTGGGCAGTGGTGCTGCCGTGGTGGTGGTGGGTGAGGACAGCAGCAAGCAAAGAGCACAAATCCAAGGGGCCGGTGAACTTCCTCATCACTGAAAAAGAGCTCTTTGACATAGTCTACATAGATCTGAAATCCAGGCCAAGCATCTCAGAAGTAGTTGGGGTTTTAACTTTCTTTAAGCATCTGCTAGAAGTCAGTCACTTCAACATTTGCAAATATCTTTGTTCTTCCAGATGGGTAAATTGCTTCTAATACAAAATAACTTCTATTCGGAAGCGGCTGTGATTGCTCATACAGACTCAGATTGATGGTCAATTTTTGTACAGTCCCGGTGCAGTATTTCTTCCCCCCCCTCCTCTTTCAGTAACATGTGCATTTTGCTGCTGGAGAAGCTGTGGCAGGCAGTAATTGCTCCAGAGCCAATAGGCTTTATTATATTGAAAGAATCATATAGTCCTTATACCCAAAATAACACCCAACCATTGCCACTTAGCTCTACCTCATTTTTTACAGTAACATTCTAAAAGGCTTCAGTAATCTCAGCTCTTTCACAGAAAAGTTATAATTGCCTCGAAAAATCTTGGGGGATTTTAACTTGTATTGTGGCATTCAAGGAAATATTATTAATCAGCTGGCAGAAAAATGCAAAACTGGGGGAGGGTCAGCTAGTTTGTGCTTAAAACACCTACATTTGCACGTGCAGAAACTGGGTAATTATGGTGCTGGCTGCCCATTCATGTGTACAGATGGGTGCACCCACACGTTTTTGTGGGATCATTTTTGGAAGCCCACAGAAAACACTGTCTTTAAAGATTTTTTAACAAGGTTGGCAAAACATACCTTCTTTGCATAAAATCACGTAGTTCCCAAGTCTAAAATTACATTGATTTGAAAAATGAAAATTGGCAAGGGATTAATCCAGGATATGGTCTAATTACTTTGATTTATTTTTTTTTTCTCCCCCTTAAAAAAAAAATAAAATTAAATGGTCAAGATCTTAACGCAGAACAGTGGTTACTCAGTTTCATGAACTGAAACTAAGAAATAGAACTGAATGGGGAATTTTATTAGGTGTCTAAATATGTATTTAGCTAATAGAATCCTCTTACCTTCGGCTGAATAACAGGTATAATAGTTACGAAAGCGTATTTAATTTATCCATCTGAAGCCTAAAGCTCTACTAATTATATTTTGATGAGACTGAAATGCAAACTGGCCAAAGCTTGGAAATAAAAAGTAGAGCTGGCTTGCTGTCATTAACTTGCAAAAAACCCACATACATGCACAAACAGACAGGCTCACATAAATAAAAGGGAGAGAAATACAGACAGACAGAGAGGATGTTGAAAGAGGATAATTAGCACATATTTTGGCCCTTACAGATGGCATTGTTGGCTTTTATTTAACCTTTGTGTTGTTTGAAATGCTGAAAGTTGAATTCTTATTTATCAGAGTAGACTGAGCAACGTTCAAAGGGGATTTGCCAGTTCGCCTCGTATAGGGCTTGCTGAACATCGCTCGACACACAGATCAGGTTTTCAGCAAGGATTGAATTCTCCTTGTCATGTTCAGCGGGGGTGGGGGTGGGAGAAAAAAAAACCCACCCCACTAATATTAAAGCAAAGATACTTCTCTTTTCGCTCTCTGCTACTATTGCTTTGTTTGCAGGGGTTACTTCTATCAGTAAGTAAATAACGCTGCGAATTTCTCTTTGTCCTTCATCAATCAAAACTGGTCAATTATAAGAGTAGTGCAACTAGATCAAAACTCCGGGCTGTGGAGTCATATTACCACTCACATTATTACTAAACCCGCATCTATATTCCAAACTGGGATACCATAACCCCTTTGTCATTTTCCAATAAAAAAAAAGACCATACCAAATAGGCAGAGCACACCGTAATTAGCAGCTGGCAGAGAAAGCTGTAAATCTGTATGAGTTCTGAACGATTTGCTTACATTGTTGCTTTGTTGACAAATGATGCTGTACATGTTAATGTTCCTGAAATGTCCCCATTGCACCTGACGTGCCAATAAATGCCAGCCAGCTGTATGAATTATGGAAATAAGATTTTTGTTTATGAAGGTATCCCAGACATTTATTTTACTGCATGCCTCTTGACAGATTTAATGTCTGGAGTTACATTGAGAAGATATTTGCTACCTGACATAATGGATAATGGAAACTTTAGAGGCTTTTTTTTTTTTTTTAATGATGAGACTAATATATTTCTTTTAATTTTACCTTGTGGCTAGACATTTACTTCTCGAGATAAAGCTTGCATATTTTAAATGAAACGATACTAAATTGTTCCTAGTGTACAATGAGTTGGATGAGACCAGAGCTGCAGTGTGTGAGAAAACAGAGGAAAAGTATCTCTGAGAGCTGCTAAAGCAAGAACCTTGCATGCAAGTTTACCTCTTCTGTCTCCTGTGAGCATTTACTAGCGTACCACTCGTGCACAAAGGTAGTTGCAAAGACTTGGGCATTGCAAAGCACGATAAAAATCCTTTAACAGATGTATTTATGGCAGGCTTCATAAAACACTCATTTAATATGCTAAGGCAAGGCACAGAGAACACAGAAACCTGTACATCTACCAACTATATTTAACTATATTTAACCGGATTCAGAACCAAAAAATCTGTCACTGAACTGTAAGTATTGAAAAACAAAGTTTATGTTCTTAACTGAGGCAAAACCCCCAACAAACCCACCCAAAAACCCCACCAACAACCCTCCCCCCCCCCCCCCCCCAGCAAACCAAAAATGCAGCCCTTTAAGTATTAGAGACATGAAAACTCCTGTTCCCACCCTGCTTTTAACAAGCATCCTTGTTCTGGCCAAGGAAATGATCTCAAGCATCCTGACTCTGAAAGCCGACTCTGATGAGGCTCATCTAGAGACATGTTTGTAGGTTACTCTTGGGTTCTCCCCCAAAGCCCACGCCGTTCTGTTGAGCCCTCTGTCACAAAGTTCTCCCAGCACCAGGGCTAGCAGCAGGTGCTGGCTCCCAGGAATCCCAGCACCACATTTTCCCTGCCCCACAAGCTGGCAACCTGATTCCCTCTCCAAAGTGGAAAAATTTCTCCTGGCAGAAGAGGCTGTACTACGCAAGCTCTTCAATTCTTCCTCTATTAGCACATGTTAGTGTATTGTCAAGAGGAACAATAGCAACCCCACAAACTATTTATTCCATCAAGAACAATTTATTGTCTTTTGTAAGTTCGTCTCCAGCTTCTGAAGCTCAAGAGAGAAAAATCTGCTGGTTCTTTAAAACTTCAGATGTGAGGGCCTATTTGTAGTCATCATATAAATGGGGGTGGTAACCAAATTAACCAAATTCATTTTGTAGCCACAAATCATTCCTATTAAAATACTCCCTTCTCACCCCACCTCAAAAGAAGAATAAGAATAATAGGAAAAAAGGGAGTCCAGATGGTTAAAATTATTTTTAAGCAAATATTTAGTGGTTACAGTTGAATTCTTCTGGCACACATTCTCCACTACAAAAATGACACCCCACATTCACTGTGTTAACCATTTTCCAATGTGCCAGCCAAATGAATGCCTCAGAGAACACACACACACACACACACATGTTATGGAAGCATTATCAGAAGTGCTGTAGTTAAGGCTCCTTTGCAATTTGGGCATAAATGAGGACTATTTTACACTGCATGGTAGAATTTCAGCTCCAGGTATAACACACAACTCACTCCTCAACAGACAATTGAGTTTGATAAAGCATTTCCCCTTCTTGAAGCTGAACTATTGTTCAGCACCTCTCTTTATGGCTTATGCCACTGGAAACTCTGTTTGATGAGTGGTGTGGAAGGGGAGAAAGGCTTGTAAATATAAGTTCAGAGTAACTGCCATCTCCATATTCTGCACGGTTTAAAAAGGTTTCCTATTAAAAAAAAATTAAAAAAAATCAAAAGCCTCATATTCCTTTATTTCCCATAACCTAATTTAGCCTGGAGAAGAAGAAGCCCAAGGAACTTCCTTTGTTGCTCTGACAGTTGCTTTAATCCTCCCATGTATTTTCTGGGGCTCGTTCACACATTGACCCACACTCCTTGGAGCACACTGACATTCTATCCTGGAGTCCTCACCAGAGTGAGCACCCACCACCACTGCACACACGCCTCTCCCTGCAGCCAGTTCACGTGGCAGAGCAGATTGGTAGGAGGCTGATGGGTAGAAGCAAAAGTACTGGCACCAGCATGGGGCTGGCTGCGGTGATGGACGGCCGGGGAAGGTGTCCCCCTGTACAGCTCCTACAAACTGGTTTCTCCAGTCTGGCATCCCAGGAGGCTTGCCAGATGGAGAAACCTTCTCCGCAGCAGAACTGCAAGCTGTGCTTCTCGGGAAACTCGAGGCTGTAACCCTTTCCCTCTTCCTCCACATACCCTGTTGCTTCCAGATTTCTTTTGATGCCTACATATAAACAACCGAGACGAAACTGTGTTTCTCAGAGACACACAAACTTAACTTGCTTCTAATCCCTTCTCCAGCAAATTAACCCCAGATAACTTCACACGGTATCTATAGCTTGGGGAATAGAAGTTGACTCATTCAAGGTCAGAGCTAAGCCCAGCCATGTGCACAAAATGGATGTGTCTGCTGTGGTGGTTCACATTCCTTTAAGCAGAAAAGAAGTTTGGTGTGAAGTGGCAGTGCTTGGATATGGTGATGCCTGCATGGTCAGAGCTGTTTTCTGCAGGCACTAAGGTTGGTTATCTACAGAGTGATCTTTATCGACAGCTGATGAGACGCTGCTAGTAAAAACTGTGACAGAAACAGCAATTTCAAGCTAACACAGGTTTGTTTTGGGAGAGGTTAAGGTCTGAATTACCTATGTTTGGTAAATGAAAGGAAATCTACGTCTTCACGCATGTATGTGCATAGGCACACCTGTTTCACATTGGTTAACTTCTCTGATCTCAAAGTTTTACATTGGGATACTGAAAGGTAAATCTGACCCATACAAAGAGTCTCCAAAGGGCTAACTCTCATTATTTTTGTTACAAATACCTATATTTTGCTCAGTGGAAGATTAAAGCTAATGCATAGCAGAAGAGCAATGTAAAGAATCCCACGGTAAGTCTCCATCCTCCTTTCAGTACCTACGCAGTGGGTAGCGGAGGAACTCAGGCTCCACTATCCATTTTCTCTCTCATGTGCATGGAATTCATTGTAAGTAATGGGAAGGAAATTACAGTAGTCTCACAGGTCTCTAACAAGAGATCACTGTGGGGAAAAATGTGACTTGTCAAGAAGTACTTTCTTTGCATTGTTTCATGCGAAAATATACCGTTAGAAAAATAATAAATAAAATAGCTGAAGCCTGAAAGCTTTGCATTCCTTTGCCAGTATTAAATCAAACCAGATATCGGTAAAAGGTGCAATTTTACTGGAGACATACCAAAAGGTGATAATATTCCTATTGACTGAGGCCAGTGGTTGGCATAAAACACACACTTCATTTCCAGTAAATCATTCCATAAATATTTGCATTTTCCCTCCACAGTTCACCATTTGAGAGAGTCTGTTTACAACCAAAACCAAAAAATATAAACACACAAATATCAAATACACCAAGGAAAGAGATCTAATTAAAAGCTTAAATGGGGAGGCAGCTACTCTCAAGTATTCCTGCTCTAGGTAGAAATTCACTACCAAGGAAGAATCATAGAATTGTTAGGGTTGGAAGAGTCCTCAAGGATCATCTAGTTCCAACCCCTCCTGCCATGGGCAGGGACACCCCACACTAGAAGAGTACCTCAACCAAACCTCAGTACTTCATATTGTGCCTGACAAAACCCAATCTAGGTATCCTGCAAGCTTTCACACATGTGAAGAGCAGGGGTTTTGGAGGACCAGACCAAATCAAACTGCTCCAAACCTCGCTGTGCTGAAAGCCAAGCCAAGCCAAGCCAAGCCAAGCCATGCCACAGCAGAAGGCTGCTGCTGTCACACACCCTGTTAAATAGCAGCGGGGAATGGAAGGAGCACTGGATACCAAGGCCATGCGTCGCTCCTGTATCGCTTTCTGGTTGAAAGGCAAACCCCAGGAAGGTGTCTGCCTCTTCAAGGTGGGTTCTGCAGGCAACTTCCATCACGGGCACTGCTCTGGCATTATCTTGTTATAGAAAACATTACCTGCCTCGCTGCCTATTACTTATGTTCTGCACTGAAGAGTGGCACTTTGATTAATTACTACTCTAAAGTGCTTATAAAGCATCAGTCCAAGGCAGGTTTACTAGGTTGGGGCCTCCCATGATTTATTGACTAAGGAGAAAAGCAAAGGCCATTTGCAAAGGAGCATTTTCTTCTGAAAAAGAAAAGAAAAAAAAAGGTAGTAATTTATATTACTCATCCTCTGCTCCCCCAGATTACAACGTCTGACCTCAAAGAATAAAGCCAACAACTAACTTTCTCTGAAACTTATGCAAAAAAGTAAACAGCAACAGATGTTTGTTTATTCCACTTCTCCTTAAAGGACACCTGGCAAACGTTAAGGAACGGCACAACCTGAACCAAGCAGTAAGGAAGGTCTGCAGTGTTTTCTTTTGCTGATACAGGGAGCTGGGCAGAGAACTTTAAAATAATCCAAGCATTTCTGCTCTAATACTTCTTGCTTTTGTTCGAAAGGCAGAAGAAAAAGCGAAGCATGAACGCGCTGACACATTCACACACACACACACAAGGCGCAGCCACAGGAAGGATTCATTTGGTTTTGGTTTGTTTCATTCCTGTTTTGCCTTTTTCTTTTTCCACCAGTAGTAAACTGGCACTTTGTGTTTACTCTGCTTCAGTTACTAAAGCCTTTTAATAGTATCTAGTGCAGGAATAAGAGAGGAAAAGATTCCCATATGACCGAGCTCCTTTGATATTGTTGCTTCAACCAAAACTTTGAAATACAGTAGCTGGTTTTGTGAGTAGCATATGACAATTTTTTTTCCCAAGTCTTATAAAAACTTTGATTTACTTAACTGCTGTCACTGATGTGACTCACAGAGGAAGAAAGCATGAAGAGATTGAGAGAGAAACAGCTAATGTGGTCGTCTATTTGATGGCACAGGATTATGTGGTAAAATAATTAGTGGGATCTGTATAAGAATTCCACAAAAAATAAAGAAAACTATAGTGATGTCAAAGAGAGACAAGAAGATAATGTCAAATACTTCAAATAACTTCATCACATTTTCAGTGCAATATTATGTAGGCTGTCTAATAAAATTTATTTCTGTGGAGTAGCTGAAGTTACACTGAGCATGGGAGGAAACTGAGAGAAAATTCTGGTCTTGTAGATAGCAATGTGCCAACTTCTACTGGACTTGGGGAGGCCTTTCACCTGAGAAGCTTAGAGTCAGAGAGTGTCAAGGGGTGGAATGGAACTCCAGAGATCATCAGGTCCAACTTCCCTGCCAAAGCAGGGTCACCTAGGGCAGGCCACACAGGAACATGTCCGGGTTGGCTTTGCAAGTCTGCAGAGCAGGACTGATACTGGTTTGTAGCTGGTATTCAATACTAAAGCATTTGTAAAAGCCCATTAAGGCTTACCAAACCTTAGCCCAAAATGTAAAAAAAGCCTTTTGCTGGCTGTTTGTGCAGCTTGGGAAAGGTACCAAATCTGGCTGGGTTACAATGGATGTCTGTGAAGGCTGAAGTCATCACCATGTATTCTGTGACAACCCAACACAATACCATCCTGGCATGCTGAATGGTAGCATTTACAGCTTCCTGAAGTAGTGTGACTGAGGGTGGTTACCTTTCTTCTGGAAAAAAAATGTAGTGGTTGATAATCTTTAGCAAAAAGAATTAAATATCTTTTTTTGTACTGCTTGTACCTGGCAAACAAACATACCAGCTACAGAACTTCAAAGTGTGAGGGTGTAGAGGATGCCCTTAGAAATTGCCAGAAGTAACGAAGATTTCTCATGGGGAGAGTAAAGGTGATTTGGGGATTTCCTCCCCACTCCACCTCTGACAGTCTGTGCAGTCCCAGCTGCTTGTTTGGGATCATCTCCAAGGCAGATGGAGGGAAGCTCTGGAAGCTGACTGGTGAAGAAGGCCAAACATATACAGGTGGGATCCAAACCTTCTGCCTGTAAGGGCATCGTCCCATCCCAGATACGAGCACATACAGCTACTATGCACCCAAGTTTGAGGCTGAATATATAGGATTTGCAGGTCCGTGGTGTGCATTAGGAGGCATTGATGCCGCAACGCTGAAGAGAGGGAGGAATTCCTCATGAACCTGCTGAGATGCCTTGTCCTTAGCTTGTGTGCTCTGCTCAGGGAGAAGGAATTGCCTCTTACCACTCTATGGTGTAGTTTACCTATATGTAAAATGAAGACAGTGCTTTCCCTCAAGGGGTCTAGAGAAGCTTAATTAAACAAGAGACTCTTAGCCTTAATCAGACTTCACTCACTGGCTAAGTACATGGGAAATCCTTCAGTTCAGGAACAAACTTGACGCCATGACAAATGAATCGGCTTCCTTACCATTTTGCCTTTGGGAAATCAGTTTTCTTGGGAATAGATATTTATGATGCTACAGTAATAAATAAATACATACTCATACAAGACAAAAAAACCCAAATCCCCACCTTTCTATCATCACTGATGTTTCTCCATCATACTAAACATTCCCTGCAATTTGATTTTTTGAGAGATCCTGACTCCTGTTTTGTCTAAATCCACAGATTGAGGCAGACTTCAAAATGCTCCCTTAATTCTAGTACAAGGGTGAGGATGTGCATGACAGAAGATGTGACAGCTATGTGGGGTGCTTCTGGTGCAGTCCTTCATCCTCCCTCATTTCTCAACCCCAACCTATTCCCTCTGTGGACATGGGCAGTTTGGGAGTGGAAGGACCCCATCACCACCCCTGTGAGTTTACTCTCATGCCACAAAGAACTAAACATTGTTCCTGCCAGATGCTGGAAAATGTTGGTGACTTTCAGTGCCTTCTGCACGTACAAGGATTTGAACACAGTGTGAGAAGCTGAGAGGTATGAAGGTGGCATTCAGAAGCACACAGGGTCACCTCTGGTTTAAAGCCAGTGAGTTATTTTTAAATGGCTGTTGGTAAAGACAGGCAAGAGTTTAGAGAAAGTAAAGCCTCAATGATTTCACTGGAATATTATCTATTTGTGGAATAAATAGATGAGGAGCCAAATAATTCTGAAGTATCTAAATTCCACCTTCCCTCTCCCACTCACAGAATCTGCTTTAAAGTAAAAATACCAAATTAATACAAGAATGATAGTTCTCATGGTATCTCCTGCCAGGCTAAGGAGGTACAGAGAATATCCTGAGAAACTCTGCTCTTAGGAAATACTAAGTCCACTTTTGGAAGTTATTATGGGTCCACAAATTTAAGAAAAATAACCAAAGATTTGGTATTTGACTTGAATAAAATTTGCACTCTGGCCCTCTGAGAGTAAATCAGCAGCATGCATCTTGAAATAATTTTTCCCCCCCTCCTAATCAAAGTGTGCCAGTGGATGGAGCAGAGGCAGAAGAGGTTTTGAATACAGCACACTCCCTTTGACCTGTGGGCACTCTTGGATCCAGCTTCTTCTTCTCTAGCACCCTCCTGCTGGGAGCAGACCAAGTCAAATTAATCTGGGCCAAGTTTTGGGGTTTTTTTCCTCCATTTTCCAAACCATGATCTCTGCAATGACCTCCCATCTCCATTCCTCCCGTCTCACCATTCCTCTTGAGTTTTGGCTCTTCCTCAGCCCTGCCTCCCTCACCTCTCCCAGGGTGCTCCCAGACACAAGCCCTGGCTCCACGATGACTTCCTTAGTGAGAACTGGATGACAGGATGGAAATACAAGCTTGGCAGAGGAATGTCCTAACCAGTTTACTCTTTAGAAGCACCAGAGTCAGGATTACACACAAAAGCTTCTGGGTGCACCCATGTCCTGCTCAGGTCCTCTTTATCCTTGGCTTCTTATGGCTGAAGTCACTGATCATAAGGTCTTTTCCTAACAGCAATTCCATGAAACTGGGCAATACCTTCCTGCTTTCTCTCCCCAGAACTGATTTCCCTGCATTTGCGATGGCAAGTCCTTCCAGAAGCACCCTTTCCAGCCCTAGCCCAACTTATTTTCTGCTGTTTTCCGCCACATTTGCCATCGAGCTCTCAGTTCCCATGTAGGCTCTATTGTTCCTCAGGATAGGGATGGTTAACGAGGAGACAATTGCATTGAACAGTCCCAGGCAGTTGTTTGGATGGTTTCAGCAGGGTGATGGGCAAGATTCTGCCTTCACTGCTTAAGGGCTGTTAAAAAGCTCTTGCCCAGCCCTACCCGCTCATTTCTCCTTTAAGGAGCTGCTCTTCATTGTCCCCTGAATTGCACCTACACAACGGAGGCGGCGTTATAAAGTGGGTCACTGAACTGATCTAGGTTAAAAATATCCCAGATATTCTCTTTAATGAAGTGTCAACAACTATTCTCAGGCTGAAGGGAGACTGGAATACCTCCTAATAATCTTGCTTACATATGCAAAAAGTAGGCACTAATCTAAAATGTATTTATACTATAAAAGGGAGTTCAGCATTTGACCTGAGTGTATCCCACTCGGTCAGGCAGACAAAAGGAAATAAAAATGTGTTGCTGTAATTTCCTTGACAGCAGAAAAACCACCATCCCAACAAACCCAAACAACACACACAACAACAAAAAACCCCACCCCAAAACAAACAAGAAACCTCAGACATATATGTCTAGGCCAGTACATATGATAATGTGAAACAAGGAGTTAGAATTGTCTTTTTTTTGTGGCCCTGCTGCAACTCAGGCTGTTAGTTCAAAAACTGCTGCAGATAAAGGCAACCTTTTTTTGATAGAAAAATATAAATAAATCAATACAGCCTTAAAATTTCCTTGATCAAAACTTTTACTGACTTTCCACAGAGTTTGGAAGAAAGATTCACTGCCGTGGCTATGAAGACTCTGCTTTGGAACACTAGCATAATGATGATTATTGTGGGTTTTTACTGGTGGTGGTAGTTTAATACTATAATAGTGATAGTATCACAATCTGGATTATTATATCTACAGTAGTGATAAGATGTCCTAATAAGATCCATGCCCTATTGTGTCAGACACTATAAAAGCACAGAGTGAGAGTGGGGGGGAAGTTTATAACCTAAGCAATTAAGGCAGACAAAAGGTGCAGTGAGCAAGAGGCACAAAGAGATGAACTGACACAAGAACCCACAGAGAGATCCAGAGTTAGCATCTCTTTAAACACAGACTTGTTTGTCCATACAAAAGATCTACGTGTTAATGCACAACACCTTAAACAGCTTGAAGAGCTTACACCAGAATGAAAAGGAAAAGAAAGGAAAAACTGTGATGTGTTGTTTTGCTTTCCTTAGGTAAAAAGCACCTCAAACCAAACCGGGCAGACTGAAAGCGGTGCAGCACAGAGCAATGAGCTTTGCTGGTGACTCACTTCGGTCAAAACAATGCTCAAACCACAACCCATTAAAAAAAAAAAAAAAAAAATCATAATAAAAAATTCAGAGAATAACTGTTTGCAGGATCTGCTCATGATTCCACAAGCAATGGCAATGCATTTCCTATTAGGATATGGACAGCAAAGAAGAAAGTTGGTGGTATTCCAGCTGATGAAGACTCTGGTTAAAAGAAGACAGACACTGCATTTCCTAGCACAGAGAAATTTCTGCAAGCTCTTACAATCAATCGTCCTGCAGCAGAGTTCAGGAAGCCTCTCCTGTGTTTTGCACATTTGATAACAACGAGTTAACCAGGAAACAGAAAGGAAAATTAAGAAGATTTCCTGATTTTTCTCATACTTGGATTCCAATTTGCATTATAATTTCAATACTTCACATACTTAGCATCTGATACTTTCCCCTTACATTTATTTTTTTAGGTGCCTTACATTTGGGTTTTGTTTTTTTTTTTTTTTTCAGTGGGATTGCTATAAATTTTATCTTTTAATGAAAATATGTATAGGCAATTATTTTTTTCCCCTTCACACTTAAATAAGCCAAATATTTCAGATGTGAATGTGGCCTAAAATATTTAAGCACCTTAAGCCCTTTTACCATGTTGTATTTGAGCAGTCCAGTTTTTGAGATCTGCTTTTGGCCTCAAAGTTATTTAAAGCCTCATCTTGCCATTAAGTCACACTATGAGTAATCCAGAATCCAGGCTCACACACGACAGTTAGCAATTTTAAATTCTAGAACAGAAGAACTAAGCCTTACCTTCAAAAGGGGGAAGGAAAAAAGGGGGAAGGAAAAAAGGGGAAGGAAAAAAGGGGGAAGGAAAAAAGGGGGAAGGAAAAAAGGGGAAGGAAAAAAGGGGGAAGGAAAAAAGGGGAAGGAAAAAGAAGGAAAAAAGGGGGGAAGGAAAGGAAAAAAAAAAAGGGGAAGGAAAAAAAGGAAAAAAGGGGAAGGAAAAAAGGGGGGAAAAAAGGGGGAAGGAAAAAAGGGGGAAGGAAAAAAGGGGGAAAAAAGAAAAAAGGGGGAAGGAAAAAAGGAAAAAAAGGGGGAAGGAAAAAAGGGGGAAGGAAAAAAGGGGGAAGGAAAAAAGGGGAAGGAAAAAAGGGAAGGAAAAAAGGGGAAAAAAGGGGGAAGGAAAAAAGGGGGAAAAGGAAAAAAAAAGGGGGAAGGAAAAAAGGGGGAAGGAAAAAAGGGGAAGGAAAAAAGGGGGAAGGAAAAAAGGGGGAAGGAAAAAAGGGGGAAGGAAAAAAGGGGAAGGAAAAAAGGGGGAAGGAAAAAGGGGGAAGGAAAAAAGGGGGAAGGAAAAAGGGGGAAGGAAAAAAGGGGAAGGAAAAAAAGGGGGAAGGAAAAAAGGGGGAAGGAAAAAAGGGGGGAAGGAAAAAGGGGGAAGGAAAAAAGGGGGAAGGAAAAAAAGGGGGAAGGAAAAAGGGGGAAAAAAAAGGGGGAAGGAAAAAAGGGGGAAGGAAAAAAGGGGGAAGGAAAAAAGGGGAAGGAAAAAGGGGGAAGGAAAAAAAGGAAAAAAGGGGGAAGGAAAAAAGGGGGAAGGAAAAAAGGGGGAAGGAAAAAAGGGGGAAGGAAAAAAAGGGGGAAGGAAAAAAGGGGGAAGGAAAAAAGGGGGAAGGAAAAAAGGGGGAAGGAAAAAAGGGGGAAGGAAAAAAAGGGGGAAGGAAAAAAGGGGGAAGGAAAAAAGGGGGAAGGAAAAAAGGGGAAGGAAAAAAAGGGGAAGGAAAAAAGGGGGAAGGAAAAAAAGGGGGAAGGAAAAAAGGGGGAAGGAAAAAAGGGGGAAGGAAAAAAGGGGGAAGGAAAAAAGGGGGAAGGAAAAAGGGGGAAGGAAAAAAGGGGGAAGGAAAAAAGGGGGAAGGAAAAAAAGGGGGAAGGAAAAAAGGGGGAAGGAAAAAAAGGGGGAAGGAAAAAAGGGGAAGAAAAAAGGGGGAAGGAAAAAAGGGGGAAGGAAAAAAGGGGGAAGGAAAAAAGGGGGAAGGAAAAAAAGGGGGAAGGAAAAAAGGGGGAAGGAAAAAAGGGGGAAGGAAAAAAGGGGGAAGGAAAAAAAAGGGGAAGGAAAAAAGGGGGAAGGAAAAAAGGGGGAAGGAAAAAAGGGGAAGGAAAAAAGGGGGAAGGAAAAAAGGGGGAAGGAAAAAGGGGGGGAAGGAAAAAAGGGGGAAGGAAAAAAGGGGGAAGGAAAAAAGGGGGAAGGAAAAAAGGAAAAAAGGGGGAAGGAAAAAAGGGGGAAGGAAAAAAGGGGGGAAGGAAAAAAGGGGGAAGGAAAAAAAAAAAGGGGAAGGAAAAAAGGGGGAAGGAAAAAAGGGGGAAGGAAAAAAAGGGGGGAAGGAAAAAAGGGGGAAGGAAAAAAGGGGATTTTTTAAAAAAAGGATGGAATAAAAGTCCAAAGTAGAACAATGATTTTCTTTCCTGATTTTTTTTTCCAAGCAAATAAGTTCTTGCCATAGCATTCAGCTGAAAGCCATAAAAACAAACACACAAACTGACATTTAGCTGCAAGATCACATTGCTGTAAAGATAAACTGTAAGCTGCACACAGCCATTGCTACCAACCGTTGTTTATCCGAGCTTTAAATTCTACTCCCAAATTTGACTAAAGTGCAGAGCTAGCAGTGTTGCTGAGGAGCAATATCAAAATATGTGCCTCCTGGGTCTGCAGACCACAAGTTATTTTAGCTTCTGCTAAGGATTGAGGGATTTTTATTTGATTTCAGTTTTGGTCTTCAAGTTGAGCGCAGTAAGCAAATAAATGAATGCATTATCTACCTTCCCGACCTTTCTTTTTTTCCTGAAAGCCAACAGTGTCCCTCCTTTGTAACTTGACTTGCCATAAAAGTAACAGTTCATAAAAGAAAAATAAATAAATACTACTAATAATAATTAAAAAAAAAAAAAAAAATCTGTGAAACTACTACCAGGGAACAAACAAATTAAACAATGACAATGTAGTAAAATAAAACTGCTGCTCTAACTCCTGGAGCAGAGGAATTGCTTCTTCGCTGGGATTAATACATCTCGCTGAAAACAGTTTCAAAATAATGTGTAACATATGGATTTGGCTTTTATTATTCCTCTGAAAAGAAGACAATTATATTTATGTGATAAACTGTTCGGTGCTAGTAGCATAATGTTTATATTACTGGCCACTTAAATAGTCCTTGGCATAGTTTTATAAGGAACAGAAGCCTCCAGATCTTTTGAAATCCATCTTTACAAAGTCAGTCCTGTCTGTTACCGGAATGCAATGGGTTTGGGGTGGTTTTTAACATGGTTTTCTTCCTGGCCAAAAAAAAAAAAAAAAAAAAATAAAAAAAAGAGAGAGAGAGAGAGAGAGAGAGAGAGAGAAAGGGGGGAAAGGTCCTGCAGGTAATGTCGTCGTTAAACTGCATGCATGCAGAACTTTCTGCTGGTTTAGCTGCAATTTGTGTGGGCATTTTAAGGGCTTTCTCACGAAGAGCATGACAGCCTTGGAGCTGTCGGGAAATAGGAGGAAGGAAAACAAACAAACAAGCAAGAGGCAACTTTCAGTTTTAACTTTTTGGAAATGAATGATTAGGATACAGAGCCTTCTCCAGGAAACCTTTTTCAAGGTGTTTTCTCCTTATTCTCACTTTTATCAGCAGCTAGCTCCTGCACTCCCGTATTCTGCAGGGAGATTACAGTGAAGAGGAGAGTGAGTTTCGGGTTAGTTTTCAAGGAGCTGCTTTTGTCCCCATTATATTCCAGATAATTTTCAAAGGGATTACATAGAAACCATAGAAGTATTTATCTCGATATCTTCTCTTGCTTCTGAGCTGAGGCTGCATGCATTTCAAAAGGGAATAGGCATGTGTTAGCAAATAAATATTTTCTGTTGCTTCTGTGCACATGCGTTTCTATTGTAAGCATTGCCGGCAGCAGCCTTTCTGCATTGCTGGGATTCTGCTATCCTGTGTGTCATTCAGATAACAAGATCATTGGGAAAAAAATAAATTAAAAAATAAAAATAAAAAAAAAATTGTGCAGGGTGAGCAAATGTATTTATTTAGGTTTAGCAAGCAAGAAAGAAAACACACACACACACACACCCCCCAAAGAACAAGAAAAAAACCACCACGACAAAACCAAGAGGTAAAAGAAATAATAGTTTCGGTCTAGGAAGCATTGCTGTCCTCCTTTTTCACTCCTGAAGTACAAGTTCAGTATCTGCAATTCTCCACTTCTCTCTGGCTTAAAAAGTTGGGGTTGTTAACAAAAGATAAAGTGAAGGGTATGTCAATTTAAAGACTGTAACCTAATGGAAGTGAAATCTGCATATTCAGTTAATTTGGGATTTATTATCCCAGTAACTAGACTTGCAACTGTTCTAAAAATCGTTGTGACTGAAGACTTGAGAACAGTACGAGTGGATGGCTACCCCCACCCCCATTCTTAAAAGAAAACCTGTGCCTGCTGCTTCCAATTTAGTGCAATCATGCCTCTTACTGGCCAATACAAGATGCAGCATTAGCTGTCACATGCAAATGAGTATTCATGGAGACTTTGAAATGTGCAATAAAGAATAAAGACATGCATTCTGTGAATAATTGTTTTCTTTTATAAAACTGGATCCAAAAGGGAGTGCCATTTCACCCAGAGTCTATAGCCTTTCTATGGTTACAATCTGCTGTTGAAGCCAGATATTAGAAATGAAGTGTGGATAAATGGAGGACTCCAGTTTCCCCTGCTGTCAATCTTCCACAGTACTACATTTGCTTAACAAGAAATAATCCAACACATGTTTGTGTTTCTTGCTATCTTGCTTTCTCTTCCAACTGGGACTTCTAACTGCATAGGGATGGATAATGAAGTTGTCCACCTTGTATTAGCTTTTTTTTTTTTTTTAACTGCAAAGACTGACCTAAATTCTTCACTTTCAACGGCACAGACGCACAAAATTACACAGCAGTATGAGCTTCACAGCAAACCTAAAGACTTTTGAAGCTCACTGATATCACTCACCAGGATGAGAGAGAAAGAATAGCTCAGATTTTTAGGGCTTGTTTAGATGCAGAGTGGGGAAAAAACCCAAACCAACCCATAGACACATTGGTGGAGCTGTGACTAACCAAGCTGAGTTCAGACACACACATTCACCTATTCACCACCGCTGCAGCCAGAAGGTCTGTTGGGGAACAAACAGTCATCGACTCATGATTATATTAAATCATGGCATTACGTGGCCCTGTCTTCTGCTGGCACCGCCCCAAATGCTTAGCCCAGTGGTGGGAAGAAATGAAGCAGATGCCTGAACTGCAGCACCTTTGCAGTGGGCTGGAGTAGATGAACTGTGGGGAGCACTTTGGTAAACTCGGATTTGGCTGAGATGGGAACAGAAGTAGACAAAACTGGTTAGCCAGTGGGAAGAAAGGATACTAAGGATAAATGTTGACTGTACCACGAGGAGGACTGATTTGTGGAGGATCAGCAGAGGGGAAGCATCCTTTATAAGTAACTTGGTGCCTGTGATTATGTTCAGTCTGAAAACCAGACTGCTCAGAGCAGGACAGGGTCCTGCAGGAATCCCAGAAAGGCAATCAGAGGGCTGGGAAGCATGAAGTTTTCCTCTTGGTCTAACATCAATAATTCTTTGTTGCCCTGTTTACTACGTACCTTTATTCTACAAGGGCAACCTCTTGAAACAGGCACAAACGCTCAATGAACTAACCAACATTATCGTTACAATTGATACAATTACTGTAAACAGAGACATAAAACTTCGAGGGGGAATCTGAGGCCGTTTCAGTGCTGTAAGGAAGGATGCCCGCCTACAAGGGCTGAGCACACCGACCCAAACCATCCCGTGGTTGCCTGCTTGTTCCCGTGATCCAGGGTGGTAGGAAGACAGTTGCTTCTTTGTAGCTTTTGGTCTGTATTGTGCCTCCTAAGGGAGCTGAAAGAAAAGGATGACCCTGAGGCTGGGGCAAAGGATTTGAAACAAGGAGGTTTGGTTTGTATTCCTGAGTCGTCACAAACTTCCTTAGGCATGTTACTCAGCTCCTCATTCTCCTGCTTGCCAAATATAGCTAGTAATATTTTGGTAGCTCACAAAGATGTTAGCACAAGCCCTCCAACATACATATCTGCTCATACATTATCTCGATGTAGTCATTTGCAAAAGCAGCTACAGGAGACTCAGTGCAAACACACAGCTCCATGAGGCTTAGTCATGCAAAACACAATGCAGGGTGATGCAGCACTAGGACTGCAGGAATGAAATCCAGGATTCATTCACATGTAAAACGCACTTGCAGCTCCTCGAGGACTAGGTGCCTTTACTCTGTGGCCCCAGCACAAAGGAATTTCAAGCAGCTTATTCATGGATCTTTGCGCTGCTGTCCATTGCACAGGTGGCCCTGCACTTGGAGAGGCATCACAGGGGAGACCTGCATTTGAGGATCTAATTCGGCTTTGCATTAGGCTGAGCCCCAAATCCACATTTCAGAGGGAGGCTGCAGCCTTATCTTCAGTCTCTGTACACAGTAGGGACTTGGCAAATGGAGTTTGGTGAAATGGCACCGTGCACTACATAGGAGACTATAAATCAACAGATTTTGGCTCTCCTCCTGGCTCCGTCACTGATTTGCCATGGAAACTTGGGCAAATCTTCTACTCTCCCTACCCTTCATTTTCCATCCCCATAATGTAAAGATAATGATGCTGCTTTGCAAGCTCTTTTGAGATCTCGAGATGTTAAGTGCTAAGTGCATTTTATTAACATTAATAGCACCCAACCAAGAGGATGCTGTATAGCACTAGCCTGGCTGCCCCCAGAAAACAGATTGGTGTGGGGAAAGTGTGCATTAGTTAAGCAGCTTAGACATAGCTCATTCCCATAATACTTCCAACAACACACAGGAGCAAGATCTGACCTACTAAAACAAAAGAAATAGAAACGCCATGAGGAGAACACTTTTAACGTGACCTGTCACCTTGTTTCTAGCCCAGGAACACTTGGGGATTTGCCAGAGATTATCAGTGCTTCTCTGGGTGGTTATTCTACTCAGCCACAACCACAGTGCTCACAACTTGTGGTGGAGACCACTTCCATTAGCAGGCATTAATCACCATTTGATACACTCCGGTTCAGCTGTTGCCAAAAAGACATTTAGAAGATGCACTTAGTTACATCCTATCACACTTTGTATGTGACTCAGGTTTAAAAGAAGTTAATTCTGCTGAATTACTCAAATTCTGCTCTTCCCAGCATAAGGAGGACACAGAGTGGTTGGAGGGAGTCCAGAGGAGGGCCACAAGAATGATCCAAGGGCTGGAGTTGTCTGCTGTGAGCACAGGCTGAGGGAGCTGAGGGTGTTCAGCCTGGAGAAGAGAAGACTCCAGGGGGAACTTTGAGCTGCCTTCCAATAGCTGAAGGGATCCTGCAGGAAGGCTGCAGAGGGACTTTTCATGCGGGTGTCTAGAGAGAGGACAAGGGCAAATGGTTTGAAGTTGAGGGAGACTAGGCTTAGACTGAATCTTAGGAAGAAGTTCTTCAGCAGAAGGGTGCTGAGACTCTGGCACAGGCTGCTCAGGGAGGCTGTGGCTGCCTCCTGCCTGGGGGTGTTGCAGGCTGGGTTGTATGAAGCCTTGAGTAGCTGAGTGTAGCTGAGAGGTGTCCCTGGGCATGGTGGGGAGGTTGGAGGAGAGGACCTCTGAGGTCCCTTCCAACCTGAGCCATTCTCTGATGCTATGAATTATATTCCAGCTCTCATATTTACAGGACCACAGCACATTGCAATGTACATTTTTTACCATGGTTTTTCCTTCCTTTACACTTCAGTTTTCAATGTTTCTGCTCAAATATGTATCACAACACACAGAGTAGAAAGAGCAATGAAAATTTTATTATTAATGCCTTTTTTTTCCCCCTTCCCCTCTGCTGGAGACAGAAGAACTTTGTTGTGCATGTTATAAAATGTTAAATATTAGAATTATTTAAAGTTAATAGGATGCCAAAGAAAATGACTAATAATACATTATACAATTAGATGCCTTTCATATTAGTGAATCCATTAAGAAAATAAAATACATTCAAACAGAAGAGTTCTGATTTGCAATTTTTAGCAAGGATTGCCCATGTGTAAAGCTAAATTATTTATTCAATTTTATTATTTTTTTCCCCCTTTTAAAAAGAAAACCACAAAACAACTGCTGGATACATCAGTTTGCAATTATTTGCATTATGTTTGAATGCTTTATCATGTGGCTCTGATTCAAAATTACGTATCTCTAAGTCGCTTTCCCATCTTCATTTGTGCACAGCATTAAACATGACAAAAGCAAAGTAAGTTTATTTCCCCAGATTCAGCAGGACAGATGATGATACCACAAGCCCTGGCTGCTGCTGCTCTTTCAGCTGTTCTGAGTGTCTTTGGTACCACTCTTTAGTCCAGATGTGTTCATGTTGTCTCACATCTCTAGTTTGCCCTTCCAACTGTGCCTTTTTCACTTGGCAAGATCAATTCCATCCTCTGCCACCCATACAGATCTCAAGCCCAGCATCAGTCAGCTTAACCTAAAATTATTTGGATTCTATAACAATATTTTTCTGAGCACTGGCTACCACTTCTTTTGGGACTCGTTATCCTGTCTCCTCAGCTGATGTCAACATCATCCTTGAACAAAACACTGAGCCAGCAGCTAACTTTTCTTACAGTAAGAAATAGCTTTCAGCACCACAGTGATACAATCTTCTTGCCATTTTCCTCCTGTATTCTCCTCTTGCAACAATTTGAAATGCATCTGACATCAGCTAAAGAAAGTTCCACCAAGAACAAGCAATCTCCTCCTGCTCACATCCATCTTCTCTTCACTGCTGCTATCTACTTAATTAAGTCGTTCTCAATCTTCTGTATCATAAGCACATAATGTTGGTTGATGGAAATGTGTTTTGAAATCCCTGTTTGTTTGTTTTTTAATTATCTGATTACACCAGGAAAAAAAGAAAAAGAAAAAAGAAAGAAGAGGCCTCTCATTGGTATCCGACAATAAGGAAAAATCCAGCAATAGCACTCTGTCTTCTCTTACAAGACAATTTCGCCCCCTTTTAACAACCTACCCAGGTCAGTCTTTCTAGTTTATAGGATTTAAAAGTGTGACAAACCCAATTGCAGCCAGTTCTGGTCCAACATCAGTTTAAAAATGGTTTCAGGTTAAAGATGCTTCTTATTATAATGCTTAAATCAGCTTGTGAGAGGTGAGGAATCGATTAGTGGTTTAGGTTGGAAGGGACCTCAGAGCTCACCTCCTCCAACCTCCCCATCATCTGCAGGGACACCCTTCAACTAGACAGCTGCTCAAGGCCTCATCCATCCTGGCCTGCAACACCCCCAGGCAGGAGGCATCCACAACCTTCCTAGACAGCCTATTCAAGAATCTCACCACCATCCTACTGAAGAACTTCTTCCTAAGATCCCCTCTAAACCTACTCTCCCTCAGCTTCAAACCATTCCCCAATGCTACACTTTATGTCTGCTGAGATTTACATCAAGGTTGTGGCATAACCTAGCTCCAGGCTACTGTCACCCCAAAAATGTCTTCTGCCCACATGAGTCCCAACATCAACCCAGGCTGCAACTCATGGATGAGCCAAGAATTCCATATCATGGCAGTTAGGAATAAGGGAGCAAAAAGGAGAATGGGCAACAGGAACACAGAAAAAGATTGTGAAGAAGCAAGTTTGGCTGCACCTTGAGCACAGCTTGTGGAGCATAGAAGGGCAAAAATATTATAGCAGTATTTGTTTCATTATATTCATTATTCCACAGTCTGATCATTTCAAAAATTTACCACAGTTATGCTGTACAAATAATAATGAGAGAACAAACTGAAATTAGAAGCACGGTTTCACAGGTTGATTTCTAAAGGCATCCTCCTCACAACTCATCCTGAGGTGTTTGTCCACGTGGAGGGTTTTGATTAGGCTCAGATTATTGAAGCAGAGTTGGGAAACAGGACCTTTGATCTCAAGAGATCTGAACAATCCCTGTTACTTTTCCTGACAACAGGCACGCCACAGACTGAACAGTGTTAACATTCAGATGAGAGCTGAAAACTCGAGTGAGAGCGATGCTGCGTTCTCACTTTTAAGACTCTGGTACCATGCACAACTTTGAAATTGAAATACAGTGTGACTACCTCTCTAAGTGTCTAAATTAATGTTTAATCATCCCTACAATAATAAATGTAAAGTGCAATTTGTCACTTGGAACAGAAGGAGAAAGGAGTGTCTCCTCCTTGGTATTTATGCATGTAGTGTGTGTTTGCTTAGGACACTTTTCTATAGCGGGATTTCTTCTGGAGAAGAGAAGGCTCCAAGATGACCTAATTGTGGCCTTCCAGCATCTGAAGGGGGCCTACAAGAAAGCTGGGGAGGGACTTTTGAGGCTGTTAGGGAGTGATAGGACTGGGGGGAATGGAAAAATAATAGAAATGGGTAGATTCAGATTGGATGTCAGGAAGAAGTTCTTCCCCATGAGGGTGGTGAGACACTGGCACACGTTGCTCAGGGAGGTGGTGGAAGCCTCATGCCTGAAGGTTTTTAGGCCAGGCTGGATGTGGCTCTGAGCAACTTCATCTAGTGTGAGGTGTGTCCATGGCAGGGGGTTGGAACTGGATGATCCTTGAGGTCCTTTCCAACCCTGACAATTCTGTGATTCTATGATTCTTAACAATTAAAAAATAACACTGTGTGAACTCCCCCCACCCCAAATATTTTTGATATCTTTATGTAAGATGGGATTTTTTTAAAGGCAGAAAGGCAATGGTATAGTCAAGAAAAATCATTCATTTACCTAAATAAAGCCATCCACTGCTTCTAGCACTCAGCTTCCAAGTTTCACACTTCCCTGTACAGCCTCTGCTGGACTCACCAGCCTTGTGAGAGATTCGCTCCGATAGCACACATCCAAGGGGGACTAAATATCAGTGATTAGGTAACCAATCCAAGTTCAAAATGTCCAAAGAATATATTAAGGGAAGATCCCTTCTGATCATTTACTCATGAAAGAAAAAAAACTACTAAATTTTTGAATGCAATAACAGTTAAACAAAACCCAAATCCCCCAAACTCCACAAAACCACCAGGAATATTATATGCTAAATTCATAAAAAATGCTGGTATGAGTGACTTGAAACTTCAGGAACACTAACTTCTTCTCAGCAGGAATATATTTCTAAGAATGATTGTCTCCACACTTCAGACAGTGAATAAACGACCATAGAGTTCTTCTTGAAAACAAAGGTTTCAATTATGATGTACTTCAGATTTCTCTTTTCTCCTCCCCACCCCCACCCCCTTTTTTTTTTTTTTCCCCCCTAGATTATTTTAATTTGGATGTTTTCCAGGCTGGCCCCCAATGATGTCCCAGTTTGGCCTCTAACACTCTTACCTCCCACTAAAACAACCCACAGCGTTCAACAGTTAAAAAGACTCCCTCAACCAAAACCACTTGCTGCTCACAACAGTCGTATCTACCACAGCATTTATGGCTTTCCTAGTTCTAAATATTCAGGAGACCACAAATACCATGAGAAAGCCTAATTCTGTGGTGTGGTAACTTCTCATTCCATGTTGAGAACTTCGTAACGTTATGTCATGCACATCCACCATTTTTGTTGCAGACCCTACTGCAAGTTCCTATTTGTCAGCCAGCATTACATTCAAACCACAGAATTACAGATATTGACCACAGAGGAGGAAAACATCCCAAATATTAGGCCACACCAGGATCTTGCAAGACATTGAGCATGACCAACTTTAAGTGGGAACTATGTGGCTTAGCTCTCCAGGGGATCCACCTCCTTGCAACACAAGGTCATCCCGTGCAAAATACATTTGACACCACACTCCGTCTATCTGTAAGCAAACCTGGGCAACCTCCAGCTTCTGGAGGAGATTATTTCTTCATCCTAAGACCAAAAATCACAGTGAGGAAGTTTTCCTTGTAATACTTGTAACAAATGACTGGCCAGATGATTTCCTTTCCTTGTCAGTCTGGAGCTCTGTGGAATGCTATTTCCTGAAGCATTACTATCAGAACAACAAACCCAAACAGAGAGTCACCCATGACAACAATGAGCATCCCCCTCACCCTCCCCAAAAAAACCCACCACACCCAAAAAAAGCAGTCTCTTGCTACAGCCTGCAAAGCTCCAGTCCTCCTCAGCACCACAATAACCCTCCTTGAGGGGTTATCAAGAAGCTCTTCAACTTCTTGAAGTGTTACTAAGCAAAAAAAGCTATTGTAAGGCAAATAGTGCTGAGGTTAGAGAAGAAACAGAAGGCATCTTAAATGCTGGATCATACAATGCATGCCATAAAATCCATGGGATGTTTGTGGCTGACCACATTAACCTAGTTTGCTGCCTCTTCTGCCCCATTCTACTGATTTGCTCATCACACTGTCAAAAAGAAAAACTCTGTAATACCATGGGTAAGAGAAATTGTACAGCCTCTAGAGCTCCAGACTAGGCAACTAAGACTGGTCATGCTGATCAGCTTTGTTTTTCTTCTTTCACACTGAAAACAACATAAGTTTTACTGGAAAAAAGACTCTTCTGGCTCTATCAACTATCTTTCTTTCTTTTTTAATACAATGAACATTATTTACAAGATAATCCAAAGATTTGATTACAGAAATTAGTATTTACATTAGGGGAGTGGAACATCTCCCTTATGAGGAGACACTGAGGGAGCTGGGGCTCATTAGCTTGGAGAAGAGGAGACTGAGGGGTGACCTCATTCATGTTGATAAAGATGTGCAGGGTGAGTGCCCAGAGGATGGAGCCAGGCTCTGCTGGGTGATGCCCAGTGACAGCACAAGGGGCAGTGGTGGAAGCTGAGGCATAGGAAGTTCCATGGAAACATGAAGAAAATTTTTTTCCCTGTGAGGGTGACAGAACACTGGAACACTTTGCCCAGGGCTGTTGAGGGGTCTCCCTCTGGAGATATTCAAGACCTGCCTGGATGTGTTCCTGTGTGACCTGCTAGAGGTGATCTTGCTCTGGCAGAGGGCTGGACTGGATGAGCCTACAAGGTCTCTTCCAGCCGCTAACATTCTGTGATTAGGTTTCATTCCCTGACTTATACTTACAAATTACTGGCTGGGGAACTATATTTCCTCCTCTTCCCCTCTGGAAACAAGAGGCCAAAACGTGGAAACTACCTCTTCTTTTGTACAGACAGAAAAATACTCTGTATCTTTTAACAGACGTTCAGACACAGAAAGAAAAGAGAAGAAGCCACATCAGTAGCATGAATATATTAGACTCATAGAATCAACCAGGTTGGAAGAGACCTCCAAGATCGCCCAGTCCAACCTATCACCCAGCCCTATCCAATCAACTAGACCATGGCACTAAGTACCTCATCCAGGCTTTTCTTGAAGATCTCCAGGGACAGCGACTCCACCACCTCCCTGGGCAGCACATTGCAATGGCAAATCTCACTCCCTGTGAAAAACTTCTTCCTAACATCCAGCCTGAACCTCCCCTGGCACAGCTTGAGACTGTGTCCTCTCATTCTGGTGCTGCTTGCCTGGGAGTACAGACTAACCCCCACCTGGCTACAACCACCCTTCAGGGAGTTGTAGACAGCAATGAGGTCTCCCCTGAGTCTCCTCTTCTCCAGGCTAAACACCCTCAGCTCCCCCTCCTAGGGTTTGTGCTCCAGTCCCCTCACCAGTCTCCTTGCCCTTCTCTGGACATGTTCCAGTACTTCAACACCTCTCTTGAAATGAGGGGCCCAGAACTGGACACAGTACTCAAGGTGTGGCCTGACCAGTGCTGAGTACAGGGGAAGAGTAACCTCCCTACTGGCCACACTATTCCTCATGCAGGAACATTAATTGATTCAGCGGCTACTGTGGGCTCAATTAAATATTCTGTTGTCAAGAGTTTTGAGGCTTGGAAGAAAAAAAAAAAAAAAAAAAAAAGAAAGATGCAATTCTTGGCTACAGCTTGGCATATGCAGGTCTTAACCCAGAAACAGGCTGTTTTATAATTATTTCTGAAAAATTGCTTCAGTCCATTTTATTTTTCTGTGCTTGCTTGGGAAGTGTGAAAAAGAAAGGGAAAAAAAAACCCCCAAACTATTTTTGACTCAAGGCTTTCAAGACATTTTGGTTCTCAGCTAGCAAAGTAACCCAGTTTGAGCCTGATATTCCCAAGGTGAACTCTGAAGCACTCTTACTGACTTCTTTGTGAGACTGCTTATGGGAATAACCAAAAGGAGGAAGGCTTCGTTGTCTGGGCCATACTTGATCACACTGAGAACATCACCAAAGCCGGAGGGTGGCTTTGTGGTTAAACCCCTACCAAGACATGTTCACATGTTTCTAAGCCTGAAAAACACAATCAATGACCTTCTAAACCACCTAAATGCGTACGAGCTGCCACGATGCATGGGAGATCTCACCGTCGCACATGCACGAGAAATTAAGGACCCATGAACAAAAAGGGGAACTAGCTGAGAGAACAAATCCCTTATTTTGTCCTCTTTTTCCTGGGACCCTTGCTGCAATTTTAAAGCAACGCCCATGACAGGCCTGCTAGACCTTCCTGTTTGTAGCTGCTCTCTGGAAGATGGCAGCTGGCTGAGGACGTGCTCTGCTCTCCCCTACCCACAGAGCCTTTGGTAACAGCAGGAGTGGAGCTGCTGGCTGCCTTTGAAATTAATACATTAGGTCAAAGGAAAGACTCGGGTATTTTGAATGGGGAGTTTATGGTTTTGCTCTTGTTGTTTCTTTGCCTTTCTCCCCACCTCTTTTTTCCTAATTTCAAAGGAATAAACTGTAAAAATGAGCTAATTATCTTTTTCTTTTTTGTTTGTTTGTTTTCCACCCCTTCCCAGTTCCCTCCTCCCTTTTTCCCCGCCTCCTTCCTCTACCGCCCCCCCCCCCAAACGTTTCTTCAAAGCTACCCAGCCCATTTGTGTTGACCTGGAGGCTGTCTTTCAAAGGCAGCTTCAGTCTTGTGTCAGCTCCACAGGCTCTGCTCACCAAGGCAGAGCCAGCTGAGAAACCACTCTGGTTCCTGATAGTCAGGGCTCAGACATATGGTCCCAGCAAGCTCATAATTGTCAGTAATATTAACAAAAATCATAAAAAAAGTCTCAAGATTTGTTCCTCATTTTTTCATAGTTTGCTGATAAAGAACATGTCAGTGTGGTTGAAGAATCCTGCTGGTTAAAGGTATCATCCTTAGCTGCTCATATGGTCTGGGCTCTTAATTGTCAATTAGATTAATCCAAGCCATTTTAGAACAATAAATATAAAGTACAGATGGAATACAAACATATTGAAGAGTACTGCTTTTGATGGCCGTCGTTTATGAAATCAAAAATGATGCTGCAGTGAGGATTTTGTTGGTATTTGAAATGGAAAGGAAAAGCAAACAGGAATTAGATATTCCTTAGCAAAGGGGGAGAAAACTCAACGCAACAACCACCAAAACCAAAACCCAAGAACCCAACAACCAACCATGCCACAGCCTCCCACACAACCCATGGATAATTAAAAAGCAACAACTGCAGTTAAAATGCCACCTATGAGTTACCTTTCGAGAAGGGATCTGGCACCTATAAACTCAAAACACTAGGTATGTTGAAATCCATAAAACTTCCAATTACTGCCTCAGAATTTATTGTGCACATATGGAAAATAATACTTGTAAAAGAGAAAGGGGCTTGTGTCTGGTGCTGTCAATACTGTGAAGGATGGGGTGATTATAAAGCAAATTAACAATACTTTTAAATGTGCATTCACTTATCTTTCCAATTAAATCCTTGTTAAACAACTGCACAGACAGTAATGGTGCTTCTGCAGAGCACTGATCAAGACAGTTTTATTGTAATTTTTACTCTGTAACAATTAATCAAGCCGGCATTTTCTTTATTATTAAATTATTTAGCTAATAAATATCCGCAATCCCTTCAACCTATTTGTGGTTTAACTTTTGCTTTTCATTTTTTGGTTGTTTGGGGTTTTTTTTTTTCCTTTGGCTGAGTTATATTTGGCTATATTCAGCATTAAGGGAACAATTTCAATTCTTTGGTCAAAATGTTGGTTGTTGACTCAAGGGAGCATCACGGCAAGATTAAATTCACCTTTTTTCTCTCCCTAGTATAGCCAAAAATCTGAGTATGTTTGGCTGTCATAGTCAGGGTTGGAAAGGACCACAAGGATCATCTAGTTCCAACCCCCCTGCCATGGGCAGGGACACCCCACACTAGATCAGGCTGGCCAGAGCCTCATCCAGCCTGGGCTTAAACACCTCCAGGGACAGGGCCCCAGCAACCTCCCTGGACAACCCATTCCAGGGCTTCACCGCTCTCATGGTGAAGAGCTTCCTCCTCACGTCCAGCCTGAATCTCCCCACCTCCAGCTTCATTCCATTCCCCCTAGTCCTATCATACCTGATAGCCTGAGAAGTTCCTCCCCAGCCTTCTTGTAGGCCCCCTTCAGATACTGGAAGACCACAATTAGGTCACCTCTGAGCCTTCTCTTCTCCAGACTGAGCAGCCCCTTTTCCTGTCCTTTTCCATGTTGCAGGAGGAGCACAATAACATGACATTTAGCCTCCCCAAATTCATTCCCCCCCCCCCCCCTTTTGCTACATAAGTATAGTAACCAAGCTTTAAAAACACAGTAACTGACTTCTAGATGGCATGTGGTGTTTCACCATTCACGCACAAGGTATTCCAAAGGAAATAACAGGATGCAAAGGTCACTTGTACAGCAAACACCAAGCATTTTGCAAACAAAGCACTGGATGTAAAGACAATTAGGAACTCTCCTGTATAATGCATAAAGCAACACTCACCGAGTGAAGCAATAAGTATTGAAATTTGGATTTCTGTGGTTAGTTTCCTCAAACATTTATGCATTAGGATAGAAACCTAGCATTTCAGCAGGCTGTAATGAGCCCTTTATAGCTCATTTTTTGTTTTTCTTTTCCCCTACTTAAGTTAGTACTCATGAAAATTGCCTGTTGGACAGTCACTGAGATCAAAGACTTCTCCACTACCCAACAGATCAGCACAAGAGGCATAAAAAGGCAAAGTCCTATCTCATCACCCAGGTATCCCTGGGTATCCCTTAAAGCCATGGAGGGCAACAGAGAACTGCTAGGGCAAGCACTGTGCCAGCAGACGTGGGATCCTGTAGAATTTAGAACAAAGAAGGTGCTTACCCCATTACATCACGGTGTGTGTCAACACGATGGCTTCAACCAGAGCAGAGAGCGGAGCACAAATTCATGCTCAGAAACCAACACTTACAGATGAAGAGTCTCCTTTTTTTCAGTTTCTCTTTCTCATCCACTTTTCCCTCTCACTGCTGGCCTTTATTTGGCAGCTCAGAAGCTTGCTTTTGAAAAACCTCTTCCACCTCTCTCCACTTTCTTATAGTAGTGACTCAATGACCCTGAGCAGCCTCACCTGGTGCTCCCTCACCTCTGCCCACGTGCCGGGGGCCCATCTCAGCCGCACCCTGGGGCTAATTTTCTCAATAGCTTTCACATGCCTCAACAGACTCATTGACTCATTCCCTACAGGTGTGAGTTAAAAGAATATCCTAATGAATATGTCTGACAGGTTTAGGTGAGGCTTGACAAGGCTCTGAGCAAACTGATGCCTCTGTTCACTGCAGGGGTGTTGGACAAGATGCCCTTTGGAGGTTCCTTCTGATCCAAACCATTCTATGATTCTATGACATTGTTTAAAAGCAGCAGCAGACCTCCAGATTTTTCATTAAATCCCTAAAAATTTGCCAAGTACATTATTTTTAAAAAATTATTATTGTTGTTGTTATCATCATCATTACCATCACTATTATAGGTACATTTTATTATTACATTTTATTATTCTATTTTTAAGATTTCAGCTCTCAGACTGAACTACTAATACCAATAAGGACAAATCCACATCTCTGTCTTAATGTCCCCAGCTATTATGGGCACCTTTTGCCCTACATTCTCAGCCAGGAATATTGACTGGTAGTTTAGCTTCTAAACCCAAAACTCTTTCAGTGGTTGTAGACTAAGAAAAGTATGAATTCCCTGATGTCAGTTTGGTCCAAACGGCTTCTGCTGCCTTGATTCAGTGGTGTGAAAAATGATGACTTAGAGTTTCGAAAGTGCTGAGGGATGTTATAGCCTGGTCCTCTTATGATCAACTGATCTCTCCTGCTCTTAATGGAAAAATAAATCACAGATAAAAGATAATCCTGTTGCACAGAAGCAAAAAAGGTGTGATATCAATAGACTTTTATAGGAAAAGAAAACTCTGTGCAATGGATAAAGTAAATAAGGTAGTTTGTTCTGCTGATGCTCGTCTCGGCAAGGTCAAAGCCCTCTTCAGGAGCTTCCTACCTCCAGAAATGAGGAGGAGACACAAAATGTACTTTGAGAGTTTTAAAAGATATAGAATTATTGTACACTCACCCACACTCACAAAAATCCAGGATTTCAAGGGTCTGTTAAAGTTTTTAGTGTTCTTATTCCATCTCTAATGATAAAGCTGTCAAGTGTTACTTTGCTGTCCTTTCTTTTTTCACCAGTTCTCTCTTATTTCAGTTTGGATGATGCAGATGACATTAACAGTATAGGAAAAGGAGCCAAATAAAGCTTTGCTATATTCTAATTAGTGATTATTCTAATAAAAAAAAAAAATTACTTTGATATGGCAGCCAGCCTAGAGTGTCTTCTCTGATCTTTCATTTCCAATGTGATACTTATTATTCATAGCCTGGAAATGTAGGTGTAACACAATGACAGAGCAAGCAGGAAGAAAGAGCCCATTAAGTAGTTGGCCTGTTTAAGAACTGCTTGCACAGTCAATCTCTGCAGTGGAAATCGGCTCCTGCAGAACATTTGTTTGCATTTATAATTAAATTAAATTTAACTAAAATTAATAAATAAATAATTTAAACCTCCACACCTCTCTATGAGAAAAACATTTATATAAATCTTGCTTTCCCACTGTTAACTACAGAAAAAGGAAGGGACAGGGATAGAGCTGAGGAGGTCACAGTAATTACTGGCTGAAAGTGATGCACGGAGAGAACATTATTAGACATCATCCCACTGCAGAGCTCTAGAGGACTGGTATACGAGCAGGTTGGGAGGATATATTGATATTCCAAGTAACTTTTGTGACTTTATGAAACAGTCTGAAATTTCTGCTGCCACAGAATCATGGAATTGCTTTGGTTGGAAAACACCTCTAAGATCATTGACTCCAACTGTCAACCTACCACCATGTCCCTTAAAAGAAGGTCCTTAAGACAACGGCTTCAAACTAGAGAAGAGTAGACTGGATGTCAGGAACAAGTTCTGCACTATGAGGGTAGTGGAGAACTGGAACAGGTTGCCCAGGGAGGTGGTTGGGGTTCCATCCCTGGAGATATTCAAAGTGAGACTGGAAAGGGCTCCGGGCAACGTGATCCAGTTGAGGATGCCCCTGCTGACTGCAGAGGGGGTTGGGCTAGATTACCTTTGGAGGTCCCTTCCAACCTAGACCATTATATGGTTCTGTAATTTTAAGCACTATCTTTACATGGTTTTTGAACACTTTCAGGAGTGGTGACTCCACCACCTCCCTGGGCAGCCTGCTTCAGTGCCTGACCACTCTTATAGGAAATAAATTGTTGCTAATATCCAAACCAAACCTGCCTTGGTGCAATTTGAGGCAATTTCCTCGTATTCTATCACTTGACACTAGGGAGGAGAGACCAACCCCCACCTCACTACAATGATGTCCTCGGCATGTAATTGACAGGAAACATCAAGTTCTTGGGGACATTGGACGAAGACTGATATTGCCATCCCAAGCACACATTAAATAAATCCTGCTCCCCTCAACTCATTTTTGACAGTTACACCATGACTCAATGAGCTGTTTCCTGCTTGCAGGTTCCTACCTAGCACAGAGAAGGGATGTTGTCTAAATAGCTGGAAGAGTAGCCAGCTGTCTTAAAGCCATTTTTGGGTGCCTGTGTTACTTCCTGAATGTTCTGACTTGAAATTACTGGATTATCCTTTGGAGGCTGAAATGCTAGCCTCTTCTATTAGAATCTTCCGCAGTGTCACTGCTGAGGGCTGCAGAGAGGTGGCATTAATGTTCACAGGGGATGAACTTAGACATTTCTGCATGAATTTACTCGAGGAAAGGCTAAATACAGGCCTGGCAAAATATTTGTATTTCTGGGATTTCAAAGAAGGATGTGTAAAGGAGGGCTTGGATAGATAATAACACTTCCCAATGAAAATCTAATTCATTGTGATAGAAAATGTGTGAGTGCCTTGGTTGTAGCACTGAAGACTAACACCAGAACTAGTAATTATCCCAACTGATAAGATGATAACTTAGCTCTCCAGGGGCATGAGTTTTCTTTGCATTTCCATTGCTCAGTCAGCAGGCCCTAAGTAGCCAGTGTCAGAGTGCCTTTAATGTACCATTAGCTTCACCTTTATCCATTCATTTTTCACAGTAGTATAAACCAGAAGGAAAAAAAAAATGCCTGGCACCTCTGTGCTGCAAAAAGCCATCTTAGACTTCTGTCTAGCTTTACAGTATCAGCCCATCTGTTTTAGGTGAAAACTTGAGCAGTAACATTAACCTCAAGTACGTTAACCTTTGGATGCCACCAGACATGATAGACAGGACCATTATTTTTATGGTACTTTTGTTTTTTTCCTGAGCAAAGAGCTCAGGCAGTGGAGAGGGACAGAAAAATCCTGGCTTTGCCTCTCTATCTCCAAACAAAATACAGTGTATAGTCATTTGAAAGCCAAGGCAGACTACATTATTGACATACAAATACCCAACAACTATAAATCTGAGGGAACACAAGTAATGAGTCAAAACCATGATGATGAAGAGTTATTCAGCCTTGCTGAATTTACTGGCATAGATACTGATCCCTCAGAAACCAGAGTTCACCCTCTAGTTTCAGCTGAAGGCAGGATTGATCCCAAGCAGCTGAGGAGGTGGCAAGCATCTACTGCTCCCCTGAAACTTCCCGAGAAAGGTAAAGAGAGGCTTGAAGGTGGGAATGTTTTTTCTCTCTCATATCTCTCAAATTCATAAGAGTTTTTGAGTTGAATTCTTGGTTAATGTGTAGTACAAAATTAAATGAGATGGGGGAGCTATAAGAAAGATGGGGACAGGCTTTTTAGCAGGGCCTGTTGCAAGAGGATGAGGGGTGATGGATTTCAACTAAAAGAGGGGAAGTGAAGTCTAGACAGAAGGCTTTTTTTAAATGCTGAGGGTGGTGAAACACTGCCCCAGGTTGTCCAGAGAGGTGGTAGAAGCCCCGTCTCTGGGAACATTCAAGGTCATGTTGGAGAGGGCTCTGAGCAAGCTGATCTAGTTGCAGATGACCCTGATGACTGCAGAGGGATTGGACTAGACGAGCTGTAAAAGTTCCTTCCAAACCAAAGCATTCCATGATTCTATGAACTTGTTCTCCAGCAGCTATCATCTTATAGAAAACAGATACCATGCACAATATTTAGTAGTTCTGACAATAGTCTGCAGGTAACTTTAAAGGACTTAATAAAAAGTGGGAGCAAATATTGCAGCAGCTTCACATTTAGACTTGATTCATTGAAATGTGTCTTTAATGCAATGCAGAATTTGGGATTTTTCCTCATTTCTGAGAAGCTTAATTCTATTTTCTTGTTATCAGGAAGTTCACTATCATTCATGATTATTTGCTAAGTTACTCAGTGTGGGAATATTTAGCATCAAGTGTGTAAACCAGGAGTAGCAAACTGTTTGGAGAGCTGAATGTATTTATCATTTTTCCTGATCAGCTACCAATATCAGCTTGCACACCTGTAACACTACTGATCAATGTGAGATTCATCTGTGAAGGAAGTTCTCTTGTGCTGTGGAAATGTATTTGTTATATGTGGAAATGTATTTGTTATATGTGGAAATATGTTTGTTTTATGTGGGATATGTGGAAATACATTTGTTGTGTGTGCAACGCGTGGAAATATGTTCAGTAAATAAATACATGCTGGTCTTAATTCTGGTTTTTATGTGCCAAAAATATTCATCTATCCTCTTCTCATCTCTTGAGGTGGAATATTAGCCTTCTTAAAATCAGAGGTAAATCTTCCACTGACTTTGACAGACCCAGTACTTGCAGTATTTCCTTTTCAGTTCTTCTCAGCACCTTTTTCCTTTTCACTGGTCTCCTTTGGATCCCTGTTCTACTTTTGGTTTTGTTTAACTTTCAATATCCAAACAGTCTGCTGCTTTTTCTTTTAGCCTTTTATTTCCCCCCTCAGTTCAATTCTTTGCTTTCTACATATGCTCTGTTTTTTAACCACCTGACTTCATGCATCCATTTCCTCTTTTTTTTTTTTTTTTTTTTTTTTTTGTCGTTGTTTTGTTTGTTTGTTTCCTATCTGGTGTTTAAGTATTATTTTCCTTTGCTTACTCTGCTGTTTTTCCTCTCTCCTAGCTGACATTTCCCTCCGTGCAGTATCTTTCTACCTTCCCTTCCTTCTCTTTTCCAAAGCATGGCTCATCATTCTCTGCCACTAATGTACAGCAGATTCTGAAATACTGTCATCTGAGACAGTTAAGTACTAAACAAAACATTACTAGGGTGGAGGAATCACTTACCCTGATTGACAACAAATCGTAACTTCTGTATTGTTGCCAGATTGCCGCTAACTCTGTATATTCCATCAACATCCAGACCTGAAAGAGAAACACATATTTCATTTCAGATCATACAAGTATTTTTCCTTGTACATCTGTCAGGAAGCCAGAAGCACCCTAACAAGTAAGAAGAGCAGCAGTGTAGTGAGCGGCTGAAAAATAATCCACCTGACAAGGACTGAAGTGCCTCCTGCCTGATTAAAGCCCCAATGAAAAAAAAAAAATTAAAGTGGGAGATTAACTTAAGTGAATACAAAACACCTAACTATAATTATCTTGTAATTCTGTCAGCAGAATACAGTTCTGCAAGAGTATTTTGAGTGTGGAGGGAAAGGAAGGGTGAATTAGCTCTCGCGCTGGTAGAGAGAAGGGCTGCTTGGGAATATGCATGATGCTCTGCTAGCCCTGCCTCCAAGTGGGGTGTTCATATTAATAGTGCTGAGGAAACTTCTCGGTCTGGGGCCTGGGTTTTTCAGATGTGAATTTCTGAGGCTGTGACCTTTCTCAAAATAAAGTGGTGAGATGCCCAGTCTGAAGTCATGACACGCACCGAGACTTAAGCACAACCACCGCTTCTCTACTATATTGCTCATAGCAGATCAGACAAGTTTGAAGATGAAATTAACTATCCCAAATAGCATATGCCCTGGAGTGCATTTCTTCATTAATATAGGCCATTCTTTTCAAGGACAACCTGACAGTCTTGTTTCTCCCTGCGTATCTACTCAAGGTTTATCTTCTAGGTGAAACTAGATGTCATACTCCCTTTTGTGACATATTATCTCCTACAGCAAGCTCTGCTGATATGGCTGTTTAAAATAGCACTTCCAGCCCGGGTTGCATAGCTGTAGCATTTCAAAGCACATGGGAACTGCTCTCCTTTCCCGGGAGAATTAGCTATTGTGCAACAACGACCGAATCTGCATGCTTAAAACTTGTGAATGCTCTAACTGTACGTTGCCATTTCACATTTAAAACGTGCAAGTACCCAAGGAGCTAAGAGAATCTACACAAACCAGGTCCTTTTTTTTTTTCTTAAGGCTATCCATCACTTGGAACACAAGTTTTAATTAGCTTTTGGCAAGCAATTTCAGCAAAAGCCTTTCTCTTAGAAAATGTTCATTTCTCAAGCCCAAAAAATTTCAGGAAATATTTCCTGATAATGTATCTAGGGTTTTTTTTTTTTTTAATTCTTACCCCCCCCCCCCACGAGTTTAAGGTGGATTAAAAGGAAAAACTGAAACTATAGAAAGAAAACAAGTCCAATAGCCTAGAAGTTCAGTTGTAATAACAGTTAAATAAGAAGTTGAGGCTTAAGTCCTTACTTCAAAGATATTATAGGTGCCATAGTCAGTGGAGTCAACAGCTTGAATAGACTAGACTAAACTAGACTAGACTAGACTAGAACAGAATAGACCAGACCAGGTTGGAAAAGACCTTTCAGATCGTCGAGTCCAACCTATCACCCAATGCCATCTCATCAACTAAACTGTGGCACTAAGTGCCTCATCCAGTCTCCTTTTAAACAGTTCCTGTGATGGTGACTCCACCACCTCCCTGGGCAGCACATCCCAATGGCGAATCTCTTTTCTGTGAAAAATTTCTTCCTAACATCCAGCCTGAACCTCCCCCTGGCACAGCTTGAGACTGTGTCCTCTCATTCTGGTGCTGCTTGCCTGGGAGAAGACACCAACCTCCACCTGGCTACAACCTCTCTTCAGGTAGTTGTAGAGAGCAATAAGGTCTCCCCTGAGCCTCCTCCTCACCAGGCTAAGCAACCCCAGCTCCCTAAGCCTCTCCTCATAGGAGTTGTTCCTCAATGATCTTGAAACATTATGGAAGATTTGCTTTCCCTTTTGTTGCAGACTGAAACCAAAAAAAGTCTCTTGTTTGTTTGTTTATTTGTTATCTCTCTCTGCAAAATGCAGTTCATATTTTATGTTTGTCCTGCCAGGAAGAGTTTGTCCTGGCTTGGTTTACATTATATACCCCCTTCTAAAAATTAGAACTAATTCCACACTATACACTGCTTATCTATGTCTTTCACTAGACAATTTTCTACCCTGCACCTGTGGGTGTCCTGCAACATAATACTGAGAGTGATGATTCATTTCAGGAAGATCCCCTTTGGTTCCAGAGGGGATGAAGAAAAAGTTTACTTAAGAGAAATCAAAAAGGATTCGGTAATCAAGAACACTTGGAAGTCTTCCATCTACTGGATATATAACACATGAGCAAACGAAAATTACTAAAATGTTTAAGTAATGCAATTCTATCCTAAACTGAAGAATCTCATTCTGATTAGCGAAGGGAGAGTGAGAGAGCAAGAGTAATTCCCAGCACAGGGATGTGGGATTTTGGGGTAAGGGATTACAAATGGTATCATGTAAATTGAAGTCCAAACCAGAAAGTAGAGAGGAAAGATAAAACAGACAAATAAGCAAACAGACAGAACATTAACTTTTCCTTGGATCTAGCTCAATTCAGTTCTTCACCTTTTGGGCTATATGGGAGTGTAAAGCACTAGCATGGGTGAAATAAAAATGTACCACATTAATAACCTGCAAAAATTATCCAGAGCAAGTGAAAAGGACAAACTGTGTTGTGAATTGGTGGAACTAACCTCTTGCGAAATGATCCTGCAGTGCATCATTTTTGTGATACATTTACTTCGGTCCAGGAATGAGATCTGATTAGCATTTCATTTGGACCCGATACAATAAGGCAAAGAGGGGGGAAAAAAAAACCAAGAAAAAGGAAAAAGAATAAATTAAATCCAAGGACATCAAAGCCAATTATAGTGTTCACGTGCCCTCAACTTTCTGCTCCAAGAACTTTGAAAGTTAAGCCAAACCAAACCCATCCCAACTGGTGGATTTGGACATCCTTTTTGTGACCACATTATCTTAGCTGGGTTGTTCACAACTTATTTTAGAAATCCAATTATGGGCCAAAGAGAAAGCAAGAGGAAGGGGAGAAGAAATGTGTTTCTATGGTTCTAATATCCTGCTTGCATGAACTATTTTCAAAGCAACTTCACTTTTTAGGGCACCTCTGTCAAGAATAAAAACATCACTGCACTGCTGTCAGTGTTGCTTCATGGCAGGCTATAAATACTTAAGGAACAAGATGAAGGAAAAGCCTTGTGGAGGTTTATATCTGGTGCTGATGTTTAAGTGCAGTGGTAAAGAATGCTTCAGAAAAAAAAATAAAATCATTGTAATAAAGTTCAACTGTTGCTCACTATAAAGTGACCTTCTTGTGCTTTAGAGTGGGGTTTACCAGGGAAGAATCAGTGGATTTTGCCCTTCGGGAGGAGTAGTATTTTAGTTTGCTTTATGTCCCAATCTCCCAATCTCTTTCTGTTTGTTTTATTGAGGAAGCTGAGAACAGGATGGACTCACAATTAGAAGTGATAGCCAAAAGCACAATAACAATTTCAGTACTTCCATCCTAAATTTTGAGGAATAAGAAACACAGGAAAAGGGTTGACTCAAGAATACAGCAGCTTAGCTGTCAGACTACAGGCAAATGTTACTTATTTTCGTTAAATTACACTCCTGATAGGCAAAGTAAAAGGCCACTGAGCTCAGGCTTGGTTGAGATTCATGAACAGTAATGAATGTTATGCTCCCTTTGCATATCTGCACAGAAGACATTAGAAGAACATCGATACAACAACATTTCTTGCACCCCTGCTTCTAGCCAAAATGAAAATAACCATGAATTCAGGTCAGTCTCAACCCCAGTAGCAGTTTGAGCTGGAAGCAGGTATTGCATAGAAACATTTAAAAGGAATAGGAAAAAAAAAATAAAACAGAGATAAATTGATGTATTTCTCCAAGCACAGATTTTAAACTACTAGTGCTGGATGTTGGTTGAGCTACTGCTTGTGCTTTATGACCTGCCTTGAATGAAACATTCTCATTCATTCTTTTTCTTTTCTTTGCATAGAACCCAATCCCTCTCCCAAATCAGGCTGCATTCTGCTTGAACTTCATCTACGTTTGACAGTATCTTCCAACCAAATATAAAAGGAAATTCTCTCTGTGTGGGGGTTTGGAGGAGGTGGTACACAGAAATGTCTTGCTCTGCTTTTGAGTAAGCTTTAGAATTTGAAACACACCAGTTTGAATGGTGCTAGGTAACATCCTGCCTAGAAACCCGTGGAACTTCCACAGTTCAATGTAGCCTGAAATAGGTGTGGTCCCCAGCCTGGGAGGAGTTTTGTAAAAGAAACCATGGCGCTGGATTCAACAACAAAGTGAAGCAGGAACTTGGAAGAAAGGCATTCTTTAGTTAGTCCTTTCATTTAAAATCAGTTATGTTCAGGGCAAAACTATTGTATTTCAAAGGAGCCTATTATGCCTTCCCATAAACAGAAAGATCATACGTTTTAAAACTGAAGTATCATTATGTAATCAAGCTGTTGTATTATAAACTATTTTGTGGGCTCAGATGCCCAGGGCTATCTTTACAAATATTTAAGAGGTCATTATCAGAGTATGTTCTCCCTAAAACTATAATTCTTTCCTCCTGTTTTCATATGCATCTTACCATAAATATCTGATATATAAACAATTTTTTTGTTTTGTTTTTAAAGGTTTAGTAAGGGCACAGAAGGCAGGCATGAAGTCATTTAAAGAAGCAGACAGGGGTGAATGGAGCAAATGCAGCAACGGCAGGATAATGTGTTGGATGAGAAAAAGAACCCCCGGAGGGGGGGAAAAAGTAGAGTGTCACAAAAGGATCAACATTGGTGTGCCAGCAGAAGGAAAATCATGAAGAGTAGCTAAGAATAAACCTGACACATTAAAATTTGGCATTACAAGTGCTGTATCTGGATGGGATTACAAACAGTACCTGGAGTTTCAGGTCAATGTGG
Organism: Picus viridis; assembly: GCA_033816785.1. Taxonomy (NCBI): domain Eukaryota; kingdom Metazoa; phylum Chordata; class Aves; order Piciformes; family Picidae; genus Picus; species Picus viridis. The sequence continues at coordinate 2,300,471 of CM066587.1, read as the reverse complement.
GAGTGAAAATAACTGGGTTTGCCTGATGTCATGGAGGGCAGAGATAAAAATGAGGAGAACTAATCTGAGTTACACCACAGAAAGGAAAAAAAAAAAACCAACAACACAGAGGTACTAACAGCAAACAGGAGACATATGGATCTAAAATGAAGAGTGGTGCACAAGCTCTGTGAGCTAAAGATATTTAAATCAGCAAGCCTTGACTAGCTTGGGCAGAAGTGAGCACCAGCTACTGCTGACTGTGCTTGGCATGGGTTTAGTGTTGCTGACACATGTGCCCTGACTTTTTGGTTTGGTATTGGGTGGAGTTAGATGTGCCCTAAAGCTCCTGGAGTGGAGGTGGAGGCTGACACCAGGATCTGCTCTGCCCTGTTGGAAAGATCTCCTCTTTTGATCAATCTTGTACTTCCAGTTATTGTACTTGTCCCATAAAAGAACCCTGATTGTGAGGCTGAAAACATCATCCAGAGTAACGTCTGACATAGTCGCAGGTCCCATCCCTAGTCCAGAAGTAAGTGTCCTACAGAAGTAGGAGTCTGTATACTAGGAAAACCTAGGAGATCAAACGAGAGGTTGACATTGGAAGTCAATCTGAAGGACAAAGAGATAATGACTGTCGTAAAAACACACCCAGTTTTTACTTATCAGTGCTCATGCTATGCAAGTGTCTGTCATTTGTAAATAAAACAAAGAGAACTATTTGGAAATGACTAAAGCTGGAGACAGTAGCAGAGGAGTTATTTTGGTACTGTAAAAGCAGCAAGAAGAATCCACTTGGAGACTGGCTAGACTGACCTCAGTCCCAGACAATCTACTTAAATAATTAATTCAGGACTCTATGAACAAATAATTCATAGCAAAATATAATTAATCCCAATCAGCATGGTTGCATGGAAATCAGGGCCTTGTCTAGCAAACTTGTTGCTTTTTTTTTGGATAGGATTGGATTTTTGACAGGTCTGGCTGATAAAGGCAATGCTGTTGAAATAGTGTGTTTGGATTTCCATGACATTTTGATTAAAGCACTTGCATTTTATGGAATTAACAGGGCATATATTACATGGATTAAAAACTGGCTCAGTGACAGACCTCAAAATGTAGTAGTTAATGGGAGATATCAGTTAACAAGGTCATAACTGGCAGGGCTCTCAAGAGTGGAACTCGGTCCAGTGCTATCTAATACTTTTATCAGAGATGTGGACAATGAGAAAAAAACTAAATAAATCTCTGTTGGCAAAGTAAACAGATGACACAAAGACCAGGGAGATATTAAATACTGATGAGGACAGGTTCAGTTACAGGAGAGCTGAACAGACACCTTACATGGTAAAATAAGTTTTCATATGGAGAAGCTCCAGATACATCCAATGCTCTGGATGTAGGTTACAAAAGACCTGAGGGTCATTTGAGGTGATTAGCTGAACATGATCTCTCAGTTCACTGCCATAGCAGAGGAGTAAACTGCTACTTGGAATTACAGAAAGAGGAGTATCAAACAGAGGCAGGGAAGAGATTGCAACCCCTTCACATGCTGCAGATAGGATCTTCAGGAGAGCACTGTGCTTAACATCAAGGCAAATAAAATGAAACATGCTTCATTGTTTTGTATGAACAAGAGGATGGAGAGGTCCTCTCTTGTTGGTACTTTCTACGTGATTTGCAGGCACTGGACTCACAACCAGCTCTGCCCTGCTGCCAGGACCCATGACCGGCAAGACTGAATTCAGGGTAGCATAAACCAGATTTTCTTTAGCATGTTATTAGTTGAAATCACAGTATATCACAGTATCACAGTATAACCAAGGTTGGAAGAGACCCCAAGGATCATCAAGTCCAACCCGTCCCAACAGACCTCACAACTAGACCATGGCACCAAGTGCCATGTCCAGTCTCCTCTTGAACACCTCCAGGGACGGCGACTCCACCACCTCCCCGGGCAGCCCATTCCAATGACGAATGACTCGCTCAGTGAAGAACTTTCTCCTCACCTCGAGCCAACACTGCCAACACTGCCTCAGAATGTAGTGAAAGCAGAGATAGCAGGGGGAAGAAAGGAGAGGAGAAATTGCACTTGTTCTTAGCAAGCTAAGAAATGACTGTACAGGCGGTGTCTGACATGAGATTTGGTGAATCTCTTTAGGAAATTAGCTAACAAGAAGTACTTCTCTGACTGCAATAATACCAAGATGATGGGGGGGGCATGCCTGCATAAAAAAAAATAAATCTAAGTTTTCTTGCAGTAATAACCTGAAGATGAAATGAAAGGAGAAAAACTTGACTAAGATCTTATTGTTTTTGAGACCCTGTAGAACCTGTTTGATGGAAACCATTACAACACTGAGTATGAGCATTACATACTGAGAATAAGTAACAAGTGAATGTGATGGACAATGTACTTGATTCTGTTTCCTGTCACTTGATGGGAGAATTTCCACTTTGATAGTTCTATACAAATAAATAAGGGTAGAGACAGCACAAAGCCAAGTGCAATTTCAGCTAGCAGAGTTCATTGCTATCTGGGGCTGCTGCTTACTGCCTACATCAAGCTTACTATGACTTCATTGTCTTCTCTGCTGTGTTGCAGTGTCTTTGCCACTCAAGAATTTTATGGTTTAAAAGCCCCAGGAACAACAGGACTTGCTCAGAGGGCTCTCTGTAACAAGAAACAAGAGTAATCTTTGAAGCGATGCGTTGTGAACGAAACCATGGAGCACGCAGCTTGCTCACTGTAATTTTGCCCTTACCTCCAGTATATACTTTTGCCATTCTGATAGTCCCATGTCTTGCAGCTAAACAAAGTGACCTCATTGCTTTCCACTCTATTTTCTTTTAAACATTGGCTGGGATGATTGAGATTCAGGAATGTGGGAAAATGGATTCCCAAGCCACGTCCATCCCCTTTAATTCTGAGCTGTAATTTTTGGCTTGGCTTGAATCACAGTCATCACATTTCAGTCTGAATCTCTCTGTAAAGTGATCTTGCTTAAACATTTCTTTCACTCATCATGGGATCAGAAACAAAGCCATTCTAGTCTTTCAGCGAAACACTTACAAACGTCTTTTTGCAGCGACTCACAAGAGCTGAATTTCCTTTAAAAAACCCCTAAACACACACAACACAACCCAACTGTTTGTAAAAGAGGAGGTTTTCAGTGCCTGATTGTCCTCTTTGTGCATCTTGTCATCTGTATGCCATGAGCTACAGCTATTTTAATCTGTTTTTGTTTGCAATCCATTTGGTGTCCGCCCAAGAAAATGCAGGTGATTCTAATTAACTTACTGCTGAAGATGTGGAAAAATCTCAATTGTGCTACAGAGAATTATACACTTAAAACCTTCCCTCTATTATTTATAACGGCTTATTAATGAAAATGATTACATGAATACATTTGCCACCTGATTCATCTGTGTTCACTTTTTAAATCAACAAGGTTTATGCTAAAGGGGGGAGAAAAAAAACTATCCCTACCAAATGAAGCTCTCAAGCACACACATCAGCTCCCTGCCGTGAAAGGAACAGCAGTCTAACAGGAAATAACATTGTCCTGCTTTATGCAACACAGTATAATATCTGAAATCACCAAACCTTTGGAAATAGCCCTTCCCTCTCTCTGCACCACATTAGTGTTGCATTTTGGGAATGTTTGCTTCTTTTTTGTGTTTGCTTTCTCTTGTAATGTCTCTTTCCCCACTCTTCTTTCCTCTCCTTGCCTGCAGTTACTGTTTCTCACGTATGGGCTCCTGGGTCCATTCTCACCAACCATTAATTTATCTAAAACCAAAAATAATTTCTATGTCTCTATGCCATTTTGTCAAGTACTTGATAAAATGGCAAAGAGCTATATAAATATATATATAAAAGATATATATTTTAATATTACATATATATATATATATACCCATAGAATTGGAATTGAGAGGCTTTGCAGGGGCCTCAAGGATCATCCAGTTCCAACCCCCCTGCCATGGGCAGGGACACCTCACACTAGATCAGGTTCCCCAGAGCCACATCCAGCCTGGCCTTAAAACCCTTCAGGGATGAGGCTTCCAACACCTCCCTGGGCAACCTGTGCCATTTCTATTATTTTTCCATCCCCCCCCCCCCCGAGTCCTATCACTCCCTGACAGCCTCAAAAGTCCCTCCCCAGCTTTCTTGTAAGCCCCCTTCAGATACTGGAAGGCCACAATTAGGTCTCCTTGGAGCCTTCTCTTCTCCGGACTGAATAGCCCCAACTCCCTCTGTCTGTCCTCATAGGAGAGGTGCTTCAGCCCTCTGATCATCCTCATGGCATATACATTTATAGAGGTACATACACTCATATATACATAAAAGACATGTATATAATATGTATGGTTGGTTGTTTTCCCTCCTTGACCCAAAGGTCTTTCAGAAGTACTAGGGACCTTCAAATGCTGAATGGTCCTCCACCAGCATCTCCCTTGGGATATAATCAGATTCATATCTCCAGAGATGTGCAGTTTCCACATACACCAGGATGTGTTCCTGTGTGACCTGCCCTAAGTGTTCCCAGCTGGAGTTGCTGGTCTCTGGAGGTCCCTTCCAACTCCTTCCATTCTGTGATTCTATGATTCCAGTTCTTACCTGCTGGTCTTAAGGCCATATGACACCGTGGTGACTGACAGAATCACCAAGGTTGGAAGAGACCTCAAAGATCACCAAGTCCAACCTGTCACCACAGACCTCATGACTAAACCGTGGCACCAAGTGCCACAGAAGGGAATTTCAGAGAGAGAAGTCTGAGTCATTGTAGGAAAATCAATAGATATGAACTATTAGCCCTGGGTGCTTTCTGCTAGGTACAGCTACCAGCAGGCAGTTGCCCACCTTCCATCAGCCCCATTTCTATTATTCCATGCCATGCCACATGGGTAGTGGTAGTCTGATTTGAATGTGATGACTATGTGGATAATGCAGTTTATTTTGGGGAGTATGAAAGCCTGAATAAAGGTTATCATTTCAGGATGGAGAAACTCTTCCACTGTGTGACATGATCAGAACAGCTGGGGACATACTGTGGTGTGGGTAGGGGAGAGGAGAGGCAAGGTATTTTGTATGTTCAAGAAATATATACGACATTGCCATTGCTTATATCTCAGCTGTGCCTGTTAACTTCTGGAAACATGTAGAGCTCAGCAATAAAGCACACTTGACTGATATTTACTGCCATGTGCATTACAAGACATTTTCTGTCACACATTACGTTCTGAAAGAGTTAAGTAACATGAAAAATACAGGCTCAAGATTATATCTGTCATGGATGAAAATACTACATTTATGCCTCATTGTAATCCATTCATTGGTTTATGGACCCCCAGCCCTCCAGGGAGTGTCACAGCTCCACATGATACTGCTGAGAGCCGTTATTTTGCTTTTGGATTTCTGATTTAGCTGAAAGAAGTCTAAAAACACATGTAGCCTGACAACTCCCCATTGGCTCTACAACTGAGGAGGGTCAAGAGCATAAACTATTCCAGCAAAAGCCAGCTGTAACTTATGCTCACTAAACTGGCTGAAGATCTGCCTGCTCCAGACAGTAGCATACAAGAAATTTATGCATTCTGCTAAATCCTCCCACTTCAGTTGAACTGTGCTTCATTTGGGGATCCATCATCACCACCATCAGGCCTGTGTTTTTTAAGCAACATCAAAACATGAAGGGAAATTGCACTTTGGGGGGTCTAACTCTCCTCTTAGGACTAGAGAGGACTTTCATTCAGGTCCACTAACATCAGCAGGAGCTGTGGTTAAAAGCTTAGGGACAGATACAATTCTCCAAACATCCCTTACTCCCAGCGCTGGTTTTAAAGAGAATTTAGTGCACAGTAGGGACAAATCTTTTCCTGTCTTTCACAATAGTGAGAGATTAAATTAGACCTCAGCAGTGTCACCTCCCCATCCTGACTAGTACTGCTGCTTATTGGACTTTTAACAGTTGGAAGTGGAAGAACTGTACATTTGGGCACACATAATCTTCCGCCAAAACCGGTAAGGAGCTTGCATTTTCTGGACTGTGGTGCCTTTCCTTGGCAAAGGGTTTTATTTATTTTTACTGGCAGTGCCTGGGATAGGGAATTTAGGATGGAATAGGCATGTTTAGGATGGAAATTGAAAGTCGCAGGACTGCTTCTTCCACCGTCCTTTAGCTTTACAGAGGAGAGCAGATAGGCCCAATTCCCTTCTCTATAGCAGATCCATTTTTTGCCTGACAGCCTGAAGCTATGATCTGCTCAGATGTCTCAAGGTTATCTGTCTTATCTTCAGGAACAGGTCCTACCTAACCATCTGTGGGCACTTCCTACAGCTCCTGCTCATTGCTGGGGAGCGGATGCGAGCTCAGAGTTTAACTGTTAAGAGTTCAACAGCAGTTAAGGAAGTATCAGCAAGGCACTTGACAGTGCTTGTTTTGTTGCATAACACAGAAGGCTGGATCTGTTTCTTACAGTTAGAAACCAGACCAGCTCGGTTCTGGATTTCTAACAGAAGGAATGTGCAGGACCCTGCTCTAAAAATGGAGCTGGGGCTCTCGTGCCGTTGGTAATGGTCTTTGCTCGTTCATATTGTGTTGTAGGCATCTATCTTTGCATTTGTTATTTTATCTCTAAGTGGGAGAAAACATTTAAAACTTAGATTCTGCAGTCTAAGGCACACACTATCAGACACCTTTGGGTGTCACAGTCCATGTCTGTGTGGAATACTCAGAGGCTCTCTTGGAAGATAAGTGTGCATATGGCTATCTAACACCAACTTACTGAATTCTTTGCACTGCATATCTAACATATAAATGTGACAATACAAAGGTGTGTCTGTAAATGTGTGTATGTAGACAACTTCTACTTCTTTCCCAGTGTAAACTTCATACATTTAAGGAGGCAATAATGATCCAAAACCATGGAGTTCCACTGAATGCTCTTACATCTTCCTTTAAGTGATAAACCTCTAGTCTAATAAGGGAACAAAAATATCCTTGTTCTTGCAAAAGTATATTTATATCATGGAAGAGTGGCATAAAGTGGAACTATGTGGGAAAAAACCTACCCAGAAACCTTAAATATGACAAAACCTATTGTGATTAGGCATTTTTCTACTCTTTTCCCCTTTCCCTCTTAGCTGCAGGACTATGCAGGTATCTATAGTACTTTTTTTCCCTGTCATTCAGACTGCATTTACTGCCCCCAAATAGGTTCAGGTAACTGCAAAGTTTGGGGTTTTGGTTGTTTGGTTGATTTGTTTTTTCCCTTCTCCATTAAATCTAAACCACCAAAGCAACATCCAGCAAAAAAATTTAGTCAGAATATCTACAGAAACCATAAAAGCCCTGAGCTAGGTTGCAAAGAGTGTGATAAGGACCAAAACTTAAGAGACTGGCACGGACTTCATTACTTTGACTGAAGCATCTCCCTAATTTCCATTGTTTGTTTTGACATGCATGCCATGATACTCTACTTTAAAATAGCACAAAACTTGTGTATGAATTGCTCAGGAAGTCCTGAAAAGAGATTGTGCAACTATAATCTGACATGCAACAAACTGCTGTCAAATTAGAAATCTGACAAAAAAACCCCAACCAAACCACAAAATGAAACCCCAAGTAACAACCTCATACTGAAATGCAAAGAATATAAGTGAAACATACCGGAAACATGCAACACATCTCAAAAAAATTACTTACTTCTGATGAGGTAAAACTAGTTGTTGTCAATAAAATGCCCTGGATAGCTGTTAGCTGAATTTTGGGTGATGTATAACTATGAGCATCATTTGATATTTTCACGCAAGATAATTCATTCAAATTTTGAAGCTAAGGGAGGAACTTTGATTTGAATCATTGTCTTTGTGTCTTAATGCTGACTGTGACATGGGATGATGTAAGGAAGGTAGAAATCCAACCTTATCCCTTTTACCAGGGTTCACACAGACCCTTTGCTATTTCTGAAGGCTTGGAAAAGTAAAGTTGGCACACAGTGTTTTCCATATCTAATTTCCTTCTTTGGTGAAAATTCTGGTAACTATTAATGACATCTAATATAGAGACATCCAAGATAGCCACAAAGCTTCTAACGCAAACTCTTACTGTAAGCTGTGCTCTTTGTGTTTTTCATGTCTGACATACCAGAATACAAAAATGCAACTGAAATACATAGAATAAAAGAAACCTTTGTGAGCAGCTTCTAGTGTGCAAATTGAGATACTTTTCAGACATCAATACAGAATCACGGAATTGTCAGGGTTGGAAGGGACCCCGAGGATCATCTGGTTCCAAGCCCCTTGCCATGGGCAGGAACACCCTCCACTAGATCAGGCTGCTCGGAGCCACATCCAGCCTGGCCTAAAAAAAATCCAGGGATGATCAATATGTCATGACTGTTTGCAGAGCATCTAAAAAGATTTTGTCTTTGCTCAGTGATGGCAGAAGTGCCCCTGTGCAAAAAGCTTCATCTCTGAATCAATGCTATTTATGTCCAGAAAGTAGCCACTGCTGTGAGGGTGGTCCTACAGGTCATAGAACTGGGCATTAAACAAAGTAGTTTGCTTGAATTTTAGAGGGAATCTCACAGAAGGGTCTGGGTGGGAAGGGACCTCCAAAGGTCATCCAGTCCAACCCCATCTACAGTAAGCAGGGGCATCCTCAAGTAGATCAGGTTGTCAGGAAAACCTGACTGCCTGAAGAGCACCCTTCCAGCATTTTTCACCTTCCTGTTGGGATTCAAATCTAGTTTATGCTTTAGCTGGGCTGGAGAATTGGAGTTATTTTGTTTTCAGTGGTTAGAGTAGATGCTCAGCTTGTTCATAGCTAAGTTTACAGGCTAAGTGAAAGCAGTTTTCATTAGAAGAGGATGTATCTTATCTTTCTCCTAAGGGTTATTAAAAATATGTAGCACCTGATAATTTAACACCGAATGAGTGGCTGCTAAATTTCCCCCTCTCTCTGTCTCTCTCACACACACACACATCTACACACAGAGGAATGCTTCTCGACTGCCAAACTATGTGCCAAGATTTTGTTCACTTTAATCTCAATCATATGAGTTAGAGCACCATGAAACAAAGTTTCTACCAAGCATGCTGACAGATTTTGAGTTCTGGTGGCTCTGCAGGGCATCACTACAAGTACACTAGGAAACTTTTCTTATTAAAGATTGCTGAGCTGATCTGTTTTCCATGTAAGTCAACATGAGCAGTATCACCATAAAGAACTCAACACTTGCTAACTGATACCATACACTCATCAAAATGATTTCATTTCTAAGTAAACAAAAAGTTGTGGCACCTCCAGCACCATTGTGTGGTTGCTGCTGGCACAGGGAAGCCAGCAGCTCCTTTGGTGTGTCACGTTGCACCATGGCAGCTCAGGACTGACAAATCTTGAAATACTGGGGTGACATTTTTCCTGCGAAGAGGTGGGGAAGAGGCATGGAACAGCCTCTTTTGGTCTTTTCAGTGCTCTCTTATTTTCTGAAGACATCTCAGGGAAGACCCATCACCTTACACTTGGTTTGGAGGGGCCCATGGTCATTTTAGAAGCCTCACTGTTACCTGTAAGTGGCCCATGGGCTGGACAACTGATCAAGCTCTTCTTTTTACATCCAGAGGGAGAAAAACCTAGATAGTTACAATTCTCCTCTAAGTACATGAAGATTAAGACCCTGATCCTACAAAACATTGAAGCTTTCCCTTAACTGTAGGGAACAACCATTGACCACAAAACAGATCTATTCAACTCCTTGAAAGGAAGCCTCCATCTGTTTTGGTAGACAGAAGCTGGTATCAGTACAGCAGGAATTACAGAAAGAAATAACCTGTATCCATCCCAAGGTAGGATAAAGATGAGAAAGCAGTTTCTAACAGCAATATCTGTTTCCTGAGAATGAAATGCATCATCCCTGACACCAGAAAAAAGAAATAATTAAATAATAAGGTGCATGAAGAGAGAACTAGATCAGGCTGGCTGGAGCTGCCCAGGATCCCGGTGATAGGTTTCTGTCGCGTTATGAAACCAAACAGCCACATTTTGCTCTCGTTTGCATATATGTCATTCCTCCCAAACCAGGGAGCATTGTTTGTCTGTGTGAAGACAAACTAAGTTGGTTTGCTCTATAATTACATCCATGATCCGTGAGGACCCTGATTACAGCAAAACAGTCTGCTAAGTGAGCGTACAACTGGAGATCTTCAAAAGCTTTAATTCCTTGGGGGAGTTTTCAGGCAGTAGCCAATTTGGGGACAATTCAGTTACTAGATTGCTAAAATATTGGATTGATACATTCAGAGGAGTAAAATGAGCTAGAAAAAAATCTTCTCTTAAAGAAGTGCAAGCATTAACATAAAGCCTCCCTTTTAAGCTGCCCTCTGCCTTGCTCCTGAAGCCTTCTGTTGGTCCAATTTCTCTCACTTAGGTATCAATCCCATTAGGCTGCCATATTACACGGTTAAAACATTGATGTAACACAAGCTGCTACAGCAAATAATTGAAGTAATAAAATACAACTGCAGTTATTTGCTCTCTTGAATTGCAGGCAGGAAAAAAAAAACCACCCATAGTGTTGCATACAGAGAGCAAAACTTCTGTGTTTTTTTTCTTTTTTAATCTGCTTTCCTTTATCACTGTAAAAGTGTTTTGGGGAAAAAAAAAAAAACAAAACCATAGTTGTAGCAACTTTTTCCCCCCAAAAGGAAAAGCAATTAGTCTAGGCTATGGAATTATGCCTTCATCATTTTATTTTAAATCTTTATTTTATTTATTGCTTTATTTCTAAGCAGCAGGGATGTTGAAACTACCTGGGTTTTTATTTTCTCCAAAAAGTAACTTAATGGAGTTAGCTGATTGATTGATATATTTTTTTTAATGTGTGTGTGTGTGTGTGTGTGTGTGTGTGTGTGTGTGTGTGTGAACATCTCCTCTAGGCCAAGACTCATTTTGTCAAGTGTTGGCCCAAAGTCTTCTATTAATGGCTGAAGTATGAAGCCTGACTAAGCGGGGTTTGCAGTAGAAATCTTGCCAGCTCCTTGTCTGTGATGGCATGTGTGCCGTGCTAGGGCATTGTGCCTCACAGCCTCAGCTTATTCAGGAGGAAAAGAGAAGATTTTTGTGTCTATCTTTTTATCTTTTATTTTTTTCTTCATGGCTAGGAGGTGGATACCCTCATGTGTGAGCATCCCTGAATCTGACTCTGACCGGGGGTATGTCAGGACCTTCATTTTCTCTTTGGCACAGAGTAAGCAACAGAGACAGTCAGCCGGCTTTAAATTTCTCCAGACTATTTTTTTGTGTTTCAGCGTGTACAAATGTCAGCTGCTTGATTTACAAAGAATATTAACATTATTTTAATATCTAGAAAGTGTTGTTTGGTGCTTTTTTATTTCCTAGGTTAAGTGGTTTGTTTTATTTATTGAGCCTATTGAAAAAGATTTTATGGAAAATTCTGAAGATGAAATGCCCTCTTTCCTTCCACATCTTCGCTAATAGATATATTATACAATGCTAGAAAAAAGGCAAAAGGCCAAACTCATCTCTGGTGTAATTCCAGTAAAAGCAATAAAATTACACAAGGCATGAATTTGGCCCAGGCATTGTAAATGTTACTCTGGTGCACACTGAGTGTCTGCTTGTTGTTACTGGCAGGGCTTAAAATACAAATCCCCCATTTTTTACCTTTTTTTCATAGAAATGGATACATTTCTCTGGAACACATTCATCAATGAAGCAGGTATCAGGTAACTATGACAAGGACAGCAACTGGTTCAACTGTTGCAATTTTCTTGGCTGCTGCTTCTCACTAACTTACAGCCCCTGCTTTCAATTTTATTTTTAGTTTTTCTAGATATTTATTCTCTTTTGTGTATTGTCATTCTGAGGCTTTTATTTTTTTCATTCTTTTTTCCCTTTTTTTTTTTTGGTGTGTGTCATTCTTTCTTTCTCTCTTATATTTTGTTTTTATTTTTCACTCTTTCCCTGCTCTTGTCTCCTTTTCTCTAATTTGTCTTCTGTGCCCCTCCGTGATGTTTCCTGTTGACACATCTTGATATTTTTTTCTAACTCAGAATGTGGCTTTCTAGCAGACACAGAGGCCCCAGAGTGAATACCCTTCAGAGCCAATTCTGACTTGGACCTTGCACAAGGCTATTAACTGGCTCTTCCTCTAAGAAAGGTGGCTAGAGTGGGATTGCCTGAGCCTGAAGACAGAAATGGTTGAGGAAAGCATGCCAATGTGTTTGCACTCGATTCAGACAGTCTTCATTTCTACTCAAAAGAAGACTTTAAAAAAAAGGAAAGGAAAAAAAAAAAAGCCCAAACCATTTTAAATCACAAACTTTCAAGGGCTTTTCTCAGAACTTTGTTGTTTGATGTTGCATTTGTCTCCATGTTAAAGTGGCCCAGAAGCATAAACTTAAAAGTAAACATAGTTCAATGCCCTCTCAAACAGTTTTCTTCAGCCCTCTAGAATTACTTGGTAAAAGGGCTTTATCTGCTGAACTGCTGGATATTTGTGTGTGTGTGTGTGTGTGTGTGTGTGTGGTTTTTCCCCCTTTTTGTTTTGTTTATCTTTTTTTTTTTTAAAAATAATAGTAATAATTCAGCACATATAAAAGTGGGGAGCAGAAGCCTCCTTGGAACAAGATAGAATCATAAAAGACTTCAGGAATCTCATCACAAGCTAAACAGTACAAATTGCACATTCTTCATGGAAGTATTAGCTTTTAGTGCGTGCCTGGATCCAAGCATAATAGATTAGCCCAAAGTGGGAAAGAATGAACAGTACAAAATTAGCAGAACTGGGAGCTCAGATCATTTGGTAGAGCAATATGATCTCTGTACTTTCAGGGTACTGAATTCTAAAGCCGCTGGAAACAGTATGTGAAATTATATCAGAGTGAGCAAGGAAGCATGTGTAGGCCTGGGAGAAGGGAAAGAAGAAGAAAAAAGTTGGGAAAATAGCTTTCCAGAGGAATACAAGAACTGAAAATCACTGAATGAGCTTGTAGGAAACAAACTGCTGCTCATGAACAATTCCTTGGCTCTGAGGGTAGAGAACTATGCAAAAAGATGCGACAGAGAGAAAACACAAATAAAACACATTTCAGTGGTTGTGCAGGGGCCAAGTGCTGTTGGAGAATAATCCTGCACACAGACAGGAATATAAACCAGCAGAGGATAGGTCAGTCTCCTGAGGTTTCCCTTCTTCTCAAGGAAACCTTGCCAGAACAAATCCTTTATGCCACCCGTTGATGGGTTTGGTCTAATCGTTCTGGGAAGTAGCCCAGGAACTCGGCAGTGGAAGCTCAAAGATGGTGGTGAGCATACCTCTGGCAAAACTACCCTGTACTTTCTGCCTTCTCCAGGTCCTCAGGAATGGGAATGAATTGGTTTTGAGAAGCAAATACATAGAATAACAACAAAATAAAATAAAATAAAATAAAATAAAATAAAATAAAATAAAATAAAATAAAATAAAATAAAATAAAATAAAATAAAATAAAATAAAATAAAATAAAACAAAATAAAATAAAACAAAATAAAACGAAATAAACCAAACACCAAAAAGCTTAAGCTAAATACACCCTTGAGGAGCAAGTTGCTGAAGGCAGATCTAATAATATGGAGCATTACAATACATATAGGGATATAAGCTGCTAGAGGTTATATATAGTGGCTATTAATACATGCCTTGGCTGCACAGACCTTACCTTCTGCATCCCCACTATGCTCCAATAATTTACTAACTACAGCAAGACAGTGACCCCAGTATGGGAGTCAGCAGCTTTAAGAGGTGTTTGGGATTTTTCTTTCCATTCTTCTGCAGTGTTTTCTTGCATTAGAAAATGAGATACCATTAAATTCTTTTAAAAACTCAGTTGTTTGGGTTTGTTGCTTTTTTTTCTTTCTCCTCCCTAGCTACAGAAATATATTCACAAGGCTTTATATTTTTTAAAACTCATTTCCTCTTTGCTGAACTCCTTGAGATAAGTGAACTCTCCTCCATGTAAACTTTCTACCAGAATACTGACTACCTTTTAAGCGTGATATGATTTAGAAGGTAATGAAATATCACTTTCTTCTTCTTTTCTTTCCTTCTTTTTTTTTTTTTTTTCATAAATAGGTTTTAAAATGCTTTTAGCTGCACTTTAGCTTTTAGATTAAAAGATAAAACTGATGAAAGGGACATAACCTTCTGTCACAGGGCAGCATGGCATTCGGGAGGTGAGGTAGTTTAAAATACCATTTTTATCTTCATTTCTCTCCATCGAGATGACTGCATTTCTTTACTACATCCCATAAGGTAGTTTATCTTTGCCCATAAAGACATTTTCTCCCTTAAACACTGCATATTCTGTGGCATGAGACTTTGTGCCTGTGCATGTCTGCAACGATGTGCACAGCCAAAACACAGCTGTGGACACTGAAGCCAAACCAAGTCTTGATTTTAGGTGCTTTGGGGTGTGAAACTTGGGACACCTTTGGGAAATCTTCACGTTTAAGACTTCTTCCAGAATTGTGTCTTCTTAATTGCACACCCATCTCTAAGTGCCTGGTGGTCACTTCTGAATTCTCACTGCAGATCAGCCACCCCCTCAGTCCAAAAGCCTTCTGCTTTTGGGATATCTTTGTCACTGTACTTATTTAACATGATTTGCTCTCTGGGGCTCAGAGCAATGAAACTCAGTAAATGATACATTGGACAAACAGAGAAGATAACAAAAGGAAATGGTTAAGGTACTATAATAATTTTAGCCATCCTTTTTTTTTTTTTTTTTTTTTTTTCTTTTCCAGGTCACTATAATCTGCCCAAAGATAACTAATTGTTCAAAGTAAACATTCCACTCCGACCACAAAAGGAATCCATTACACAAACATATAATTCACAGTCATTTTTAGTGGGTTGTAAACAGTTTGGAATGAGCATAAAATGGGACAAAAATCAAAGTGAGCATTTAGAAATGAAAAAGTGTTTGCTACAAAAGGTCAGTCCCTTTCCTTGGCAAACTATGTAGAAAAGCCTGGGAAAATGTTGAACACACAAGCAGTAAGGGAATTTTAAAGCCAACAACCTCCCTGTTTCTTTAAACAGACATCGGAACCTATAACTGGATCCTGTCAAACAAACGACAGCAAAAAAACATAACAGCTGCTAAGAAGTAAAGTTGGAAGATAAAGTTTTCTAAGCTAAGAACCTTCTCAGAAGTGGACTAAAGGTCTTTCTTAAATCTTTAAGGAAGGTTATGGATCCCAGGGTGGCTTTTAGGCACTGAATCAAATATGTAATTTTGTGTATCGTTCCTGTCAGAGCATCCTGTGCTCCAAGAAAAGCAACGGAAAACAATGTCTGCAATGTCCAGTTCAGAATGGAAATGGTACCTGTAATCACCAGCTTGGCTGTCTGCAGTGGCATTTTTCAAGTCATTTAGGTTGATTCTGAGAACAGTAACTTGGTTTGGGGAATGGAGGGAGAGGATGAAGGACGTTTCAAAAGAGAGATGGAAGTTAAATTCTCTTTCCCCGGAGCATTAGTGCTGCATTTCTTTACCAAATCTAAACCACCCTGGATACCCACAGTAGGTTTAGGATCCCGACTGCTTGGGTGTGTTCATTTACTTTATCATTAGACACACAAAAAAATGATCACCCCTGGAAAAAAGTTTAGTATCAGACTGTTTTCTCAGGATAAAACAGCACTTTGGGAAGTACTGGATGGCATTTTGCTTAGGTACAATGCAGGCTGATAGTGGTTGTAGTTTTTTATGTGTTCTGCTCATGCCTTTCACATGTTGGAAAAAAAAAAAAGTAAATGCAAACAAACCCACCTCAGTCAGGACTTTTAAAGGGTCACGGATAGCAAAATAAACAGGCAACTCAAGAAATGACTGGAAATAATATCTGGCCTAGAAACACCAAAAGCCTTGCAATGGGCCCCACCCTTGTCAGGAGTGCACTGCATGTGAGTTATAGTACACTGGGAGGATTGTCCCAGGCTTTCCATGCTGCACCACTCAGCTCTGGGCTGGGGCTACCTATCAGACACTTTCTGGAGAGAACAAAGCACATGGAATACAGATTGAAAAAGGCAGGTCAACCCTGAAAAGCCCCAGAAAAGCCTGAGGTACGCCCAAAGCGGGCACGCTGATGACAGTGTCAAAGACTATATGGAAAAACCAGTGATTCATTGAAAACTTTCCCTGCAAGCCCCTGAGAAAGTAGAAAACGAAGACAGTTTTGAGTAGCCACAGTGTTTCTGATCATTGCATGGTTTAGAACTATCCTCATCAGGTCACATCATAACCATGGGAGTTTTGGGTTTTTTTTCCTGTTCAGGGTATTGGATTGGACACCAAGGATGTAGCAATTTTTTTGCCTATAACCTGCTGATTTTGGTGGCACAAGTCTGCAGAGTTAAAGGCCAAGACAAGAAGTCCATCAAAAATTATGAATGAATAATTACTACAGGAAGAATGAAGGAAAAAAATTAAGCTTGCTTAAAAATGAAAATTAAATGTGACAATTGCCTTGCAAGTTTACAAGAACAGGCACATTTTCATTGACTCTCTCTATTAAACTCCACTCCCAGCTCTTCAAGATGGTTGTAGAAAGACCTTCTGATTCCCAGCCCTATTTCAATAGCTACAAATAACAAAAGAAGCTGAAGGGGAAAAATAAAAAAGGGAATTCACTCTTGAACAAGTGAATCCTTGTCAGATAGATAAATATCCATTATGGGGTGAGCATTTTTAGGCCAAACCTTATAAAGCACCTCTGTCCTGAAATGGTGAATAAGCAAACAATAGCCTAGGGGAGAAATGACCAAAAATCTGCTCAAAGTTGAAGCAAAATAATTGCAGAATAATTCCTTTGATTTCAATGTAGATATTCATTTTAAAACAGTGTAGCTAAACAGGAAACGGTGCCAACAGCTAATGGCACCCTCTACATTTTTAATCTGTGGGAGAATATTACTACAGTTGGCTATTGTACGTAGCCTCATCTACACAGGAAAATGTACTAATTAATATGCTTTATTCAGATGGCTGCTAGACTTTCTGTGCACAGTGATAATGTTTAAAAAAATATAAAAAAATCAGGAAAGCAAATCTAAACATCCATAGGTAGATCATAATTAAGCCCAGGAGTTGGTAACTCGGAAGACAACCGTTCAGCAAAGTAGGAATGTTTTGCGAGTGACATTTAAGGTTGGTCTCCTAAGGGTTTGATTGTCCCCTCCCACCCCCTTTCTCTTAATCGAAGCACACAAGTAACATTTCTGGTACAGTTACAGTATGTGGATGATCTATTTGCTAAATAGGAAAAGGGGAAAAAAAGAAAAAAGGCTTTTCTACACCAGCCAATATGCCAGCTGTACGGAGTATCTAGGCCATCTTACTAAGACTAGGAAAGTAAACATACAGTTTTCATTAAATGTGCCTTTCCCATAATTGGTACATAAGTATTTCCCATGACTCTGCAGTTGAGTATCTTGGCTGGAGGCATATCTGGCCATTAAGAGGAGGGCTTCAGATCTGTTGAGTCTCAGTCATGCCGGGAGACTTGGCACCTCCACATACTGCTTCCTAATACCAACCCCGGTATAAAATGTCATCAGAAGCTTGCATAAACATTGGACTTAGCTTCACATAAATTACTGCTGTCCTGAGATAGTTTATGCCAGAACTTAGTAAAAACAACACTCTGAGTAAATAGAATGTGAGTAAATGCAAGCATCTTAATCCAAGAAAATGATAATAGGAAAAAAAATATAAATGCATATCAAATATAAACTCATAAATACAGCCATAAAATGAAAGCTTTATCTCACGCCACGCGATTAGCTTTTGTTTACGCGTTAGAGTAACGAAGAGGGGGAGATTCTTCAAGTCACAGCAAGTCTGAAGGAAACTGAAGAATATTAATGCAACCCTCCCAAGGTTGAACTCCTTGGAGGAAACAATGATATTTTCATTTTCTTCCGCGAGCATTTCTCTGATAATCACACGGACAATAAACACCTAATTAGGTTTCTTGAATTTTCCCATTACAGCTCAGCAGTGCAGAGACCTCTGGCCTCGCTTCTGCTGGAGGACTGGTCAGATACCACAAAGCAGGGATGAAATATCTAGTGCATCTTTTGGAGAACCCGCGCTATGATCGTAACCTAACAGTCAATTAGACATGTTCTGCATGGCGTGGCATTTCTATAATCTAATCTCTGCCCTTCCTTTTCATGTTCTGAATTTCTCCTCACAATTCCTCCTCTATTAATAGTCACTTCACACTTTTCTCTCCTTTCTTTGTCTCTTTCTTTATCCAGCCTCCAGCCTTCCTCCAAAATCCAATGCTACTATCTCCCCCTACTGAACGATCTACAGTTTGTTGGTCTCTCCCTGACTTCCTGCCAATCATTCTGGGAGTAATAATATCCCAGTGCTCTCTTTGCTGTATAATTAAAGCATGAATTTCCCAGAATTTGAAACTCCAGGGTGGTTTTATTGCACCTTTCACTATAAACCCAGGTAACAATGATGAAATTAAAACAGCCTTTTCCTTTGTGGCTGACGGTCCAAGCATCTTTCTATTTTTCATTGGTTCTCTCGTTCTGAGCCTCCAGTACATGGCAGCGACAATGGGTTCACCCAGCCTTCCTCTGAAAATAAATTTTCTATCTTTTGCAAGATATATGTTTCCCCAGATCCCTGGAACAAGTTGTAAACTTGTAACAGATGGTGATGAAGCCTCACATTTTTATACAATACATTTTAAGATTCTGCATCTACCGCATGTACCTTCCAAAGAAAATGACCTTCAATGAGAGAAGATACACTCTGCAGAAAGGCAGGCAGGCAGGCAACCGTGTTAAATGCATCTTTTTTACACTGTGAAACTCCTTCTTAATCAAAACTTTTAATGAGGACGAATACTCATTCCAATATCCTTTGCAGAATTCTGGCTTTTTAAAAATAGCTGTAAAAAATTAGACACCTGCAAGCATGAAGAAGCAAATAAAAATATGGCCACACTTAGAACGCTTATTTTGGTTTAATACAATTCAGGACTTTGGAAGAAAGTGTTGGCTCTGCACTCACCAGCGACTTCAGGATGGAAGTTACTGACATTTTATTGATGCATAGCATTTGCTTGTCCAGAGAAAGACTAAAACAACAACTTGTCAAACAAAGCATAAGGAATAATCATCCTGAAGAGGTTCTATTAGTGTCTTATCGTATAAAGGAAATGAAGATACAGACTGAGACACAGTTCAGTTCATGACTGCATTACAAACTGAGCTCCCTGTCTACCCTGGCAATGCAAGCAGAGTTAGAAGGCTCAAGTTTTGATTACTAATAGAGAAAAAAAATTAAATTAAATATTAAGGTACCCACCTCTTCTTTCAACAGCTTTTATACACAGTTGCACAAACTGGGGGACTGTAGATTTTTCGTGCTCACAAACCAAGTGCAAATGGGAGCCAAAAATTTGATCTACATTTGGGGGAAAAAAAAAAAAAAAGAAAATACATTAAGTTATATTATTAGTACTGGAATTTTTCTCTCTTCTGAGCTCATATATTAATTAAAACCTCAGCTACCAAAGGTGGAAAAAGTTGGAAACAAATCTTTTTTGAGTCCTAGTGGTCATTAACTTCTGCCACCACAAAACCAAATCTCTCAGTATCTGCTGCTCACAGCACTCGGATAACCCCTCCTGGGTTCAACCCTCGATGGCAATTTACACCTTGACCATGACCTTTCTAAGGCTTGAAGGTCTCTGGAGTTTGCTTGAATCGGTCATAAGAAAGTGGAGGCCATTCTAGAGATCCATCTCCACATTGTGTTGAATACAAAATCCTACATGATATAAACTGTTGGTCCAGCCATGAAACTCATGCTGTTGGGTAGCCTGTCTCTTCCATGCATACAGTTTTACTCATGCCATAGAGTGCTGTAGGGGTGCAAGGTTTTCATTAGTTTGTATCATTAGGACTTAGCACAGTTTCATCTCACCTTGACAAGAGGAGTGGGATTTTTATCATCAAGTTACCTGTATAAAAAAATAGAAGGTACTTGATGCTTTTAAGGAAGATTTAATCTTACACCAAGTTTATTTGCATTGCTTCCTTGATGAATAATCCTTTCACTAGCTAATGCTGCCTTTTGTTTTCTCTGATTTTAAAGTTTTGATTAACTTTGGATATTGATCTTAAAACATATTTCTATAACTCTTCAGACTACTAATTAGCCTCCTCCACCTCATTTCCACTCTATATATCTGAGAAATTATGAAAAGAGCAATCAGTAATGGGGATGTTGTCAGCTAGAATCAAAATGAATCAAATAGAGGAGAGAAACTGCTCAATAGGAGCCAGTTAAATGCTCAAACAATAGGAATGTGCTAGCATAATTTATCTGAAGAGACAGTCTCCATATAGCATTTCAACAGGGTACTGCATTTTGGAAATGGGCTTAGAGACTCTGGAAATTTTTGTAGAAGCTGAAGGCTTCTAGCACAAGCCTGGGCTCTGCACAGCAAACCCAACAAGCCCTGCTCACTTAAGAGAAGGAGCTTCTGCTTTCCTCTACGGCTCACAAGACACTGGATATTTCATAGAATGGTAAGGGTTGGAAGGGACTCCTAGAGACCAGCTAGTCCAACCCTCCTGCCAAAACAGAACAGAACAGAATTAACCAGGTTGGAAGAGACCTTTGAGATCATCGAGTCCAACCTATCATCCAACACTAATCAACTAAACTGTGGCACCAAGCAACCCTTCCAGTCTCTTCCTCCAGGGATGGTGGCTCCACCACCTCCCTGGGCAGCCCATTCCAACTGGCACTCACTCTTTCTATGAAGCACTTCTTCCTAACATCTAGCCTAAACCTCCCCTGGCACAGTTTGAGACTCTGTCCTCTTAAAGTTCACTTAAGACAGGTAATACAGGAGTTCATCCAGGTTGGTTTTGAGTCTCATATCTGGGCAGCTCATTCTGGTGCTCCATCACCCTCAAAGTAAAGACGTTTTTCCTCATGTTGAGGCAGAACTTCTTGTATTTCAGTTTGTATCTGTTGTGCCTTGTCCTATCACTGACCACCAGTGAAAAGAGACTGGCTCCATCTTCTCAATACCTACCCTTAATGTGTTTGTAAACATTGACCAGATTCCTTCTAAGCCTTCTCTTCTCCAGCCTAAACAGCCCCAGGTTTCTCAGCCTTTCCTCATAAGAGAGATGCTCTATTCCCTTAATCATCATCATCCTTATAGCCTCTGTTGGACTCTCTCCAGTAGGTCCCTGTCTCTCTTGAACTGAGAAGCCTAGAACTAGACACAGGACTCCAGATGAGGCCTGACTAGGGCAGAGTGAAGTCACAGTCAGTCCTACTGCATTCCACCATTGTCTTTGAGACAAAATCACCACTTGTCCATTTTCTGCTTTGAACAGAACTTCACTTTCATAGAATCATAGAACCAACAAGCTTGGAAAAGACCTCAAAGATCATCAAGTCCAACCTGTCACCCAAGACCTCATACCTACTAGACCGTGGCACCAAGTGCCACATCCAATCCCCTCTTGAACACCTCAATACAATACAATACAATACAATACAATACAATACACCAGGTTGGAAGAGACCTTCAAGATCATCGCGTCCAACCCATCAAACAATCCAACCCACCCAACAACTAGACCATACAGCCAAGCACCCCATCAAGTCTTCTCCTGAACACCTCCAGTGAAGGTGACTCCACCACCTCCACGGGTAGCCGATTCCAATGGCCAATCACTCTCTCTGTGTAGAACTTCTTCCTAACATCCAGCCTAAACCTGCCCTGGCGCAGCCTGAGACTGTGTCCTCTTGTTCTGGTGCTGGCTGCCTGGGAGAAGAGACCAACCTCTGGCTGGCTACAACCTCCCTTCAGGTAGTTGTAGAGAGCAATAAGGTCACCCCTCAGTCTCCTCTTCTCCAGGCTAAGCAACCCCAGCTCCCTCAGCCTTTCCTCATAGGGCTTGTGTTCCAAACCCTTCACCAGCTTTGTTGCCCTCCTCTGGACACGTTCCAGCAAGTCAACATCCTTCCTAAACTGAGGGGCCCAGAACTGGACACAGGACTCAAGGTGTGGCCTAACCAGTGCAGTGTACAGGGGCAGAATGACCTCCCTGCTCCTGCTGGCCACACTGTTCCTGATGCAAGCCAGGATGCCATTGGCCTTCCTGGCTGCCTGGGCACACTGCAGGCTCATGTTCAGCCTACAATCAACAAGTACCCCCAGGTCCCTCTCTGCCTGGCCACTCTCCAGCCACTCTGACCCCAGCCTGTAGCACTGCCTGGGGTTGTTGTGGCCAATGTGCAGAACCCGGCACGTGGATGTGTTCAATCTCATGCCATTGGACTCTGCCCATCTGTCCAGCCTGTCGAGGTCCCTCTGCAAAGCCTCTCTGCCCTCCAGCAAATCAACTGCTGCCCCCAGCTTGGTGTCATCTGCAAATTTACTGATGATGGACTCAATGCCCTCATTCAGATCATCAATAAAGATGTTGAAGAGCATGGGGCCCAGTGCTAATCCCTGGGGCACACCACTAGTGACAGGCCGCCAGCTGGATGTGGTGCCATTCACCATCACTCTCTGGGCTCGGCCCTCCAGCCAGTTCCTAACCCAAAGCAGTGTGCTCCTGTCCAAGCCATGGGCTGCCATCTTGGCCAGGAGTTTGCTGTGGGGGACGGTGTCAAAGGCCTTGCTGAGGTCCAGGTAGACCACATCCACAGGCCTCCCCACGTCCACCAGGCGGGTCACCTGATCATAGAAGGAGATCAGGTTGGTCAGGCAGGACCTCAAGGGACGGCGACTCCACCACCTCCCTGGGCAGCACATTCCAATGGCTAACAACTCTCTCTGTGAGTTGTTCACCGTCATCATTCACTACCATTTCTTACTAACCTCAGATTTCAAGAACAACTTTACTGCCTTTTCTTTCCCAAACATCCCAGAGCAGGGAACAATCAGCGGAGCAAGGTGGGGGTGCACGGGATGGTTTGGACTTCTTGATATGCATCGGGAAGTCTACTCCAGCACTTCCCAAGGCATGTGATCTGCATTCTGGTGGAGTACTTCGAAGCCTGAATTTAAGTTAGTTGGAGTTTGGGCTGCAGAAGGGCTGGAGGACTGGGTTCACAGAGCTGCACAGAGGAAGGTTGCGTGCATGTGTGGCGTTAAGCATTAGCGAACAGTCTGTTACATGTTTGGGGGTTATGTTTCTGACAAAGCACAGTCTGGTTACATTTTCTTCATAAAACATTTATAGCTGCCTTCAGTGGTAATTATATATACAGAGATTTATGATTAAAATGTACTAGCACTTCCTCTTTTGACATCTTAATTGTTCGTTAAAATTTCAGCAAAGGCCTGTCAAATTCTTTGCATAATATGGAATGGTCCCCACTGTAAATTATGGTAAAGAGAAGTAAAAAAATATGTATCTTTTTTAGTGGACAAAGACACGTGTAAGCAATTTCAGAAGTAGAACAGGCAAAGAACTGCACTGTGTTTAGATGGCAGCGCAGGAAGAACCGAAACAGAATAAATTTGTGGGTGTTCGGCAGTTTCTCTTCCTCTATTATAACCATTTTATGACCAACTTCTAGGATTATTTTGCAGTTACTGTTCCAATCTCCAGTAGAAATGTTAAATATTTGGTTTTCCTGGGACAAACCTTTGAAAAGGCTGGAAGCTGGCATGCCATGCTCAACTAGTCCACTACTTCTTTTCTGAGTCCATCTTCTGTATCTTCAGCAAAACATTTAAACTCATTTTATGTACTTTTCAGTGTCACATTCTGTATCCTGAAGTTAAGCTCTAAATCACCTCTTTAGAAAACAGGCACTCAGGACTTTTGTCTTGCATGGGAGGGGTAGCAAACCAGCATTAAGTGTTGCTGGGCATCAAGAGCGACTCTGGTGAAACAGCGACGCACAGCTGCTTTGGATGGGTTTTCTTTCCCCTCTTCTAGAAATTCATGTGCATTTGTAAGGTCATGATCTCATGAGTCATCAAAATACTCTGAATTCTGGATGCTCCCGAACTCAAACAAACTCAGACTCTCACTAGTCAATTGATTTTTTTTCTTTTTTGGCTGGATCTGTTTCTGTGCATAAACATGGGAATGGCAGCAGTGACACTGCCATATTTACCCTCCGAGAGGTCACAAGGATATTGGAGGAAATTTCAAGTTAAGGCTTGTTTGTGCAGTGTTTTGAAGACAAGGAAATACAAAAATGGCAAATTACTAACTTTTGTAAACTAGATTTATGTGTGACTAAGATGAAAATATTATTTTCTTACTCTTTTATAGGTGTGCATAGATATTTATAAACTAGCTGAAGGGGAAACTATTCAGGACATTTGCTTTCAAAAAATTAAAAACTGCTCCCAAAGGGATAAAAGAAGCAAAAAGAAACCTTTGTTTGATTTATTTGTGATAAGACCCTTCAAAACTTCATTTTTTATGACTTGGAAAAGAAAAAAAAAAAAAAAAAAAAAAAAGAAAAAAGTAGTACACAACACCCCTAACCTCCTGTTATGACAGTTTATGTTTCCTATCCAGCTTATTTAACTCAAATGCCTGGGAAATAGACACAATTACCACCTTATGGAATGCTACTTAACTTTAAATGCTCCCCTCTGAATAGAAATCCACTTTATCTTCTCAGAGTTATTCCAGTTTCTCAGGAATTATTTCCTCCACAGGCTCCTGAAGTGCTCTTGTTTCATCATTTAAAAATTTAAGCTAACAATTGTTCAGAAATATCTTTTATTAGAACAAAGGCAATTCCCATCCAGTGGATTCTGTTCACAAGAGCTCGTACAAAAGGAGCTGCATACTATGCCCATATACAGCTTTAATCATTCACTCTTTCAGCTGTTATCAATTTAAAACCAATGAAACTCCCACACTGAGTCCATTTGAGCAGTCAATTTTAATATCTTGGGGCATCTGTAGTTATTCTGAATTGGCTGCAAAAGCAGAACTAACAAGTTAAGCTCTAACCATAAGTCTGCATCAGGCTGGTAAACCATACATCAAACACAGACAGTTAGTCAATAGTGTAGTATGAAAAACCAACAAGCATTTTTAAGAAGAGCAATATATTCATAATATGTTTGGTGGTATGGTTTACATTACACCTCCCTGATATCTGCACATTAAGCTCTCTATTTGAGCTGGTGGGGTGTGTGACAGCTTTGCACATGGAGATAAAATGAGACACCAGAAGAGGAGGGAATGGACATTTGCAAGTTGTGTAATATAAAATGATGATTACAGCTGCAGTGAATTGCTTGTTCTGGTGAGCTTCAAGATTTCTCTCAGCCTGACAGTGCTACTTTTTTTTTTTTGTTTGTTTGAGTGGCTCTAGCAGGCTGCAGGAAAGCCACTAATTTTGAGCTGCAGAAATCTAGTCTATGGGAGACAATACTTCTGGAAAAGAAACAATTAAAACAAAATCACTGAAGCCACATCCTCACTAAGAATGCCATTGTTTAACTGGGTTTGGTGCACAGAGATGAGATGTGGCCACACTTGGATGGAACTCATGCTTTAGTGTTTCTTATTAAAAAAAAAAAGACACAGGGAAGGGCATAGCTAATAGTCTCACTTCCCAGGGTGAAGTTCAAATTCTGACATGAGAGAAGGTATAGTGGTGTAATGTCCAAGTTTTCAGAAACCTGAATCATGCCTATGCAATTCTCTGCCTTCCAGGAGCAGAATTAACTCTGCCACATCTGGGTTTGGGCCACTGGATTAGCAGAGATTTGCATCAACATCTAAGTTGCCTGTTTGGGTTGTATCTCTTTGAATGTTGGGAGGGCAAAGGGAGAAGCAGAGCAAAAAGGCAAAATAAAAGAGGTATGTACATAGAGAGAGAGAACAGGAGAGAGAGAGAACAGTAGGCACCACAGCAGTGAATTCTTTGGAGAGAGACAGAATGTGCTTGAAAAGGGGCATGTTCTAAAAGGTGACTTCTTCTAGCTGCTCACTCTGTGGAGTCAGACAATATTAAGTCAGACATTAAAGTTATGCTGATCCCAGACTGGGCTCCAAGTAATGCCACGACACTCTCATAGTAAGTGGGCCAGGTCCTCAGCTGACTGAAGTCAGCAAGGTTGTCAGTAGAGCTGCCCTGATTTATGCTAGCTGGGAATCTTGCCAGTCCTTTTAACTTGAGATTTACTATACATCACTGATCTGTGCTGTATCATAGAAAATCATAGAATCATAGAATTGTCAGGGTTGAAAGGGATCTCAAGGATCATCCAGTTCCAACTCCCCTGCCATGGGCAGGGACACCTCACACTACAGCAGGTTGCTCACAGCCACATCCAGCCTGGCCTCAAAACCCTCCAGGGATGAGGCTTCCACCACCTCCCTGGGCAACCTGTGCCAGTGTCTCACCACCCTCGTGGGGAAGAACTTCTTCCTAACATCCAATCTGAATCTACCTGTTTCTAGTGTTTTTCCATTACCCCCAGTCCTATCACTCCCTAACACCCTCAGAAGTCCCTCCCCAGCTTTCTTGTAGCCCCCTTCAGATACTGGAAGGCCACAATTAGGTCTCCTTGGAGCTTTCACAGCATCACAGTATGACCAAGGTTGGAAGAGACCTCGAAGATCGAGTCCTGTAACCACAGACCTCACAACTAGACCATGGCACCAAGTGCCACATCCAGTCCCCTCTTGAACACCTCCAGGGACGGTGACTCCACCACCTCCCCGGGCAGCACATTCCAATGGCAAATGACTCTCTCGGTGAAGAACTTTCTCCTCACCTTGAGCCTAAACTTCCTCTGGCACAGCTTGAGACTGTGTCCCCTCGTTCTGGTGCTGGTTGCTAGGGAGAAGTCTTCTCCAGACTGAACAGTCCCAACTCTCTCAGTCTCCAGCTCTCTAATCATCCTCATGGCACTTCTCCAGACACCTTCCAGCACCTCCAGATCCTTCCTGTATTAGGGGCTCCAGATCTGGACACAGTACTCTAGGTGGGGTCTCACCAGAGCAGAATAGAAGGGGAAAATCAGGAGTCTTGCAGACGTTGGTCTATTTTAAGATGTCTGCTCTACTCCTCAAAACTCCAAATATTATCTGAGTTACTTTCTGACCATTGTGTCAAAGGATAAAAACACTTTAACCAGTGTTTGGCCATCCCCAAGGTTTGAGAAATGTACTTCCAAGTGTCTATGGCAGCGGTTGAAGAAAGAAAGAAATACCCTCGTGGCTCACTGTCTCTGCAAGTCCAAGGAAACATCTCCTAACTTTCCCTAAGTTATTCTGGACACCAGATCCCTTGCTAAATTCCTGCATAACCCCAAAGGATTACATAAACCATCAAAGGTAGGCCTTCATCTGCTCTTTTGGACATCTCATGAACGTTGCAGTCATTGAAATGAACGACTCCAAAGTCCACTGAGATACACGAGACATTAAAGACGTTTTCCCGTGTGTGGAAATAAAATGGTCTATGCTGCTATCTGCACAACCACCAACATATGCTGAGTCCTGTTCTATAGGCTATCAAGCCAAATCACAGCTAGTTCCTTTCACTAGCAATTGAGTGGCTTTTATTTTCATCTTGAAACTGTTGTAACCATTCCAATTTTTATGCTGGTTTTGGGTTTTGCCTTAACTTATGGAATAAATGCAGTGAAGTTTTTGCCTTAACTTACAGAATAAATTCAGTAAAGTTCCTTTGGTGTCTAGCTTGGGGTGGGGGGTGGGGAGGGGGTCGGAACACAAACAGCCAAACCCAGAAAATAAAAATCCACCTCCAAAAAACTTAGGCTAATTTCTTGCCAGCTGCATTTTCCTCATTTCCCACAGTGTTATTTATGCTAAGTTGTTACACATGCTTTTCTTTTTTTTTTTTTTTTTTTGCCATTTACTGAAAGTTTATTTAGTCTACTACCAACACAACCATCATGGCTTGAAAATCACAGTTTCACAGAAGCTTTTTTCCCCCCCTTTTTTTTTTTTTTTTTGGTGGACTAGAAAGGCTCAGAAATCAGGAAGTCAGCAGGCCAATATCAAGTTGAAGGTTAGCAATTCATTTTGGGGACTATTAAATCATGACAAAGCTCAAACACAAAGATCAAGGTTCAATTATAGACTATAAAGTAGTTTTAAAAAGAGAAGATTTATACATTATTTTTCTAGCATATTAGTGCAGATTCTGTAAATTCTGAGAATATTTCAAACACAAGGAACTGAGGACCCCTGCCCTAGGATATAAATTTGGACAGAGTTATTCTCACAATAACACTGTTAACAAGGCAGAGATGGGACATGTCTCTTATTTACTGCTCCTAGGTTTGTGTGTGTGAACATCCACGACCAGCACACAAAAGCACTGTATTGCACATCATCTCAAGAATGGCTCAAAATGCTTCTAGACCGAAGATATTTTATGCAAGCAGGAGTGAGATGGAACTGATGATCTTCATTAGAGCTCTGGCTGGAGCATGAAACAGTGTGGCCAGCGGAAGCAGGGATGTCATTCTGCCCCTGAACTCAGCACTGGTTAGGCCACACCTTGAGTCCTCTGTCCAGTTCTGGGCTCCTCAATTTAAGAAGGACATTGAGACACTTGAACGTGTCCAGAGAAGGGCAACGAGGCTGGGGAGAGGTCTGGAGCACAGCCCTGTGAGGAGAGGCTGAGGGAGCTGGGGTTGCTTAGCCTGGAGAAGAGGAGGCTCAGGGGAGACCTTCTTGCTCTCTACAACTACCTGAAAGGAGGCTGTAACCAGGAAGGGGTTGGTCTCTTCTCCCAGGCAAGCAGCACCAGAACAAGAGGACACAGTCTCAAGCTGCACCAGGGGAAATTTAGGCTGGAGGTGAGGAGAAAGTTCTTCCCAGAAAGAGTAATTGGCCACTGGGATGTGCTGCCCAGGGAGGTGGTGGAGTTACCGTCCCTGGAAGCGTTCAAAAGAGGCTTGGATGTGGCACTTGGAGCCATGGTTTATTTGTCAGGAGGTGTTAGGTATTAGGTCATAGACTGGACTCAGTGATCTCAAAGGTCTTTTCCAGCCTGGTTGATTCTACGATTCTATGAAACTGTCCCATCACCAGCCCCTGTCAATGAAGGAAGCCAACGTGCTGTTCCCGTTCTGGCTTCTTTCAAGCAAAGGACCAGAAAGCAAACGGGACAGTGCTGACAAAAATAACTTCTTGTCATGCAAAGCACTGGCACATCTTCGTTTTCAGATCAACACGCAACTAACATTTGCACACTGGTCTGCTGCATTTGCCTGCTTCATTATTATCCTTCTTATTCTTCTCATCTGTTAACTACGTACTTTATTTACCACATGGCTAAGGGCTGCATCTGACACAGCCGAAGTTTTGTGAAGAGTTAAATGACAATCACATAGTTTCTAGATTTTTTTGATAGCAGTGTTGGCAGAACAAAGTACCCCAGGAGATCAAACTGCTATTTAATTTTCAAGGCTGTATTCCCAAATTTGGTTAATGTGGAGAAATGTGTCGAGTCTTCGGGCCAAGTGTGCACACATCAGCCACGAACAGAGCACAGAACTGTGTTTAAGTGAACTTCCCACCTTAAAATGTATTTACTCATGACTATAATTTACGTGTTAAATTTATTGGAGTTTTGGTTCCAGCCTGACATACAATGTAAAAAATCAATATAGATTTGAGAGCTTTATAGTGCCCCTGGCAAATATGAATAGCACTTGATGAAAAGTGAAGGCTTGCACAGCACCTACAGTGCCACTGCATTGGAGTAATTAACACCACACGCCTCACAGATATTTATATCAATTCTTCACCGGCACACAGAATAGCTCTTTGTCAGAGATTTGGTACCGAGGTGTCCTGCAAGGCTTTAGACACACTTTTATTATGAGCCCCTGTTTTAAGGGATTTACAGTTCTGACAGAAGGTTGTTCCCTATGGGATAAAAGTTAGCATGAGTGTTCTCAGAGCTGGAGGAATTTTTGTCTTGTAAAAAAATTGGCTAGCTCTTTTTTTTTTTTTTTTTTTTCCCTTCAGAAACAAGCAAATAAATAGTTTTGAGAGGTTTCTGCAGCCATTTAAGTCACCTTTAGAAGAATAAATAGATGCATTTTATAACACAATGTTTGGCAAGCTCTTCGCTTTTAATCTGGGCGGGCGGGGTCTTGTGATTTAAAAATATTCTAATGCCAGCCTAGAAATTAACATTTAAAAGTGGCCTCTCTATAAGCACTGCAACTGCATTTTCATAACATTTTAAGAGATTAAGGGATAAACTCTGGTGAAGACAATGAAAGAACCTTATCAAATGAGCATTTCACATAGACTTACCGTAGATTGGAATTAAGCCGTCCTAACGAATCCTGCCTCATTTACACGGCCAAGACCTAATCCTAATGAAACTTCATGGTAGATAACAAACATGTTTGCTTCATGGTAACATTAGGTTGGTAATAAAGCTGTGCTTGGTAATAAAGCTGTGCTGGGTACCAGTTCTGAGTTAGTGTTACAAATCATTCTTCTTCCTTAGCTGTGGAAGAGCATCCCAGGTAGAACCAAGCTAAGTATGTGAATCGAGAGCTTAATGCAACTGCAGCCAAGATCAATTGCATCTGACTTTCCTAGAGAGATGTATTAGAGGATGGATTTGAGCTATGCTAATGAACCTGGATTTGTTAGCAGGGATCACATCTGATCCCTATGTAACACCCTAGGAGATTCATCAGCCACACTTTATTTAACTGAAAAAACCCAACCCTTAAATCCAGAAATTAAAGGACTATAAATTGCTCCTCTATGACTGTAATAATTGAAGCAAACTGACATGACACATTCAAATCCCACTCTCAACCCACAGAGTGCTTCAAAGAGATTGAAATCAGGTACTATGAAAGCTGAAGGATAGATCCTGAAAGTTTGGTGTGTGAGCCTGCACACCTCTCACGCACATTTCTGTGGCGGTTAGCAGCAGAAGCCCATCCCTTACCCACCTAACGATTCCACATGATGAAGGCTTCTTTAGAGCATGCAACACTGCACTGAACACTTCTGCACGGTTCTAAACTGTAAGAACTTAATTCACAAAGTCTTCCCCTCCTCTCTCCAGACATGGGCCCAGCTGGTGTTTAACTCTAGTAGCTGCTTTAGTTGTTGCTGGCTGGGGTCAATCTCTTGGCTCAGGACAGACAAGTTTAATACACACTAGCAACACCCCTCACCATTTTTGACACACCACTGGAAAACTCACACTCCAGAGATTGACAGGGGCTGCTGGCAAAATGCCTCTTTCGAGTCATTTTGCATGTGCACTTGTGGGTTTCACACATAATAATTTGGGAGAGTGCAAATTTTTCCAGCATTATTCCAGACAATATTTGAAAACATGGCTTTGCTTGGGGAGTGGTGGTCTGAATGCTACTCCTTCCAGTCAACTACCAGCTTCTTAGCAAAACACAGAACAAAGATGTCCTATCAGAGAAACTTTTTTTTTAAGGATATGTGAAATTGGAGGCTGACCAGCTTAACAAGAAATTGAAGTGGGGGAAAAAAAGCAATAAATCACTGCTTCAAAGCATTTCTTATTCACTGGCATGTATTTTAAATTGTCAAAAATGTGTTTTGTTGGTGGGTTAGGAAAACAAGAAGGGAAGACAGCAGAAAATGCTCCAGCCTACCCTAGAACACCAATCAGTCAACAGAGGAGCTGAAATTCTGGACTACTGCATCCGGTTCTGGTGTTCCATTGTAAGAAGGACACAGAGCTCTTGGAGCAAGTACAGAGGGGGCCACAAAGATGAGCTGAGGGCTGGAGCACCTCTGCTATGAGAATAGCTAAGGGAGACGGGGTGTTCAGCCTGGAGAAGGCTCCTTCCAATAGCTGAAGGGATCCTGCAGAAAGGCTGCAGAGGGACTTTGCATAAGGATGTCTAGAGACAAGACAAGGGGGAATGGTTTGAAGTTGAGGCAGAGCAAGGTTACACTGAAGCTGAGGAGGAAGTTCTTCAGTAGGAGGGTGCTGAGACTCTGGCACAGGCTGCCCAGGGAGCCTGTGGATGGCTCCTCCCTTGGGGGTGTTCAAAGCCAGGTTGGATGAGGCCTTGAGCAACTCAATCTAATTGGGAGATGTCCCTGCCCACGGTGGGGAGGTCAGAGCAGATGACCTGTAAGGTCCTTTCCAACCTTAGCCATTCTAAAATTCATGATTCTATTTCAGATTCTAAAACATGAAAGCATATATCAACATTCTGTTCATGAAAGAAATGGATCTGTGCAGCAGGTTGGTTTGCAATATGCATGGTCAGTACACCTTTGGAAAGTGGAGAGGCTTCTACTGCATGCACATCAAAGCGGTAAAATTGAGGCAGCAGTCAGACAGCACAGGGAGAGGTGTGACCATACACTGATTTTTTTTTTTCTGTACAGTTCAGCAGTGAAAGTTTTTTGTGAGCCAGCAACAAAACCATATCTAAGTGCTTGTCCAGTGCACTCATTCTTGTATACTTATTCGGGTATAAAAAATCCATTTGTGAATTCTGACTTTCTACTGGAAGAAAGATATGAAAGCAAACACACCTTTAATAAGTCCCTTCTCTTGCAGTGTTTTCAAAGAGGGTCTTCGGGAGATGAACTTCTTTAATCTGCTTTTCACTCGGTTTCTGTCATTTGTGTCAGAGGCGCTGTAGTTGAGTCTGAAAACTAAAGGAAAGCAAACAGAAGGGGAAAAAGAAAAAGCTTTAGTGAAATGATAATTTTAAACTCATAGCAGTTTGCTTAGAAAATAATGGCCACAGGCACCCTGGTAAAATCCTGTGGTAGGTCAGGAACAGGATGAGTTTGCTCTGCTGGTTATTCACCGAGCTGCATTATTTATTGCCCATAAGTATTTGGATAGTGACCAGTTTACTCATGAAATCCCACAAGTTTCACATGGATGATTTTCAACTAAAAGTCTGGACTCAGAAGTGTGCTATGCACTATTAGCTATAGACAACTTGTTAGGAGAAAGGATGGATGGTTACACCACTAGCGAAGGGCTGGAATTCTCTTGCCCAGATGGATTAAATGTTATATATGTATTTAATGCAGCTATAGAAAACATGGCTATAAGCCATGAAATGCGTGCAAGATGCATTAATTTGTGGAAAGAAAAGTATTCCTGTCCTAATGATAATATTTTATTATATTTAGGCATTTACTAAACTGAGGAACATTTTGAGCTCAATTTATTCGTGCTCTGTGTCAAAAAAGACATAGAACCCAGCTGCAAAAAATCCACTGGAGGAAGTTTCAAAGGCATAAATTCAACTCTTTCGCTACTAGGGTGCTTACAGGGCACCATCAAAGCTTACAAAATAGGCAGCAGTAGTAGGAAGGAGAAACTCAGCATGGGACCATACAAATCATCTACTCTAACCTCCCCACCATGGGCAGGGACACCTCCCAGCTAGACTTAGTTGCTGCAGCAGTGATGCCGTGAGAAGAACTTCTCCAAAAGTTTCCCTGAAGAACCAGATTTTTAAAGTTTTCTAACATAACACCTGAACCTCATCACCCTCAAATAATCTTTGCCCTCTGTCCTGGGTTCTTCCACCCTGCCTGTTCACCCAGCGTGCTAATGAGGGTAATGGGGCAGCCAGAGCTGTACAGCCATCCCTGACCATGACCTCCACCTGAGGGTGGGGTGGCCCTGCCTTCTGAAGGAAGGATAGCTTTCCATCTTCTCTTGAAAAGCAATCCATCAATTCACCAAAACACAACTTGAACTTGAAGGAGTTGCTTCACTGTCCCTTTGAGACACTAGCTTAATAAAACCCCTGGATAATTTAGATCTAATTACAGAGATGGTCCCTAAGCACCCCATCTAGATTACCTCTCCCCTACAACGCAATGATCTTCACAGAGAGGATTCAAGGGGAGAGAGAGAGAAAAAGTAAAATTATGATCAATATAATTGGGCTATTCTTCACCAAGAAGTTTTGCAGAAGTTATAAACAGACCCAGAACGTTTAAAGGTGCTCGAATCTCAAACAATGGCAAGCTCAAATAAGTGGTTTAGCAACAGTAACAACCCTGGAATATTGTGGTTTACATTACAAATCTGATTTTAACAGCCAAACTTATAAAATGGTTTATGCTTTGCTGTTGTCAAGGGAGAAAAACTTGCCAAATTGTTCATTTTAAGTAAATAGAACATAGCCAATTAAGGCAAGCAATATTTAAACACATGCCCGTGATGATCAGAGCATAGTTTGCTCCTGATTTCACTACTGATTTTAACAGAAGAGTGTTCCATTTTCCCACAGCACTAAAATGACCCCACACATACTTCCACAAACTAGTAATCACCCAGGACAAATAAAAGGACACTTTACTGGAAAATACACAGCTTGGTACGATAATCCATCACTCATGAAAAATAGAATGCACATTTTTTAATGGTAGCATTCTTGGAGTGGTGTATCACAGAATATAAAGATTAGCATTCAACTGATGGTTGGTGCTTTTTTAACATTATAGTGGAGGACTTTTTGTTCAAAATTGAGCAATCCTTGGCAGGGACAACCTAAAATTCCAAGTCACTTGGCTGTGCTATAAAAAGAACAACAAATGGATGTTTCTAATTCTGCATCTTAATGGTACTTTGAAAGAGTGTGTTGGGTTTGGGGGCTCTCTTGTTGCTGAGGGTCATTCTGTCCATAGGGACTCCTATTTAAGTTTGGCTTGTTCCTGATTTACAGTGAAGCTTCCCCAATGCAAATGATGCTTGAGTGGAGATCTCTCTGAAGTCATTCAAGATGCCTGCCACATTTCCCATTCTGCAGGGCTCTAAAAGGTTTTGTGCCCACTTCAACAGCATGCTCAGCTCTGAGTATAGGGCAGGTTTGTTAAGATATTCTAACTGATGTGAACGTGGTCATACTGTGAATGGCAGGATAGGGGATCCACGACTTGGCAGCAGGGTAAAAAAATCCCTTATTTATCATAGTATCATAGTATCAGTCAGGGTTGGAAGGGACCACAAGGATCAGCTAGTTCCAATCCCCCTGCCATGGGCAGGGACACCCTACACTAGATCAGGCCATCCAGAGCCTCATCCAGCCTGGTCTTAAACACCTCCAGGGACGGGGCCCCCAACCACCTCCCTGGACAACCCATTCCAGGGCCTCACCACTCTCATGGTGAAGAACCTCCTCCTCATGTCCAGCCTGATTCTCCCCACCTCCAGCTTCATTCCATTCCCCCTAGTCCTACCTGATATTTAGAAAGATGCATTAACCCAGCTGGAAGATTTATACCTGAAACAGCAATTATGGTGTTAAAACTACATCTAGAGGTAGGAATAATTATTGTCATGGATACTTTTGTATGTCCTGTGTTGAGTTGTGTAGCGCACAGTTAAAAACAGCAGCAAAGCTAATTTTGATGAATTTCTTATTTTATCCTATTAAACATGTGTGAGTCACCAGAGGGAAACTCCAAACCTCCCAGAAATTCAAGGGTTTAGATAGCATGTTCCAAACCCAAGCTTAGTCAGAAATATTTTTGTTGGGATCTCATTTAGAAATGTTCCTTTTCTTGGCAAGCCTTTCTTCTCGCGATATCCTCACGCTAAAATGACTTTACTATTACATTTGGAAATACAAAGAGGACCAAAAGTTACTTCCAAGGGAAGGGGGGGGGGGGAAGAAAAGAAAAGTGGTTATAAAACTTGAAACCCACAATAAATATTTTTTGGTTGGTGTTTTAAGAATCCCTCCTTTCTTTTTTTTTATTAAATGTCAAGTTCTGGATTTGGCCAGAAAAACTCCTTCATAAAAGAGAGCTGGCAAGCATCAAACAGCATTTAAGAAGTGGAAAGCAATTCCTTCTAGAAGTACACAGAACAATTAAGGTCCTAAGTGTAAAATAATAGGCAATGAAATTTACTGTTTGTTCAACTGAAGGTGCCCTGGCATAAGACTGCATAGGTGTGCCATTTGAGTCATTGCGCTGAACAGAGTCATGTCCTGGACTTCTGAAGCTCCTCACCCTGACATATCCACATCAGTGCTTCAAAAGCAACACAGAACAGAAGCACAATTCCCCTCTCTTTACAAGGACTCTGCAATTAAGCATTTCTTACACTGCTAAGAGCTTCTGAGACAGAAAAGGCAAACCCATGCTTGCTCCAGTTTTACAGTGCATGTGGAGTGGAACCCAACAGAGCCCAATCTTATGCTAGATTTCTTCTGCTAGTGCAGCTGAGTGCAAGGACTCTGCAGTCCAGCAGCACAAATGTAACTTGACTACAGGCTGAGTTCCCTGGTTGGCCAGAAATAATGTTGGACCTTCAGATCTCAAAAAACAATTCTGTTGAGTTTGGTCACTTCATTAGGTCCTCTGTTTCTTCCAGAGATAGGAAAGATATGAAGGAATAAATGAACAATAAATGAACTTTTCCTCAGACAGTTTGCTCTAGAATTAAGTTATATTAAATCACAACAGCTTATCACATTAAGGACTCGTAACACAGATTGGGTACAAAAAGAAAAGAGTGTAAACATCATCAGGCATAAAAGAAAGAACACAACTTTGGCCTTTAATTTTGGCTAGCACTGTAATAACATCAGCTGAATTAGGAGGGATAACTCTAGGCTAAATTGCACCAATTGAAAACCTACCAGCTCTGGTTTTGGACCTGTATAAATCCTTTGAATACTTTATCAATGCCACAACTCCAGTCTTAATATTCCTAATGACATATAAATAAGAGGGGTATCACTGAAACCCTCAAAATGAAGTCTATGCAGGTGTTTTGACACAAGAACAGAAGTGGAAGAGAAGAATTAATGCATTAGCTCCAGATTTGCAGAAATAGCACCATCAGAACCAACAGAACTGTGGAGATGTACAGATGAAGAATTATTTGCTAAAATTTAATGCACTAAATTGTATATATGATAAAATGAAAGCAAACATTATTATTTAAGCAGAATAAATGAAGAGGGGAGATTTAGACTGGAGATTAGAAAGAAAGTCTTGACAGTGAGGGTGCTGAGACACTGGAACAGGTTGCCCAGGGGGCTGTGGATGTCCCCTTCCTAGAGGTGCTCAAACCCAGGCTGGATGAGGCCTTGAGAAACCGGGGCTCGTGGGAGGTGTCTCTGCCCACGGCAGGGGGTTGGAACAGGATGATCTTTGAGATCCCTTCCAACCCAAACCATTCCACAAATCCATGGATATTTGCAAGGTGAAGATACAAAATCTTTGCTCCAGTGTTTTTGCAGAGTTTTAGCCCTGGACCTAGACAATATCATCCTAGTAGATTGTTTTTGCTGGGTGTGATGAACTGGGCAGTGCCTCAATGAGTCAGGATGTTAAGTGTTTTGATATGTTCTAAAAGCTCCATATTTTACTGCAAGCTTTTCTAACTCCATGTGACATGGTCTCACATTCCTCCCAATGACCTTTTTTTTCTTTTTTTTTCACTCTTAATTTACAAAACATTTATGCCCTATCCCAAGGGTTTACCTATGATTAATTCCTGCCAGGTACAGTACATCTGAACACTTCTAACGTGTTGAAAGCATTGGTTTTTGAGGAACTATCCATTAATGACTTTCTGAACTGTGACAATGGATATTGACAGTGCTTGTCAGACTAAAGCACTATTGATTGTCTCACATCATGTGTATTGCAAAACCAATTTCTTCCAAGTACCTCTTCCTAACTGAAATACATTATTATGATGCCTATCTGTTTATTAGAACACCCAAAAATTATTGTAGGTGATTCATCTGGATGGAAAGGGCTCCTACAGAAGGAAGAGCAGCAGTGGGAGTAGACAAGGCATTAAGAGATTCAAACAGCTTTCCATTTATACCTTCCCTTCATTAGCCTTGTTCTGCAAGAAAATAATCAAGAGAACTGCTCTGGATCAAGCAACCTGTTTATTTATTTTTCATATTCTTAAAGACTTTAGCAATTTGGGAATTTATTAGAAACGGGGATAGCTTGTAGTGTAATGACAACACCCATAAACTGAGATTTAATAATTCCTTTCACAGAGCCACAGAATGTTAGGGACATTGAAAGATCCTCCAGTCCTCCTGCCAGCGCAGGATCACCTGTACCAGATCACACTGGAGCGGAGGGAATACCAAAAGTGACAAGACTGACTGTACAAATTACCGAACACACCGATCAAAATCCTTGCTGAAACTATCTTAAAATACACATGAACACATCTGTGGGCTTAACAGTGAGCTTTGATGTCTCAAGCTAATCATTTTCTTAAGTGCTTTACAGAGTCCTCAGCAGCATCTTGCAAGACTGAATCAAAGCTGAGATGGCAAAAGGGGAAGTAGAAGCAGGTCTTGATGGCTTTGGATAATGAAAGTGTCAGTCTAACAGCAGAACTATCACATATGTGTGAAAATATTAATTTAAAGGA
Source organism: Picus viridis (assembly GCA_033816785.1). Lineage (NCBI taxonomy): Eukaryota > Metazoa > Chordata > Aves > Piciformes > Picidae > Picus > Picus viridis. The sequence continues at coordinate 2,262,022 of CM066587.1, read as the reverse complement.
ATTAATTAGTTAATTAATTAATTTCAAGTAATGGGAATGCTTAATTGCCGAGTGTCTCATCCTCCTGAAGAGATATATCTCCACGTGCAGAGGCATATGACTATGCCTGCGTTCCAGGAGACACTGTAATTTAAGAATATATAATGACTCACAACTCTAAGCTATATTGGATTGCATTTGAACTCAGAATTCAATATTTTTTGAGGGTTTGGTGGTGTTGTTTTGGGTTTTTTTGGCAAATGCAAAACCTCATAGTCCTTTAAGGAAGGAGCAACATACATTAGCACCTGTATAAATGGCCTGGTTTTCAATGAGCACTAAAGTTTTGAGAGTGGCAAAACCAAGTCCCTCCCCCTTCTTTTCCTTTGTGGTGCTCTGAGATGGAGTCAATAAAATCTGCTCATTAAGGATAAAGCATTCACTTCACCTCTTTACTGAGCTAATGATCTTTGTCAGTCATCTTATTTGGTCCCTCAGTGAAATTTCTGTGCCGGTCTCATGAGCCATCCTCCCATTATAATTAGCGTGTGTGTGTGTATATGTATATCTGTGTATATATCATAGTATCATAGAATCAGTCAGGGTTGGAAGGGACCACAAGGATCAGCTAGTTCCAACCCCCCTGCCATGGGCAGGGACACCCCGCACTAGATCAGGCTGGCCAGAGTCTCAGCCAGCCTGGTCTTAAACACCTCCAGGGACGGGGCCTCAACCATCTCCCTGGATAACCCATTCCAGGGCTTCACCACTCTCATGGGGAAGAGCTTCCTCCTCACATCCAGCCTGAATCTCCCCACCTCCAGCTTCATTCCATTCCCCTAGTCCTATCACTACCTGATAGCCTGAGAAGTCCCTCCCCAGCCTTCTTGTAAGTCCCCTTCAGATACTGGAAGGTCACAATTAGCTCACCTCGGAACCTTCTCTTTTCCGGACTGAACAGCCCCAACTCTTAGTCTGTCCTCATAGGATAGGTGCTCCAGCCCTCTGATCATTCTCATGGCCCTTCTCTGTACACCTTCCAGCATGTCCATGTCCATGTCCCTCTTGTAATAGGGGCTCCAGAACTGGACAAAGTACTCCAGGTGGGGTCTCACCAGAGCTGAGTAGAGGGAGAGAATCACCTCCCTTGACCTGCTGGCCACACTTCTCTTGATGCAGCCCAGGATCTGATTGGCTTTCTGGGCTGCAAGGACACATTGAGAGCCCATGTTGAGCTTCTCATCCACCAGCACCCCCAAGTCTCTCTCCTCAGGGCTGCTTTCCAGCCAGTCACTGCCTAGCCTGGATTTGTGCCTGGGATTGCCTCGACCCAGATGCAGGACCCTGCCCTTGGTCTTGTTGAAGCTCATGAGGTTGGCATGTGCCCACCTCTCCAGCCTGTCCAGGTCCCTCTGGATGGCATCCCTTCCCTCCAGCGTGTCTGCTGCACCACACAGCTTGGTGTCATCAGCAAACTTGCTGAGGGTGCACTCGATGCCACTGTCCATGTCACCCACAAAGATGTTGAACAAGACAGGTCCCAGGACTGATCCCTGAGGGACTCCGCTTGTCACTGGCCTCCACCGGGACATGGACCCATTGACAGCCACTCTTTGGGTGCGGCCATCAAGCCAGTTCTGTATCCATCTAGTGGTCCACCCATCAAACCCATGTGTCACCAGTTTGGAGACCAGGAGGTGGTGCGGGACAGTGATATAAAAGTATATATACATATAAAAATATGTATGAGAGTGCAAAATAAAAGGCAGCTACACAGAATCTGGAGTGGAATCATGAATCACAGAACGGCTTAGGTTGGAAGGGAGCTCAGAGATCATCTCTTGATCATCCCAGAGATCATCACCTCTCAGCCAGGCTCAGTTGCTCAATGCCTCATCCAACCTGGCCTTGAGCACCTCCAGGGAGGAGGCAGCCACAACCTTCTTGGGGAGCCTATTCCAGACTCTCACCACCTCTGCACTGAAGAGTTTCTTCCTAAGATTCAGTCTAACCCTGCTCTGCCTCAGCTTCAAACCATTCTCCCTTGTCCTGTCTCTAGAAACCCTCATGAAAAGTCCCACTGCAGCCTCCCTGCAGGATCCCTTCAGGTATTGGAAGGCAACTATAATTTCCCCCTGGAGCGTAAGACACTACACTAACAATTGGTGGGGAAAATGAAGGAACTGGGCGTTACTCCTAATCCCTACACTTGTGAGAAGCTTTACATTTACAGATTTGACAACTACAAATCACAGACCAAGAACTGCAGGATCAGGTCACAGAATCGGGTATCACCAACCAAGAAAGATGCTAAAAAGATTTTTGTTTGCATGGGCATCAAAGGCCCTGGAGTCGTGCAGGTTTATGGTCTCAAACCAGATATTTGTCACAGCAAGTTAGCAAATATTTATGAAGCAAGCTCAGAAATAAACAATAGGAGAAAGAAAACAGTGATTATATAGCACGAATAACTTTCCTGTAATATGACAGCCTAACAACTTAAGTGCTCAGTAGTGTCATTACACTTTGTGAAATTTGTGTGCATTAGTGGTAAAGATTCAATAAAAGGACTATAAAATTCATATCTTGCATCATGCTTTTATGCATATAAACTTCCAAAGAATCGTCCCCCACTAACAATAAATGGGAATAAATGAATAGTGTGTTAAATATCACTACAGGCTTGCTCCGTGAGACAAACTGCCACTCCCCACACAGCTTACTGACATTTCTGCCACAAATGTGTGGAGCACTTCTGAGTGTTCATTGGATTTGTAATACAGGAAGATCCTACCAAAATAACCTGCTACTGTTCTTTGATAAAGTAATTTGAGGTTTCTTTTTAGGAAAGGAGAATGTCATAGACCAAATCTCTCCGGATTTTACTGATATTTTTGTCATAAATGTGTGGAAAAGTCAAGCAACTTTTCTGAGTATTAATTGGATTTATAATAAAGGCATATCGTGCCAAAATAACCTCCTATTGTTATTTGATAAAAGGAGTTTTCTTTTTAGGAAAGGAGAATGTCAGAGACCAAATCTATCTGGATTTCAGCTGCATGTTTGATTTGATGCCAATCAGGGAATTATTAAGCTAGAGAAGGTGTAGAGAATTAAAATAATAATTGTGAAGTGACTAAATAAGGTATTAAAATGAGCTCTGTTGGAAGGAGAACTACTGTACTGAAGGAAGGGTACCAGTGCAAATCCTGAAATATTCTTGGAAGTGATCGTTGTGTTTTCATTAATGACTTCAGCAGGCATAGTAGAGCACTCAAAACATACTTGGTGATGACTCAAGGTTGGGAAGCATCATCAATCCAGGCAAGAATCAGGATATCAGACAAAAGAGCAGTAACACTGAGACTAGAAGATGGAGAAACCAGATTAGACCTAATAGCACCCAGTGCATGGTTAGAGAAGGATTAATACAAAAAATGATGGAGAATGTCCCTGCTGAATGCAGTGAGGTTGGCCTAGGTGACCTCTGGAGGTCCCTTCCAACCAAAATAGTTATATGATTCTATATTTCTCTCATGAAAGTGCAGCACACACTGGTGTGTGAGGTAGAAACTGATGGCAGAAGAGGTGCAGCCAGTGGCAAGTACCAGGAGGATGGCTCTGCTGAGCTTTCAAGAGCAGACAGGGAGCTTGGGATGTTTGGCCAGCTAGAAAATAGCTGAGAAAGCCTATGATTGTTCTCTATGAATTTGCTGTCGGGGGTGGGAAAAGGAGCAGGAGAGAAGAGGACAGCAGGGTGGGAGAAGAGCTGTTTAAACTGAAGAACAATGTTGGCACAAGAATAGATGAGCATAAACTGGCCATAACGCGAAGTTCTAAAACACCCTTTCAAAGAAGTCGTGGTGGCAAATAAAACTGAAAGAATTTGAGATGAAGCTTAATGAATTTATGAAAGGGAACACAGAACACTGTACCTTCTGACAGGAGGGACTGGACTAGATCACCCAGGACACGCCAAGCCTTTCTTTCCACAATTTTGGGGGTATTGTCACAATATTAGAACTGCTATTATGCACGCTTCACTTGACTATAAAAACCACAATGCCAGAAATCAATGAGCTCGTTTTAGTCATACAGTGTGACCAGTTTATGTTCATCTAATGCAAAACATGTGGCCTTGGGATGAAATCTGCTGAAGTACGCAAAGTTACTCTCTAGGAAGAGGGAGTGCAGAGTGCTTGGGAAGGAGGAACTGGTCTCTCTGAGCTCATGTCAAGGATTAGATCTTTGACACAGACTCTTTGTACAAAGCAGCTGCAGTCCTTTATGCCCCTTGGGCTGAGGAGAGCAGCTTTGTAAAAGCACAGGTCGCTGAGGACTTGTCTGCTCTCAAGTCTCCTTTGGTAGCTGCTCTCTGTAAATTTTCAGGCAAAGAGTGATGCAATTACAGGTTAATATGTGCAAAAGACAGGAGCAAGCTGGAGATGCTTTTTGGATTGGGGGAACTTCTCTCTTTCCCAGGAAAATATTCAATGACTAGAATGCTCTAATACGCAGGAGCTAAAGTGTGGTCACTGCCCTTTGCTACCTGGGTGACTCAGTGCTGCCCTGTTCCAACATTCTCAGCCACAGAATCAACCAGGTTGGAAGAAACCTCCAAGATCACCAAGTCCAACCGATACCCCACCCTAACTAATCAACTAGACCATGGCACTAAGTGTTTCATCCAGTCTCTTCTTAAACACCTCCAGGGACATTGACCCCCAACACCTCCCTGGGCAGCACATTCCCACGGGCAATCTCTCATTCTGTGAAGAACTTTTTTCTGAGATCAAACCTAAACTTCCCCTGGAACAGCTTGAGACTGTGTCCTCTTGTTCTGTTGCTGGTTGCTGGGGGAAGAGACCAACCCCCACCTGGCTGCTACCTCCCTTCAGGTAGTTGTAGAGAGCAATAAGGTCTCCCCTGAACCTCCTCTTCTCCATGCTAAGCAACCCCAGCCATACAGTCCCATCCCACCCATACAAAACATGACACCTACTGAGGAAAAACCAGTTTCAATATTTGAATTAATGAGTTGCAATATATATACAAATTGAATTTAAGCAGACTTCCCAAAAGGAAACAATCATGGAAATAAAGGTTGAGGAAGACAGAGCAAGGAACAAAGACTATTTCCAGATAAGGATGAACAAGAAACGTAATACTACTACTTTCAGGGTGCTTTAGAATATGGCTTTGTTTGTTTTCTTCAGCTGTGGAATATATGTTAATAACTTTCAAGCCTTTATACTTGTCTCCTGACAGAGTTAGTCTTAAAAAGAAACCAAAAAAGACAACAAACTCTACCTTTTCAACCTTTTGCAATCAACATGAAGTCCTCACACTAAATTGGTGAGACAAAAGGGCAAGAGAATGATACAGTTTCTTTTTCTCTCCCGAGCATCAGAGAAACTGTTGTGCCAAAAGAAACCCCTGCCTGGGTACTGTTGGCCATGTGTGCACTTTTAACTTCAAACCCTACATATAACTCTGCCTTATGCTTTGGAAAACAAACTAATTATCTGCAGGGAACAAGGGAGAGTTGGCATTGCTGGATTTGTATTACCCTTGTTGAGAGTCATACAAATGATTCATCTATTTAGAATAAGACAAGCACTTGGCTACCTTGTTGAATCTTTTATTCAGATCTGATCTTATGGGACCTTTCCTTAAAGAATATCATAGCAGAGAATTTCCTTTTCCTTGAGACTCTTACCAATTATATTTTTGCACTTCTAAATTTATAAAGGAAATTGGTTTGAATTTTAACTGCATTTCCATTGCATTCTGCCTCCAATTTTATTTTTAACCTTACTTTTTTTTGTTTGTTTGTTTTTGGGACCCATGATAAACTTCTAATGCTTAGCATACAGTAAAGGATAAAAATAATGCATTCTGCATAAATTAGGAAAACTAACATGCTAAAATTGTTTACTGCCAATGAGAAATGGTAGTGACATTTCTTCACAGAAAGAGTGGTTGACCGTTGGAATGTGCTGCCTGGGGAGGTGGTGGAATCACCATCACTGGAAGTGTTTAAGAAGAGCCTGGATGAGGCATTTGGTGCCACGGTTTAGTTGATTAGATGATGTTGGGTGATAGGTGGGACTCGATCTCAAAGGTCTTTCCCAACCTGGTCAATTCAATTCAATTCAATTCAATTCAATTCAATTCAATTCAATTCAATTCAATTCAATTCAATTCAATTCAAGTCTAGTCTAGTCTAGTCTAGTCTAGTCTAGTCTAGTCTAGTCATCGCTATATCTCTGGTTTCAAACCAAAGTTTCAGTGTGTATTTCTTGCTAGCCACAAGGAGTTTATTACTTTCCAGTGATTGTAGACGTGATATTTTATGAAGGTGAAAGGCACACCCATTATCTTGAAAATATTTTAACAAGATATAACCGAAGACATGAAATCGTTTTGCTGTACTCTGTATGTTGACTCTATGCCATTACCTCTATCTCAATTAAATCATTAGAGTAAGTCTAAATGAGCAAAAGATCACTCAGGAGCTCATTTTTGTAAAACTGAGGGATTTAAGAATCATAGTATGTCATAGTATCAGTCAGGGTTGGAAGGGACCACAAGGATCATCTAGTTCCAACCCCCCTGCCATGGGCAGGGACACCCTACACTAGATCAGGCCATCCAGAGCCTCATCCAGCCTGGGCTTAAACACCTCCAGGGACGGGGCCTCGACCACCTCCCTGGACAACCCATTCCAGGGTTTCACCACTCTCATGGTGAAGAACTTCCTCCTCTCGTCCAGCCTGAATCTCCCCACCTCCAGCTTCATTCCATTCCCCCTAGTCCTATCACTACCTGATGTACTTTTTACTCCTTACCTTAAGTTAAATTTCTAGTAAGAATCTCCAGTATCTATATTTACCTGACGATAAGCCTTAGAAAAAGAGACCATTAATGTCATCAACTTCATTTCATGTTTCTATAGAAATGTTTTCTACTTGCTAAAACAGAATTGATTTGCACGCTTTTCAGCTCTTTGCTTACAGGGCAGTGTTGGTGCTGCACTGTGAAGACCTGGGAAAGACTTCTACTGAAGGTGCTTTAGGCTCTGCAGAAAATAAACAGAAAAACATGGAGTCCATAGTTTTTATGTGAGCCTACCCTGTGGAGGCTGTTATTTGGAGAAGGTGCCTTGGGAGATGTGCTATCATAGAATTGTAGAATGGTTTGGGTTGGGAGGAACCTTAAAGATCTAGTTCCAACTCCCTGCCACGGGCAATGGGTCAGCTGCTTCTTTGGGGTGAAACAAGAGGACAAAAGAAAGTCCAGAATGGAACTGCTGGTGTATTTAGCCATGTATCATGGTATGATAGTTTCTGTGGCAAATCTGACTGCTTACCTAAAAGCACTGCTTCCAGTTTGTTTGAGTAAGGCAGGCTTTTCTAGCACTGACTTGAGAAGCCGGTCTGCTAATGAAGATCAGGTCATACAGTTCAGTTGTATGAGAGCAAACAAATTGTACATTGCCCTTTCCAGGGTGTCAGGTAGTGATAGGACTAGGGGAAATGGAGTGAAATTAGAAGTGAGGAGATTCAGATTGGGTGTTAGGAAGAAGTTCTTCCCCATGAGGGTGGGGAGACACTGGTACAGCTTGCCCAGGGAGGTGGTGGAAGCCTCATCCCTGGAAGTTCTTAAGGCCAGGCTGGATGTGGCTTTGAGCAACCTGCTCTAGTTGAGGTGTCCCTGGCTATGGCAGGGGGTTGGAACTGGATGATCTTTGAGGTGCCTTCCAACCCTGACAATTCTGTGTCCTCTCTCTCCCCCGAGCTACCCAGTGCAGCTTTGGCCAAGGTGCAAGATGGTTTGGAAACTATGCTTCTGGCTCTCTAGAGCACCTACTCACTCTTCCAACAATTGGATAATGGTTCCTTCTCATCACACAGGCAGCCTGAGAACATGATCTGTAGTGGTGCAGTTAAGATGCAAGTCTGAAGAGGACGCAGAGATGCTGTCAGCTGAAAGCCCGAAATAACTGGGACCTCAAAAATGGGTGTGTCCCACACTGCTAGCACAAGAAGTCTGTTGCAGAGTAGCTGGGCCCCCAAGACTGCTTAGCCCTTGTGTAGGGGCTCAAAGAGGAGGCCTCCAGAGACATAGAGGGGCATGCTGGGACATTAGTACTTCATCCAACCTCCAGAATGGCTTCAATGGACCACACTGCCTGAGCAGGCAAAGAATTATTATACACCATGATCTTTTCCAGAACTAAAACCAAGCTTCATCACAGCTTTGAGTCACTTCAGCCAGCTACATGTGGGGTTTGCATGGGTGCACTGACGCTTGTGCTTGACCAGCCATGGTTAAAATTCAGGAAAAATGTGACAAAGATACAAGAGAAGACTGTTTTAGCTTTAAAATTAATGTTCCAGCTGACAAACTGCACAGGGGCTTAACCTACTTTAGAACATATTTAATAGCATAATTTAGCCTCTAAAAAGAAAAGCAAAAATAACTAATGATGGACAAATTTAGAGGTCGAATCTAGTTCAGATAAACATTCAAAAGTTCAGATGTCTAAGCAAACCTTATCTTGTCCATGAAAAGCCTCAACCCAAGAGCTCTATCAAATATAAGATTGTGGAAACTTTTCCTTGCAGAATGAAAACCATTATCAGGAACCAGCACCTTATTGCAGCACTCACGTGTATAAGCAGTTAAGCATCAAAGCAAAAGCAAAACATTTTCAGAACCCTGTTCTGAGGCAGTAGGAATATTTGGACGAAATCCAATACAGAGAAAAGAAAATAATAGTAGAGGGAAAGATAATCCAAATGCAATTAGACTATCAACCAATAAAACTTAATCTATGCCTGATAGCTGAAACCTTCCAAGCTTAAAGAGAATAAGGAACTGGAGATCAGAGGACTCTGCCTTTTTGAAGTCTTGCTGTCCAGATCCTGGGGACCATTATTTGGCTGAGTATTTGAACAATATTATGAATATTCTGTCACAGAATTAGAAAGCTTCATTATTTTGAATGACCTGCAACTTGAGCAGGGGCAGCTACAGATCAATTCCAAGTAAACAATTGTTTGGAAAAGGTGAATTCTGCTAATTCTGGATGAAGCCTCATAAAATGAAGGACCTGTTTTCAAATGACATTTCCATTCTGGGTTATTAATAACAGAAAGTATAATTCTAATGGATCCTCTCCATTCTCACATTCACCAATTACACATTACTGTTAAAAGTGTGTACCAGACGAGGTGAGACCACTGCTGTGTCTTGCCTTGCATCATTTCTCCTTCAGCAGGCAATATCTGTAAGAGTACCTCAAAGGAAAGCAAAATTCAAACAAAGGCTGCAACAAGCCAGTGCTGCAGAATCCTATCATTTTTTTTTACCTTTCTCCCTGTCACCACCTTGATTCCTATTTGCTGAAGCTTGTGCCTCACCTTTCCTTCTACCTTCAGCTCTCAAGCCACTTGAGCAATTAACAGGAAAATTTACTTTTCTCATAACTGAACCCCACAACTGAGGTAGCAGATGGCCCAGATCTGAAACCTCACCAAATATTTCTAGCAAGACTTACACTTTCAGTTCAGAAATTACTAATGTTTAACTTACATAAAGAACAAAGATGCACTAATAAATCAATTATTCTGTTATTTTTAATTGTTCTTAGTACTTGATCTATCAAACAAACTCAACAATCTTCAGAAAAAAATTTAGGCATTGCAGTGGGTTCATTATTTCTCCATTAATTTTTAGTGCTATCTTTTTGATTTTCATTCCAATATGCCAACTGAATTAGCTTTATCTAAAGAAAGGACAGCAAGAGCATTAATGCACCCCCAAATAATCATCTTTGGTTTTACACAGAAAAGATAAATACTATGCATATGTTTTCACACAAAAATATATACAAAGCCTATTTTTTTTTTTTTTCCCAGCAACAGAGCTTCTTAACTTCTTGGAAAGCATATCAATGAGCCACAGATTTGTATTTAAGTGAATGTATCTATAGCTTAGAATGGAAAAAGACAAAAAATCATCTTGAGATCATCACTTGAACTGCTTAATTTTTAGATAGCTTTCTGGTCCTTCCAGTTATCTCTTCCCAGGATAAAACCTGGGTGTTGTTCAGCTGCCAGTTTACTCCAGATACTTCTACTTAAAGTTATCATGGACAAGACAGCAGCAAGTTTCTTTGCCTATGCTTCAAGTGTGCCCTTTAATTTTTACCCCAAAAGGCATTTGGCCTTCAAGCGTGATATTACACGTCTACCTATCACCACCATGTTTAAAAGCATCAGGCTGGTGGAATACATATAACCAATAGCTTATATCAGAGGGACATTAACAACGTCAGGCATCACAAGGTGACCAGAGAAGATCCAAGGAAAAGCTTTATCTGAGCAGGACACAGAGAGTCTGTGCTAGAAAAAGTGAGTATGGAACTCTGTTGTGCCGAAGTTCTAAGAGCAGACAGAAATAATATTTTAACCCCCAAGGGAGAGTAAAATGAAGATGCTCTCGCATGGGATGGGAAAGAATCGGAAGCAAAATGTGCTATTCACAACTACATACAGTGAAGTACAAAATACCCAATTCTGAGCTTGAACATAGAAGATTTCAAAAATGAAGAGAAACTTCTTTACATTGAGGATAGCAGGACCCTGGAGCAGGCTGCCCAGAGAGGTGGTAGAGTCTGCTACTCTGAGGACTTTCAAAACCCACCTGGATGCATGCCTGTGCGGACTAGCCTGGGTGATCCTGCTCTGGCAGGGGGGTTGGACTCAATGATCTTTGGAGGTCCCTTCCAACCTCTAGTGTACTGTGACACATTCAGCCTCAACCCCGTCCTTCAACCTGGGCTTACAACACCCCCTTTAAGCCAACAACCTTTTCAAAACCTACCCCATTTAGGCCAAAATTCCAGGCCTCAAATCCCACACCCCCCATTAACATGCCTCTCTGCATCCCCCATACCACATCAATGTGGTGCAGCAAAAAATTTGCTTGGCCACTCCAGGCTCCAGTTGGCAGCATTGCCAAGGCCAAAAGAGGCTTCAACCCCCCCTCAAGGGGTTAACAGCCTGCATGATCTCCTGGGAGCAGAGATGGAGGGAGAAAAAAGGCAAAACTAGCAGAAATGGGATGCAGGACTTATGGGAACGAAATAACATAATTTCCCGTGTCCACCCACTGGGCTGGACACTCTGGACCTCCTGGAGGTCTCTACTCTGTGGGGTTTTTTTAACCACCCTGTCTCAAACAAGGACATGTTGACATAAGCCACATGTTTCTCCACCTTGAATAAGGTCTTTTATTACAGCTGTCCATCAAGCTAAAGGTTAACTGACTCTGATGTATATTTTTGTACCTTAAGGCCTTCTAAATGCAAATTATCCAATCCACATCTGGGTTCTCTCCTTTTCTGACCTGCCTATATCTGGACCCAGAAACGTTGGGTCTTTGGACTGGAATGTAACCCTCTTCAGCAAAAGTGATGATCAAATGTACCATCTATGTACATCTAAGTTGGGGAGGGTCTTTTTAGGGTGCCAGGTAATGATAGGAATGGGGAGAATGAAAAAAAAAAAAAACTAGAAATAGGTAGATTCAGATTGGATCTTAGGAAGAAGTTCTTCCCCATGAGGATGGAGAGACATCGGCACGGGTTGCCCAGGAAGGTGGTGGAAGCCTCATCCCTGGAGGTTTTTGAGGCCAGGACGGATGTGGCTCTGGGGAACCTGATCTAGTGTGAGGTGTCCCTGCCCACAGCAGGAGGGTTGGAACTGGATGATCCTTGAGGTCCCTTCCAACCCTGACAATTCTATGATTCTATGATAAAGTTTTCCATGCAGAGCCATCCTTCCTCTAGCAGGGCTCCCTACCTGCACACCTTTTAAACTATTTCTGTCTTCTGGACAAGGTGTAGTCATGAATTTCATGATAATTTCATGATCAGCCTTTTTCTCTCCAAAGGAATTGTTAAATGGATTAGCACTGGGGCATTTTAATATCTTTTAATTTAATTTCTTTTAAGTGAACTATTTGAAAACAGTTGTTCAGATTTATAAGAATTTGGTTCACTTTCAATGCTTTTCCTCATAAATTGAGCACCTTCAAAATTAATTACAAGACCTGTTATCACATTATATGCTGTAAAGATAAGGTGTGTTCTTTGGTTTTCATGAAGAATGCACCTGTTTCAAAAGATTAAAGGGCAGCAAGAGCTACATGTTCTGATTGTTTACTCTTTTCTCTATTATGGGCATGAAACAAGAAACACAAACCTTAGGTTGTACCAGGTGAGCCATTTCCATAGGGAAGAGCAAATTCCACTTCCCATTGCTGTGAGAAGGCTTTTGCAAGAAATATAGACTGAAACTGGGCAAGGTTCAGAAAAGGGCTGGTTGAGATGATCAAGAAAAAGAGCAGCAACCTACCACAGGAAAGACAACTACAAATCTTGGCTGGCTTAGTCTACCAAACCAAGAAACAGAAGGTAATGATAGGACTAGAGGGAATGGAAAAAAGCTAGAAATGGGTAGATTCAGATTGGATGTTAGGAAGAAGTTCTTCCCCGTGAGGGTGGGGAGACACTGGCACAGGTTGCCCAGGGAGGTGGTGGAAGCCTCATGCCTGGAGGTTTTGAAGGCCAGGCTGGATGTGGCTGTGAGCAACCTGCTCTAGTGTGAGGTGTCCCTGGCCATAGCAGGGGGATTGAAACTGGATGATCCTTGAAGTCCCTTCCAACCCTGACAATTCTGTGATTCTATGACTAAAACTGCTGCCTGAAACTCTGGGGTGGTACACCTGAGACAGAAAAGAACCGTGGAAAATAAAGATCTAGCTAAATGCTGACACAAGAACACATTCATCTCACAAGTCCATATAGGCTGAAAATGAGAATGCTTTCAGCTCAAAAAACTGAAGTTTTGGGACATTCTTCCAGCCTGAGCTGAGGGGCAAAAGCACTACTACTGAATTTCATTAATTATGAAAGGAATCAAATGAGGTAGTTGTTTTCAAGAACTGGGGAATTGATTCAATGCTACAAAAAGTCTGTCTGAGGCAGATAATGCAATGCTACACTTTTCAATAACAGCAACGCAAGTGAATTCCTCTTGGGTGAATCCCGGGCACAGTTAAGACAATGGCCAATGGAATTAATTAAATGGAGCCAAATATCCTTGGTGGTGAGGGGAGCTGCTCGTATGTCATAATGCTCTCCTCAGCATCAATATTTAAAGCCAGCTAGTTGGAACCTTTTACTTAATTGAGAAACAATACAGCATTTAACCCTTTGGTAGTATTCCACCCTTTGGCTTGCACAGGCAGGATCTGTTTATCTGGCAGGTCAGGAGGCAGCAAGTGGAATGAATAGGAGATCCTATAAAGCATGTTCTTTTCTCATTCCTTTTAATATATACCCTGGCCAGGAGACAGTACCACACATTCATCCATTAAACAGGTCTTTAAACATTTGGAATTGAAGATCATAATTTAAATTAAATACCTTCTCTAACCTGGAAGGGACAAATATTTAAATGATTTCACCGTGGGGAAAAAGGTGACTCTGTGCAGTAGGTATTCCTATCTAGAGCCTGATTTACAGTGTCTCTGAGCTTAATTTAGTCTTTTATAACCTAAAAACCTCCTTATTTCTGTCACATCCCTCCCAAAGTACCAGGAGGATTGCATCTGGATTAGTTATAAATAGTAATGAAACCTCAGACTACAGTGCAGTGTGAGAATCCTTTTTCTGGCTACAAACTTGCAGTCATTTCAATAATTATGACAAGAAGCATCATCATTAGGATCACAGGAATAGCAGAAACCTGGACTGGCTCTTCCAACCCAAAGAACAAAGCTCAGCACGTCCTTCTCACTTGTTGTAATTCTGACCTCTCTCCAAATGCAGTAGTCTAAAACAGTAGGTATGAAAATACCTGCATTAATTTACCTGTTTTCAGTTGCCAGCCTATATTATCTTGTGGGGGCAAAACTGGGGATGTACACAGACTGAACTTACACAGACATCACAGGTGGGTGGAGGCTCAAGCAGGTATGCTTGAGCATGCTTTAAACCACAAAAAATCGTGACTTTTTGTACAATATCCATAAAATTTTAGTTTAATTTCCTAAGGTACAAGAAGATCTACTTGAAATTACAGAATCATTTAGCTTAGGAAAGACCTTTAAGGCCCTCCAACAGTTAACTCAGCACTGCCAAGTCCTTAGTGAGGAATTGAGAAACTACACCAAACCAGTCTAAAACTGACTATGGATGCCTCCTCCCTGGGGGTGTTGAAGGCAAGGTTGGCTGAGGCCTTGAGCAGCTGAGTCTAGGTGAGAGGCATCTCTGCCTATGGCAGGGAGGTTGGAGTAGATGATCTCTGAGGTCCCTTCCAACCTGAGCCATTCTATCATTCTGTGAGCCTGTAAGTCTATGAAAACTTGCTTGCTAGTATGGCTTTAAAGTGCTAAAGCCATGATAAGCATCTTCTTTATTTTTTTTCATATCACAGGAGTCAGCCTCACTTTTAATACACAGAAGGGACACAACTGCTTGACTCCAATAATGCCTAAAATTTTTTTGTGATTTCTTGGTGATTTTTTCCTAAAGCAAGTTTTAGTTTGGAACAACTGCTCTGCATCTTTCCAAAATGCAGTGTTCTTAATTCTTAAACACTCTGTCAGTACATGCAGTTCAGCCAGGAGAAAACTTGATATAACCCTGACTATCTAGTCTCTTCTTGCTTCCATATCAAATTTCTCCTGAGTCCACACGTAGGAGTTTATTTTCTCTAAGAAAAATATATGGTGCCTTGCTCTCCTTTGAAACAAAGAAGAAATATGGATTTGTAACCTTTTTTCTTTCTTTCTTTCTTTTCTTTTCTTCTTCTTTAAACTTAAGTCCCTCAATAGTGTTTTGAACAAACCTAAAGAGATTTTTAAGACAGACATTTTGTATTAGAAGGTCCCCATGGGTCGTACGTATGATCGTCTCTACTAAAGCTCCTTTCAGTCCCAGTTGAATAAATATGCATTTAGTTTCACTAATCTTGAAACAACAGGAATAAAGTTTACCCAGGTCTTTTATACCTCAGAGAACAAAACAAATACTACAAATCTTTGGAGGAAAGGATATACAAAAGGGCTTGAGGTGAACGCTTCAAAGCAAATACTCTCTAAACGATGTGCAAATTATTTCAGCACTTGAACATGATTTATGAAAGGGGATTAGCCCACTGTAACAAGAACCCCGCTTAAACTGTTGGGTTTCAAAGTCAAAGATGAGAAGCTTTGTCTGGAAAAGACAGAAGAAACTGGATAGTAATCTATAGTGAGGATCCCTGATTGATTTTCTTTAACTAACTCAATCTTACATCAGCTATCGCTGTCACTCACACTGAACCGTGGTGGGCAGTGTAAAATACCTTCCTTCACGATACCATTCTCCATAAAGATGAAGCAGGCAATAGCCATAATTAAGTAATAATGAGCTAATTAATAACTGAGCGACGAGCTCTCTATTTACTTGTATGCTCCACAAATGAGCAGAAGGAATATGAAACAATTAAAGACTATCCGAGCTCAAACAGAGGACTTTTCCAGAGAGTTGTGTGTCAGTGAGCAGACCAATGAGTCACAGGTCACATCTAGAGCAATACATTATATTTTGTTATAATATTCCCATATACTCTTCACATAATGGGTAAGAGCTACCCTTAAGTACTATAAAAATGATCACTTTTTATGTAATTGTAAAGATTAATAAGTGAGCTAACTTCTCATGGTTCTATAATGACCCTGCTGTTCTAGTAGGTAAAGGAAAATTTAATGATCCTGCTCAGATGTGATTAATATCTAACTTTTTCCTGACTAAAAAATCTGGACTTGGTTCAATAAAAATGAATTAAGTGAACATGCACTGATTTCCCTGCCAAATGTTTATATGGAAGTTGGTTATGCCCAATTTAAAAATATGCTTTTTCAACCCAAATAGTAAACTCTGGAAGGATTTTGGAAAGTGAAGCAGAAATAAAACAAAGAATTAAGGGAACATTATATTATAATTGATGGAAAGAGGATATTTACATTGAGGAATAAATCATTATTTGGGAGGGAAACTAGTTACAGCCAGTCACGATTTTGGGTGCAATATAATCTCCTATTATCAGTGGAAGTGACACAATTTGTTTCTGGATTTGGCACGCTTTGTTTCCAAAATGCCAATATTATGATTTCTTTGGTGCTGAATCAGTATTTTCCTAAGCTTTAAGAGCATACCTAGAGTAAATGTTGCAGAGAAACACGAGAGCAAAAAGAAAAAGGAAAAGGAAAAAAAAAATCTGTCAAAACCCCCAATTTTAGTCCCTGCAGAGCAAATGAATGTTGCCACCCTCCATTAACAGCATGTTGCATTTAATTTTTGTGGGCTCTTTTCAGTATCTGAAGTCGACTGCATTCCTGTCGATGCAATAAAAATAAATGCCACAAACACGCAAGCTGCAGAGTGACAAAATTAACACTGCAGTGGGAAACTGCATATTTGCATACAGTTTTCATTTTGCTCCCTGCTTTAATTGCTGTCATTGGTAATGCTGCACTAATACACATTACTGCTTTATATTTCTTGGTTTTATTAAAAGTAATAAAACTGACCTATACATAATGCTAACGTTGTAATGCAATAATGCTCCCTAAATAGCATCCATTTGGCTCTGAACTTCGCATCTAACTGAAACAAACGGGCTGGGAAAGGGAAAGAATTCAGACCTCATCACAGCTAACAAAGAAACGGAGAGATTTCCCGCTTCTGCGGCTCTAATTAGTGCCCTTATCACAGAGGCAACCCTATGTGAGTGGAGGACTCTGCAGGATCTGGGCCTCAACATGTTTGGGTGAGCCAGAAAACCTCATCCTACATCCCAAGATAAGGTCTCCCAAACTACCAGCCCCGTCACGTGTGGGAAAGGAAGAGATACAAAAATCACGCTGGCTCCTGTCTCAGCACTGCCTGCAGTTAGGTGGCCTTTTCCTTGGAGCTCTAAGCTGTGATTTCAATGGAAGAAGTTTCTGCCTTGCTTTTTTCCTCCTGCTCTTACCCAGTCAAAGCCATTCAAACGTGTGTTTGTGCCCTGGTACATCATCCCTTCCCTCTGCAGAGAAACAACAGCCTCAGCAAGGTGGGGATTGCACAGAAACATCCGATCATGTGCAGGGACAAACTTTAAACCCTCAAGCAAGCCCTTGGAAGAAGCATTAACCAGGAAAGGAGCAAGCACCAGGCGGAGCCAGAAAGGGTTAAAGCTCCACTGAATTCTCCATTTCTTCTGTCATGTCCACTGAGACTAAAATGGGTTTAGCTGCTGGGTTTGTTTTCCCCACACACATTGTATAGTCTTAATTATCTAACAAACTGCATTCAGAGATGATTCTGGATGTTTTGAGGACTGTTCCAGGCCATCCTTCAATTTGCAAACTGCAGCTTTCTGGAGGAAGAAGGAGGTGACAGGAGAAAAGCAATACAGAGCCCTCGGCTAAATCCTTAGGCGCAGAGTGCCTGACTTCAACTGCATCTTTTAAGAAAGCAAAGCAGATTCCAGAGCCCAGATGACTTTGCAGCAAATACCTCGGAAGGGAAATCAAAATTACAATCCAGATGCTGCTATTATTTTTCCCTTGATTAAAAAGGTAATAGGAGGCAGATTCCCAGACACTGTCCTGTCGTCAGTCTTTGGGGAAATGTACAATGCCCCAGAGAGATGCATCACCCTTAAGGACTAAAAGGATCCCTCTCTCCCTATAGAAAGAGGAATTTAGGTAAGGAAAATATCATTATTTGAGTTGGCTGATGGCCAGGGCACAGGGGCTAAACCCCTGATCCTAATGAAGAGAGGAAAGGAATCCCAAGCTTGCTGTTTAATATGCATGACATGTCAGCCTTGCTGCCAACTTTTCCTTCTACCCCCTGCTTTTGTCTACTTTTTCCACCTGTTGCAACTTGTCCTTACTCAGGCTGAGAGCTGAAACTGTCTTGCCTGAGTGTGATATTTTGTCTGGCACAATAAAGCCTGGATCCACAACTACTCTTACTGAAGCACTAAAGTGATCCTGAGTTGCAACAATACTGCACAGCCCATCAGGAGTTTCCTTTTCTCTACGTATATTTTTAGGTCTTGATGCTCTGGATGTTGGCACCTCAAGCTAGAATTCAGCCATGGAGGAGGTTTTTCAGGATACATTGTGGGGCTGCATGACTAACCACTGGCTTTGAGAGTAAAGTGTTCTTGAAGATAAGGAAAATCTGCAAGTGGAAACAATAAAAAATAACTCAATTCAATCTTATCAATTCAGGCAGCTCCAGCTTTTATGCGGCAAACAAGGAGATCAAATTGCATTTATCTAATATCACAGATTCTTTAAACGTCTACAATATTTAATTATTTTGCTTTGGCAACCTAAAGCTGAGGAACAAATTACTGTTCCCACTACATAAGGAAGTAACTGACAACAATTAGTATTTATTCTTGTTGCCTTTGTAATAAAAATAGAATTCCATCACTTTCAAGGAAACCCTAAAATATTAATAAGAGTGTGATGAACTGGGTAAATGTGACGCCATAAGGAAATGATGGAGAACAGGTTGGAAATCTAGTGCTTGGGGAACGGATTGCATTATCAAGCTTGTGATTGTGCATTTTGACAAGAGCAGCCCTCAGATTGATACGGTAGCCAAAGGGCACTCTTCCTACCGCAATGCCGTTTGTTTCCATCTGGAAAAAGGGGGAGGAGAAAGGGAATTGATCCCCTCCGACAATCGATAGCCACTCCAGCTGAGGCTCTTCCACAAGAGGTCACTCCTGAGTGACAAGAGTCCCAGGTGACGGCCGAAAGGCAAACCCCAAAGGAAACGCCGATTGGAAAATCAACATCAAACTTAGTGGAAAGCGTGGAGCTGGTTTCATTGCCCATGATGTGACTGTCCTGACGGCTTCTGTAGTCCATACACACAATAAGACCTCTTGGATTTTGGAGTGATGAATGATTCCTGGGACCCCTGAGTGCCCAGATCCTTTCCCTATCTCTCATGAGCTGTGACAGCGCCTGAGCCTAAGACACCATCCGAGACATCATGCCTGGGACATCTAAGGCATCATTTCAGTCTAACCCAGGTGCCTGGTTTTATGCAGTATAAAAATTAACGTGGCAGGCCACCTACCAGCAGACCCAATTATAATTGGTACTAATTAGGAGGGTTTTTTGGCAATCTTAGGAGAGAAAAAAAAAAAAAAAAAGAAAGAAAAAAAAGAAAAATCCCAACCCAACAAAAACCTCCAGTCTGAATGATAACTAAATGACTTGGAAATTATGATGTCTGCCACTAATTTTTTGAAAAATTATTGGTTTAGAGCAACACTTATTTGCATAAAGAGAACTTTCCTTGCACCACCAAATGTATACAGCTCCTAACGGGGAGGCTGCTAGGGTGAAAACATGTTCTTTCTGACCCAACATTAGCTGCAGAAATGAAATCAGAGAAATAGTTGGCATGACAGAGCAAAGATTAATCTTTTTGTCTGTGCATTTAAGAGCAGGATCAGAGTTTTACATATTTTGGTAATGTTCCCCAGGGCCATCCTCGGTTTCCTCTCAGCTCAAGAAAACTTCAATTAGAACATGAGTTCAATCCAAGCTGGGTGAGGAGCCACTGAAAGGCTGCATGACTATAAAGATGGACATTCTGTGAACTTTGGAAATCGAGCCCAGCAGTTTGAGCCCAATTTTCAATGCAATGAGTGTCTACAGCTAAAAAAATAAAAAAGAAAGAAAGGGAAAAAAAAAAAGCATAATTGTCAATTGCCATTTGTCCTTGGAGTGTAAGCACAAGCAATTAGGATTAAATACCAAACCTAAATTCCTGTTGCTAATTCTCTAGGGGCAGGCTCCCCAGTTTTAAAATAAAGAGGAAGACTTTGGTTAGAATATACCTGACACTTCCAAACTTGTGCTACTAACCAGATCTCATGACAAAGCAACACCAAGTCTACAACTGGCCTTTTTTTTCCCCCCTTTTTTTTTTTTTGCAGCCCTTCAAATGTAGAGAAGTTAACTATCAACGAGTCCGAACTGTCTGAATATTTCACTAAGGATTATTTGGCAGGGGTGGAGGTTGGGGGGGGGGGGTGGCCTGCTAAGACATCAGTTGCTCGTCTGCTGTGTCAAACTGGAGGAGTTTTAAACCATCTATTAAAAAACAAATAAAAATCTCCTTTGTTTGGATTTGGCATTGGCAGGAGTCAATAATGTAAGGGGCTGCGTGTAAAACGCTGAAATTGTTAAACTTTGTGAGAACTTTATAAAGACACTTGCAGAGATTGCACATATCTTCTCTGTGCTCTGCAGTCAAACTGGACAATGAAACGACCACCTGTTAACTGCTAACAATGTGTCATTACCAGTTCTCATGCCTTTTTAAAGCAATTTTGGCTCTAGCTGCCGATAATTCTGGCTACGATACTTGTGTGAACATTAAGGGCACAGAAAGCCAAAGGCAGAAAACTGACAATACAGTTTGTGCTTAGACTACTAATAAGTGAGTGAATAATATGATTTTTTTTTCTTCTAATTCCACATAATTGCTTGATCTCAAGGGGCCAAAAAGAAGGGGGAAAAAAAAACCACCACCACAAAGTTCTGAATACATATTTCAGGAGCAATCCAACCTCCACTATTTACATGCAGGCTTCGATTCGGTGAGATCTTCACAGCAGAGATTTTCACTTTTTTGTGAGAGTTTTAAACAGCCCTTTAACAGCAACAACAAAAAAAGGAGGTTGTGCAGGATTTCTCTTAAGGGTTGAAAAGAAACGTGGACGAAGCCTCTGTCACTGCTCGTATTCACTACTTCTGTTTCGTCTGACAAATTATCATTTAAAGATATGTGAGAAGTCTAAATAAATAAATAAAAATTCCCTGAGTGCTCAGACAGTTTGCTATCAGCTACAATAAGAGCAGAATCAGGCCCTCCAAACTTACTAGACTCTCTGTCTGATTTCCCCCTCCCCATCCTCTGAGAAATGCAGCATAATACATGGCACCAGGATATTGGGGCAATTTTTCACAAGGTCCATTCAAGCTATTTTATATTTCATAGCAAAGAAAAAAACCTTAAAAAAAAACCCCACCCAAACCAACAACAAATCCAAATCTCCAACATAATAGAACAACAACGACGAGAACCTTTGGTCTGCAAAAAAAGAGACTGTTTAACGAATCTCTGCATCTGTGTCTGTATGCATGCATGCATGTGTGCATGTATTTATGATTGTGTGGATAATTATCATTAAAAACAGCTATTTGGGGTCTTTTTAATGCAGCTCTTTTCTTAGGGTTTAAGGCTTTGATCCTGCTCTCAAATGTGTGCAGGCAAATTCCTGCACAGCACTTGGGTACCTCTAGGTATCTCGTACCAGCAATGCAAGTCCGAAGCTGTCATGGTGCTTACATTAGAAGCGGTTTGTGAATCTCCAGCCAAACAAAGGAGCAAAACAAAGATTTAGCATGGAGGGTGAAATGAAAAAAAATAATACTACTGCTGCAGAGAGTGAGGGATTCAGGGCCACCACCAGCTCCTGCCTCTCCTGCCCACGGTATCACGAGCAACTCGGCACAAATTGGGAAAGTCTCAGTGGAGCAAAGCACAGCCCTGCTAGTTTTAGATCACTTTCTTTTCTAATCACTGACAAAAATCAACCTCAATCCCTGGAATTTACCTTCTCTACAATTACAGATATAGCACTGATTGTCGGCTAGAGAGGATGTGTCAGGTCCTTCAGTGACTCGCTGCATAAAATACACAACAGACAAAATTACTCTGGCAATTTGAGGTATTTTGCTAAAATGGAAACAAAGCAACTGCAACAGGCCATTAACATAGGACTCATGTCGCTTGTTTTTAAAAATAAATGGCTTGAATAAATGTCTCTGCTCCTAAACAAATTTATTTTGTTTAGGAGAGAATGTCACCCTTTAAAAGTCTAGAGCTAGTAACTGTCTTTACTTAAATGCAAGTTATGTGTATCAGCACAGAACACATTCAGCTTTCAAATTCTCAGTGATCTTCCTTACATTCTGCATGTAACAAAAATTATCTTACCCTGTAATGGCACAGTTGTTTAAAAAAGAGAAGGGGGACAAAAATAAATTCAGGAAAGAAAAAAGCCTTACTTAAAGATTTTCTGTGTTCAGGCTTTGGTTCTTTGGATTCAGTGTCTAAGCTATTCAGTAATTCGATGCTGGAGGATCTTCTGAGTTTGAGCTCCACATTTTTCGATGTACAACTCCGTTCTTTTGACTGGGAAAAGAAGAAATATATGTATGGGTATGTGTGCTTTTAATAAAACTATTTGTAAGAATGAAGCAAGAGATCAGAGAATGGCAGCACAGAATCAGGAGCTAACAGACACACACACAGAGCAAGTGACGCAGCGAGTATATAATTTAAGGAAAGTGTAATGCAAGAATTTGTCATATGGCAGAGCTTTTATGGGTCTGACAGACTGATCTTAATTTCTGAGATAAATTCTTATTTAAGTGAGGCAAACAAAAGGCCTACTTCTGCAGGCTTTAGAGACCCAAATTATTTCCACATTGCAGGCTACTTCCAAGTGCCTGCAATGAGGAAGGGTGCTTAAATTGCCTTTCTGATTTAGATACAGTAAATATTCTTGCAAACACAATTGTTTCAGACATCCTTACACTTTTGGGGCTGAATTCTGCTGCTTTAAGCTTAGGAAAGAGAGAGATTTTTTGCTTTAAATCACTGGCATACAAAGTGACAATTAGGGCCCGTTAATGGAGATAAGAAGAGGAATAAAAGGAAACGGGAGGTGACATTCTGCCTAACCACACATCTCTTCCCACACCTGTCAGGTCAGGTGAGATTTAGCCATCAAGGCTTTAAGCACTCCTTCGTAGTTTTCAAACAAAAATAAATAACATCTCTGAGATGGTCACTGAGCAGTGCTTCACGGTAGCACCTTCTCCTGCCCACGCACCAAAGGCAAATCTTCACTGCTGGGACAAGCCCAGCCCCTGGGTACCACAACCGTTTACAGGTGGTGTCCCACCAGCTGCTGCTGTTCTGCTTCACTGCACACTCAGAGCTGCTGATGCCACAATACCACCTTAGCTACACTTAAAACCCCAGTCAAGTCTAGTAGCTGTTTAGCTGAAAAGCAGGCAAAAATAATGTTAAGAAAGTGTCCTGAGTCTCCACGGAAAACTCCACCCCAAAATCTTCAGCGGGATATCAATATCCTCATGCACCCAATGAAATGCACAATATGAAGACATACATCATCAGATCAAACTTTCCTTTGCTGATTATAGCCTCAGGGTAATATAATGTTTGCAGCTCTTTAAGGAAACAGTAGCAGTGTTCGTATTAACCCTTTCAAAGAGGCTGCTCTGCCAATTCCATTGCAGCGAAACCTCTGAAAAATGCAAGAAATGGGGATATTTTTCTCCCACCAGCTTCTGCATTGAACAAGGAAAGTCGGTGCCCTCTGAAAAGAATATGTTCTTGGATCAGGCAGGGGTAGGAGGAAGACATTTGGAATTTGTACTGAGAGTGGCAAAAAAATAAAAAAAAAAAAAAAGAAAGAAAGAAAAAAAAGAAAAGAAAAGAAAAAAAGCTACAGCTGAATCTGGTTTGGTAATTAAAAACTGTTTTAATAAAACACAGCCCTGCTTACTTCTAGTAGAAAACCCCAGCCTTCCTGGGAGAATAACAGCAATCAGTTACAAAGGAATATTATTTGCTGGTGTTATTCTTCTGAATAAGTAATACAAAAATTCATAAAAGTCTCAAATGTATTAATAGTTCTATTGAAGATTATATACTGTAGGCTGCATAAACAGCAAATGCAGAAAATTCATTAGTTATTAAGTGCTTGTGTGCTTTTACAACCCTCAGCAAACCAACGTCCTTGTTATTTCAGAGAAGGAAACGCAGAGCTCCGTTTGGAGGCAAGAATCAAATGCCATTTGTGTGTGTGTGTGTGTGTGTGTGTATGTGTGTGTGTGTGTGTTCCACAACCTTGTTTATCTGACATTTTGGAGAAGATTTGCATACATATTTTTTTCTTTTTTCATATCCTTCAGAGGAAGGCATGTCTCGCTCGCTGCTGACTGCCTGAAAAACCTGTAGAGATGCCTGGGCAAATGAAGTTGAAATTGCTACATCTTAATTAATAAAGGTAACAGCCAAAACAAATACATACCAATCTGTCAATTGCATTTTTGATAGCGTGGAACCAATCCAATATGAGAAAGTCGATATCCGACTGGAAGAGGAACTCATTTCCTGACACTGTCGTGATCTAGGGAGGACATAGGCACACACAGGTAAGAAAAGCACGCACCAGGCAGAGGATTTTTCTGCTCTTGCCTCTCATATGCCCCCCCCAAACGCCTTCCCTTTGTACCAAGAATCGTCTCCTGGAGTGCCGAGTTACTGAGGAGTTTGCAACCTCTGTCTGAAAACTGTTTTGAATGTGTCACAACAAACGAGATATTGTCTCAGCAACGCAACCACTGAACACAAATAGTGCAAAAATCAGGGGAATGTGACAAAAGTTAAGAAAAGCCAGGAAACTCAGTGCCGCGAGGCACAGTTCAAATGTAAACCAAAGCGACCTGAAAAGACATGAATGCAATATGAGGATTAATCCTTGGTGTTCTCACTTTCCACTTCCAGTTTGCTGCTATTATATTTTGTTTTATTTTGTTTTTCTACCTGGTACCTCCATTCTGGAGTGGACACATTGATTCTCTACCTGGGATTTCAGAGGCCACTTCCAAGCATTTTGATAAAACTAGTCAGGTCACTCTTTTTCACGTTCAAACAAAAAAAAAAAACAAATCCAAACCATCAAAGGTGGCTGTAGCAGGGTAATTAGGAGCCCATTTCTCATGAAAAAAAAAAAAAATCCCCAGTTTGTCTGAATAGAAGTTGATTTACATTTTTGACCCACTCACTGGGAATATTTATCAAAGAATATTCAGTCCCCTGATAATGCTGCTTCACTGCCTGACAATATCGGGCTGGAATATGCATGTGTATTCCATTGCCCTCTACTTCTTTAAACCACCAGGATAATAACAAAACACTTGGAAAAAAAAAATCTCTATCTATCTAGATATTTCACACAGCAGGTTGTAAAGATCATTCTAC
This sequence comes from Picus viridis, assembly GCA_033816785.1. Lineage (NCBI taxonomy): Eukaryota > Metazoa > Chordata > Aves > Piciformes > Picidae > Picus > Picus viridis. The sequence continues at coordinate 2,236,812 of CM066587.1, read as the reverse complement.
AGATGGCAAAAGTGAGGCATGGAGCTGTGGAGTGCTCTGCCCTGGGATTATTGAGCAGAGCCCTGCCGCACATCGCCACAGACCATGACCCAGGGCACAGGAGCTCTGCACGTTTGCAGACATGAGTGGAGTGTGGGATCTCCAGCACATTTTACAAGGGACAGGATCTTGTCCTGTCCACGCTTCAAACCAGCTCAGCTTCCATCAGCTCTGAAACCAAAGCTTTTCTCTTATTTTGGGCTGTTAAGAGTTGCTTGTGCAAAACTCAGAAGGATGCGTGCTTGGGAATTGTTCCCCTAGTTTGTCATTTTTTGGTGGGGTGAATGCAGGTCTGGGATGCTCACTGGGACATGATATCATTCAGAACCAAAACCTTCCAGGTGTTGTTTGGGAATGGCTGCATACAGTGGATGACACAGATTTCTTTCTGACCAAAGTGTGAGGAAAAGCAGAGCAAAGCCATTAAGACCTGGTACAGCTTATATATGTAAATCCATCAACCTGAGGTGCTACTGTTTTGCTGCATCTGTCCCATGTCAGGAGTTTTTAACTAAGGCATAAAAGAAACAAAAATTCCTCAGCAGCCTCACTACTTCTCCCCACAGCTTTCTTAAAACTGAAATACTAATAGGGGAAGGATAAAAAAAAAAAAAAAAAAAAAAAACAACAACAAAAAAACCCAACCACAAACAAACAAAAAAAAAACCAGGAAGGAAAAAAAGGGGGGAAGGAAGAAAAAAGGGGGGGGAAAAAAAAGGGGGGAGAAGAAAAAGGGGGAAAAGAAAAATGGGGGAAGAAAAGGGGGATAAAAGAAGAAAAAGGGGGGAAAGGAAGATAAAGGGGGGGGGGAAAAAGGGGTGTGTGTGCGTGGAACCAGAATAATGTTTCATTAATTGTTCTATAACCCTCCCTTTATTGAGGAAATGCCTGTAAGGAAGGTTTCCAAAGTCATCAGCATTAAGGAAAATCCCGTCAGCACAGCAGCTCCAGCGGAGACATCCTGTGAGAGCGCTGCAGAGAATGTGGGAATGGTCCCCCGGCGCGGGCTCCGAGGCTGCCCTGCTGCAGATGTTCATCCCGTCCTGTCCGCACCCGTCAGGAGCAGACCTTCAACCGCCCCATTGTTCCCAGTCTATATGGGAGCGTTAGTTACTGGGGAAACTTTAATTGCCTTATTAGTCCCCAGCCATAGTGTTAATCACCACTCACACACTCAGCTACCTTTATGAAAAGAAGAAAAAAAAATAGGAAAAAAAAATAAAAACAACAACCCAAAAGTCCGAATTCAACTTAAGGTGAGCAGCTGAAAGAGCTGACCCCCAGCTCTGTGCCTGGCTCCCAGGGCAAGGTTTGGGTTCCAAATATATTGCATTATATCACCATTTATTAATGTATACACGCAGATAGGAATTAGACTAAACACAGGCAACAATTCAGCCTAATGCCTCTCTCCCAGTATAAACAAATCGTTATTAAAATTGTAAAAGGGAATAACATTTTCAAAGTAAGAGCAACATATATAATTAGATTCCCTGCATTTTGAAGGCTTAAAAAGGGACACAGCATCGCTCAGTCTTCCGTTCAGTAAATTCAGGCTTTATTAAAACACAAGTGTTCAGCACTGCATAAACATTTGCAGTGTAGGATATGCAAAAAAGATACTCCATTGCTAACGAGACCAAAGCAAAATGCAGGCTGAAAGTTTCTTTGTCTGAAGGTGTTATTTTGGTAATCACATATTATCAGTGGCTTATGAGCAAATCTGTAAAACCAGATCAGAGGATAGAGGGAAGGGAATTAATTTAAAATATACTTTCTGTAAGATCTGGTTCAAGTCCTTTCCTTTCTTTCCTCAGACTAATCTTCAGAGTAACCAGACAGTTTCAAGAAGACTGCTACTGCTCTCTACAGTTTAAACGCATCCACTCCTTAATTACAGTCAGTAATTGACTTTGTTCTGCTCCATTCCAGTCATTCACAGGAAAGCAGTTCCAAAGGCTTTGGCTGGTAAATCCCATTTAATGTGCAGGTTTCCTATCCCACTTTTATATATTACCTCCTTAGGATTTCTGATAAATGGTTCTTGGAAGGGATTGCTAAACCATATTTGCACTTTGAACAATCGAATTTTCAACACCCTTGGGAAAAGACATCAGTAAAGAATGCTTGCTTTTGACTGAACCTTGTGATTGAACAATTTATGATCACAGCCCTAAATGATGTATAACTAACAACAAGCATAAATTGTTCAATATTAAGGCGTGCTAACACGCCATCCCTCCATCAGGCACCGCTGAAATAAACACAGCCACCAAAGAAACAAATGAAAGAGAAATCTGGAGAAGAAAAAAAAAAAATAATAGAAAAGACAAGAAAAGAAAAGAAAATTAAGTGCTCCAGATAAAGCTGCCAGCCTCCATTGTGCCAGGTACTTCACTTGTTTAAATATTCCCTGAAAGCCCGCTCTCTTTGCCATCATTTTTGCAAGGGCTACAGTCTGGAATTAGCATTACCTTACCAGGCAGAATTATGATGCTGCTGTTGGCAGTAAATACCCATGAGGATGACAACTGACATTAACTCCCTTATTTGCAAAGGGTGTGCCCTTCACGTTGCTTATGAAAGAGCCTGGATGCCCGGATTCTCTTTTCCTTGCTATAGCACCTTGGAAAAAAACATCACTTCAAAGGCTGAATCCCACTCACGTGGTAGTTTTACAAGGAACTGTAGCACAGTCCTGCTGTTAACCATTGATCCTCGGCAAATATCGGCTCACCGCAGGTAAATGTGTGTTAAACTCAACGCACTGCTGGGCTGCCAACCAAGTGTGGGAAAGAGAGGGGGAGGGGGCAGGTGTGAAACATTTTTTATGATATTCTATTTGTGGCTTATTAAGGATTTCTCTTGTCACCTTATAAAGCTGCAAATGGAGGGATGAGCTTTGTTTTTTGCATGTCACTATAATGATGTACCAAGTTTGTGTTTAACAAGACCCTATGTTATTAAACAAGAAGACACCTATATAGCTCCAGGAAAGATGGGGCAGTAATTAATACCATTGCCATTTTATAATGCATAAATACAGCCTGGGCCCTCCCCAGGATCATCAGATCTTAAAAATACAATACAATACAAATACAACAAATACACCAGGTTGGAAGAGACCTTCAAGATCATCGCGTCCAACCCATCAACCAATCCAAGCCACCTGGACAACTAAACCATGCAAAACATCTCTTTTCCCTGCACTTGGTTGTACTCTGGGACATGCTATCATGCCATGTGTGGCTGTGTTCCTCCAGGACTTCCAAAACTTTATAGATCACCTGAATCCTAGAATGGTCTGGGTTGGAAGCAACCTCCAAAGGTCATCTAGTCCAAACCACTCTGCAGTCAGCAGGGACATCCCCAACTAGATCAGGGTGCCCAGACCCCTGTCAAACCTCATCTTGAATATCTCTGGGGATAGAGCCCCAACCACCTCCCTTGGCAACCTGTTCCAGTGTTCCACCACCCTCATAGTAAAGAACTTGCTCCTAACATCCAGACTAAATCTGCTCTTTCCTAGTTTGAAACCATTGCCCCTTGTCCTGTCACTGCAGGCCTTTGCAAACAGTCTCTCTCCAGCCTCCTTATAGCCCCTTTCAGGTACTGGAAAGTCTGCTATTAGGTGTCCCCAGAGCCTTCTCTTTTCCAGACTGAACACCCCCAGCTCCCTCAGCCTGTCTGTAGCAGAGGTGCTCCAAACCCCTGATCATTTTCATAGCCCTCCGAAAAAAAAAAAAAACCCCATCTTTTAGAACACGTCTTAGAGATTTTTCCCTTTCACAGAGTACCTACACCAATGGAACACAGGAAATAATAGCCAGAAAAGCACCATGGGGGTAAGCTCAGGGTGCTCTACCCAAAGTCTTCCTGCAAACCTTGGGATGGACACTACTGCACAGCTGTGGGGGAAAAAATGACAAACCTCCTTGCTAGCATCCCTCTAATTCTTCAGCAAGAGACATTTCAACAGATACATTCATTTCTTACAGTTATTGTAGCTACTGGACAGGGATGGAGGTAATTCTAGCAGCCCTGCTGATAGGCACTCTGTGGAGATATGGAAAAGGGCAGGAAATTCACACAGCAAAACAAAAATACAAAACCGTCTTATTGATTCGCTCACTTCAAAGGGTACTTATGCATCTCTGGTGGCTATAACTATTATTTGCAGTGATGAACTATTTTCAGACAATGCCAAGAACAAACTTTAATACAGGAAGTGAAGAATCCTATGGGGAAGGAGAAATGCAGGAAAAAAAAAACCCAACAAAACAACTTTCACAATCTGTACCCTGCAGCAAAAGGGAACAGAGTGAGGAGACTGGGAAGTGTGTGGCTCACGTATATCTCATGTATGGTCAGCAAGGAACCACCACATAGCTCTTTCTTCAGCCAGAAACTGAAACAAGGCCTTGGTTAAGCCTCTCTGAACGTGGGACAGACAGAAAAAATGTGGGCAGTTGGGGTGAAGCTTCACGTGACCTACCCATTGAAGCATCACTGGTGAGACCCCACCTGGAGCACTGTGTCCACTTCTGGAGCCCCTATTACAGGAAAGATCAGGACGTGCTGGAATGTGTCCAGAGAAGAGCCACAAGGATGATCAGAGGGCTGGAGCTCCTCTCCTATGAGGACAGACAGAGGGAGTTGGGGCTGTTCAGTCTGGAGAAGAGAAGGTTCCAAGGAGACCTAATTGTGACCTTCCGGTATCTGAAAGGGGCATTACAAGAAAGCTGGGGAGGGACTTCGTAGGATGTCAGGTAGTGACAAGACTAGGGAGCCAAAATAGAAGTGGATGGATTCAGACTGGACGTTAGCAAGAAGTTCTTCCTCATGGGGGTGGTGAGACACTGGAACACGTTGCCCAGGGAGGTGGTGGAAACCTCATCCTCGGAGGTTTCAAGGCCAGGCTGGATGTGGCTGTAAGCAACCTGATGTAGTGTGAGGTGTCCCAGCCCATGGCAAGGGAGTTGGAACTGAATGATCCTTGAGGTCCCTTCCAACCCTGACAATTCTGTGCTTATTGGACATTTCTGGAGTGTGGATCTCTACCCAGACACAAGTCTTGTGCAGAATCCAGTGCAGAAAACCTAAATTTTGGATGTCACCTGGGACTCCCACAGCTTGTGGTGAACACTAAGTGATTTAAACTTGGATTGACAGATACTTCTGCGTGCAGGAATTCAATAAAATGTGTTCCTCTTGTTGCACTGTGCATTGGGAGTGCTGCCCTTGATATGTGTAGGGAAAAAAGGAAATGAGAGTTGCTGGAGCATTTCTAGCTCAGAAGCTCACACTCTTCCTCCTTCATCTCACCTTGCTCTTGTACAAAGGCCTGGGTTTTTTTACCCCTGATCATGCTAACCATTCTGAGTCCCCATTCTGAAGAGGAATAGAGACTTTTTTTTCCTGAGATATTTTTGCAAGGTGGGATCTAGCCACCCAGCCCATATAGCACAGGACATGCCACTCTACATGTGCTTGGGAGCCACCAGGGCTGGGAAAGGAAAAGTGAGAAAAGAGTGAAAAACAAAGAGGAAAAAGGAAAGAAAATAAAACCAAAAAGGAGACCAGGACTGCTCTCTTTCTAAAAATTCTTAAAAAAAAAAAAAATTAAGTAAAATCATTAGAATAAAATACATCTTGAGAATAAACACATAAGACATAGATACTCATGTGTCCATCCCCACAGTAGAAGGAGAATTAATTAAAGTTGGGAGACACTATGCTCCTTAGTGGTTTAATTAAGTGGATTTGAATTAAACAGGGACAAAGATAGGGAAGTTTTTGAAATTAAAAAAAAGAAAGAAAGAAAAAAAAAAAAAAGTCAAAAGTCTAACTGCATCTCTGGAAGCTGATCTTAAATTCCTTCCCACAGATAATCCAGTCTCTTGGCCATGTTTATGCTGAATGAATGAGCAGCAGAAAGGATAAATAAAATATCTCTCTGCACTGCACTGAGCCTAATATTCAAGAAATGCAAATAAAAGAAAACAAAAGGCTTCAGTATTGAGCTGTGCTATTTTCATCCTGCATCCCATATCTCTTATATGATTCAGCCTATCAAGCAGAGGTAGTCATGGTTATGCTGATAGTTAAAGTACTTAAAGGTCTCTAAGATGTTTATGACTACCAAAGAGATTTCCTTATCAAGCAGATTGTCTGTCTCATCTTACAGTCTGGCTTCACCAATCCAGCAGTCCTTTGGATGTGGAGCAAAGTTAACATTGAAGTGATGGGGGAAATATCAGCCTGAAAGAAAAGGTCTTCAACCAATCTTTCAGAAAAACAAAACAAAACACAACACAGATATTTGTTAAAAAAATTGGTGAGAAAGTATCTGCCTTGTGTTCCCAATGTTGCTAGATGTTAAGCAAATATAGGCTGATTGCAAGGCGGGGGGGAGGCAGGGAAAGAAGAAGAAAAAGTTGCTTTGGCAACTCTCTTATTAAAATGCATTTGTAACCCCCATCTGTCACGAAAGTTTGGAAAAGTTTGTTTACTTTGGACAGCCGCCTTGTCCAGGGTTACCCCAGCACACAATGATAGCAGTCTTCAGAAGTTGTGTGAGGAACAAGCCACTGGGGATCCATTTTTGTTTTAATTGGCACACACAAACACTTTTCTGGTCTGTCAAAAAGATCAAGCTAATACGCATGGCGGGTGTTATATTCTCAGCTTTGGGGAGTAGTAAAGCTCCCTTTATTTAAGTAATTTAAATGATAGACTGCAAAAACTTTGCAAGTCAGAAAAATGTTTTATCCTTTCTCGGGGAATATTTGTTTTAAGCAACAGGAAAAAAAAAAGAAAGGTCTACACATCTAAAGATGTTGAACCTTATGTTATAATTACCCTGCTTCTTCTGACTCTGTAAAAATTGCTGTGAAAACCAGCACTGCAAAGAGGCAACAAACAGACCCTGTGTTTTCACAACTTCTGCAATATTAACAATTGTAAGGCCAATTGCTGCCAGATGTTTACAAGACGCATCCCGGGCTGCCTTGCCTTGCGGTAGGACTTACTCCGTTTTCTGGGAATCCTCGAGGGGTCACCGTACCAAAGCAACCTGCTTGGGTGCAATAAGTTGCTTTTCTAGGGAAATTGCTCCAGCGTTTGGAGTACACACACCAGTGGCTCTGAAGTGGATTCAACAGCCTCGAGTCTGGGATCAAACTTCCGAGAAAGAATAAATTTTTGAACAAAACCTTATTGTGGCAGCGATGGACAAATAAGTTGTACTTTTCCTGGTAAGTTCCTTGAACCGAGTCCTTCGACTTAATTTAGTAATAAAATTATGAACTCTGGGACTGTTAGCAGGAAATAAAAATAAAAATAAATCTTGGAGGCTAGTGCTTCCCTTTCTGCTCTGCAATGGACTCAGAGCATATACCAGCTCCTACTGAATTACATTAATGCTAGCAAGGAGAGAATCAGGTCTTCTCTCTTTGTTATAAAACAAACTTTTTCCTGTCCTTCCTGGCTGCAAAGAATCTCAGTTACAGAAGAACTGATTTACAGCACTTGTAAGGAAGATATTGAACAAATGGGAGGTTCACAATTAAAGCTTACTAGGCCCCAAGAGAACCAAACTCCACCTTGGATGGGAAGAGGAGCTCAGACTGGAGGTGGACAGAGCCTGCTTGAAGAAGGAAAGGTCCAGTGCTTTCCCAGGGGTACTGGGGAAGCTTCCATCAATTTCAAAGAACAGTTTGTAGTTCTCCCTTTTTCACTTACTAGTGCAGGTCTTACTTTGGAGATGTGTGAAAAGAAAACACATGCTGTCTGAGCAAAAAGGAAGGTAAGGAAGAGTAAGTACTTTCTGCTAAACATCCAAGGAATGTACCTGGAGGAAGTATTTCCCGCTGATCTGCCACACTGGTATTATACCCTGTGTGAGACACAGCTGGACCACTTGGATTGGCATCTGAGAATAGGGGTTCTTCAGAGGGCAAAGAGCAAAACAGAAGATGTGAGATAAGCAGCAGACAGCTATCCTGGATGTCAGACACATGCATGTGGCCTCCCATCTACCCCCTCACAGAGTACCCTCTGCTCCACCCTCACAGATGCACTGCCCTTGCCACGGGAGCGGAATGGATAGGCTTCTGCTATCTGTTAAGTCCAGGCCAGGGGAAATGGAAGTTGCCAGGCTTGGGAAGTGAGAAAGAAGCACCCCAAAACCAGCTCAAAGCAGAGAAGCAAGAGATAATAATTAAAACACAATTCAGCCATGGCTGTGCGATGAGGGAAATAAGGGAATAGACAATTGCACATTTTGTCCGGAGACGAAGACTAAAAGAAATGTAGGAATACCTACTGCCAGCTACTTTCCTCCTTGGGGTAATATTTTACTGTTATTGCCTTTGCAATCGAAGCCATATATTACACAGCCACACACAGAGATAGTGGCAATGGTTTCTTAGAGAAGTCTTGCCTTTCTTAGTTTCACCAGCTGGACAATACCTAGTGATGGATGGTCCTCCTGTCCAATTTTATATGCATGTTATAACACTTTGTGATATATGTGAGTGAGACTCGACGTGATAAGTCCTCGTAACAAACAAAAATATCCAAGGGAGGATGGATGCTCTACTTTCAGTGCAAGCAAAGATATATGTTTAAAATATAGATGTGTGGTGTGTAAAGATTTCATTTCGTTGACTCTTATTTTAAGCCTGAAATTTATTCACCAGGAGCAGAACATTTTGCAGCTACCATTATTTGCAGGCAGAAGCTGGTACTGGCTTTTTAGTATTTCATTTACTGACACATGTCTCCTATTAATAAGTGCTGAGAGTGCACAATAAGAGAGGCCCACACACAAAAAAAAGAGAAAGAGAGATGTTGCTCTGAGTATCTTTATACTTATGGAAGCGTAGTTGGCCATGGTTATAAGTGTTTATAAAACATTCAGGAATCGTTCCTTGTCTCCTTACGCTAATGAGAACACCTGTTAACTTCAGAGCTGCACACGCTTATTTGCATTGAATTCAGGTCTTTTTGCATACTGTACATCACTTTTGGAGACAATTAGATGTTTACAGAGAAATACAGCTAAAAGAAGAACAGCAGCTTGAATGCCCTCCAGCCCGAGTCAGTGCTAATCCTGGTTTGAGTGAAAAGCAGGGATCTGACGCGCTATACCACTGACACAAATTCGGTTAGCGGTGAACAAAGGTGTACCTGCAAATCCTCTGATAGCAGCTGTTACTTGTGGGGATTGATACCTGCTGTTGAATAAAGCATCTCTTAGAGATGAAACAGCACTGCTGAATGGGATTTTTTCATTGTTACATTTACTATTTTTCTTTCATTTGGATAGCTTCTGTTTTGTTTGGTTGGGTTTTTTTTTTCGCTGGGTGACTTGGAACCTCCCTGCGTACTGAGTGTGTAGAACACGGGGTGGGGTCAGTCTCCAAAAGAGCTGTTTACATTATTTTATTAACTTGCCAAAAGCCAGGACAACAACACAAGAATACTCCCACTGCTAGAAATCTGAAACACCATCTCTGCAGTAGAGGGTTTTGTGGCCTGGGGCAAGGAGGCAGGAGGTCCCCTTCTATAAAAACAGGTCTGCTGAATGGTAAGTGTAATATCCTGCTGCTATGTGACCATGCCAGCTATTGTTTAATAACAATGTAAGACATCAAAGCTGGTCCATGATCTGAACACACACTCTGCCAGCTGTGTCAAGTTCCTAAGTGTTACAGGCAGGAAAATATAATAGTGACTATCTCGCCTTGCATGCAGGGAGCAAACAATGCAGAACATCTTTGGCTTGCCTCTTGCCAGCTCTGTTTATAGGTAAATATTAAAAGAAGCTAAACAGGATGAGAAATGTTTTGAGTAAGGCTATTAAACCCATTTTAGAAAACAAACATTTCCAACTACAGCCACTAAAAATATTTCTATATTAAAATTAATTAGCGTTTTAATAAAAATGATGTTGCAGAGATTTAAGACAATGATGAATACATTTTGTCACCTGGAATGCTTCTGCTATGAGGATAGACTGAGGGAGCTGGAGCTGTTAGGAGAGGGGAAGGGAAGGGAGGGGGAGGGGAGGGGAGGGGAGGGGAGGGGAGGGGAGAGGAGGGAGAGGAGAGGAGAGGAGAGGAGGGAGAGGAGAGGAGAGGAGAGGAGAGGAGAGGAGAGGAGAGGAGAGGAGAGGAGAGGAGAGGAGAGAGAGGAGAGGAGAGGAGAGGAGAGAGGAGAGGAGAGGAGAGGAGAGAGAGAGGAGAGGAGAGGAGAGGGAGAGGAGAGGAGAGGAGAGGGAGAGGAGAGGAGAGGAGAGGAGAGGAGAGGAGAGGAGAGGAGAGGAGAGGAGAGGAGAGGGAGAGGAGAGAGGAGAGGAGAGGAGAGGAGAGGAGAGGAGAGGAGAGGAGAGGAGAGGAGAGGGAGAGGAGAGGAGAGGAGAGGAGAGGAGAGGAGAGGAGAGGAGAGGGAGAGGAGAGGAGAGGAGAGGAGAGGAGAGGAGAGGAGAGGAGAGAGGAGAGGAGAGGAGAGGAGAGGAGAGGAGAGGAGAGGAGAGGAGAGGAGAGGAGAGGAGAGGAGAGGAGAGGAGAGGAGAGAGGAGAGGAGAGGAGAGGGAGGAGAGGAGAGGAGAGGAGAGGAGAGGAGAGGAGAGGAGAGGAGAGGAGAGGAGAGGGAGAGGAGAGGAGAGGAGAGAGGAGAGGAGAGGAGAGGAGAGGAGAGGAGAGAGAGAGGAGAGGAGAGGAGAGGAGAGGAGAGGAGAGAGGAGAGAGGAGAGGGAGAGGAGAGGAGAGGAGAGGAGAGGAGAGAGGGAGAGGAGAGGAGAGGAGAGGGAGAGGAGAGGAGAGGAGAGAGGAGAGGGAGAGGAGAGGAGAGAGGAGAGGAGAGGAGAGGAGAGGAGAGGAGAGGAGAGAGAGAGAGAGAGAGAGAGGAGAGGAGAGGAGAGGAGAGGAGAGGAGAGGAGAGGAGAGGAGAGGAGAGAGAGGGAGAGGAGAGGAGAGAGGAGAGGAGAGGGAGAGAGGAGAGGAGAGGAGGCTCCAAGGGGAACCTCAGAGCTGCCTTCCAATACCTGAAGGGATCCTGCAGAAAAGGCTGCAGAGGGACTTGTCATGAGAGTGTCTAGAGACAGAACAAGGGGGAATGGTTTGAAGCTGAGGCAGAGCAGGGTTAGAGTGGAGCTGAGGAAGAAGTTCTTCAGTAGGAGGGTGGTGAGACTCTAAAATAGGCAGCCCATGGAGGCTGTGGCTGCCTCCTGCCTGGGTGTATTCAAAGGCCAGGTTGGATGAGGCCTTGAGCAGCCAAGTCTAGTTGAGAGGTGTCCCTGGGCATGATGGGGAGGTTGGAGTAAATGATGCTAAGGTCCCTTTCAAGCTAAGCCGTAACAGAGTTCTATGATCTCCAGAAGCCCATTCCAACCCCTACCATTATGTGATTCTGTAACTTAATTCAGCCAGCTAGTGGTAAATGTGTTAATAAAACTACTGAAATATTCAACTGTGGACCTCACAAACAAGACAAACTACTTTGATTGATTTTGTAATGTATTAGTTTTTAAGGACTATAATGAAATTGAAAAGGAAAAAAAAAAAACCACCACACATCTCCTCTCTATATCTTTGAGTTCCTGGTGTCCTCTGGGATATATCAAATACCCAAAATTAAAAGCAAATACATTACTTAAAATAAAATAATTTAAAAAAAAGGTAAATTAACCATTTTCAAGTATCTGATTATTTTTTTAATGACTTGGGCTTGTTTCATATATAGGTGCATGATGCACATTTTGACATCTGTCAGTCAGGCTATCACACCGGACAATCTGGAGGGCCTCACCACAATGGGATGTGGCATGCAGCAAAATTGAAAACCTCCATTTTTTTTCCCCTTTTTTCCAAAATAAAAATCACATCTAGTTTTAAATAGAGACAATGATTGCAAAATATTTGGCCATCAAAGTCTGTAAAGATTGAGGTTGGATAATCAATAACGTTTGTGGTTGAATTACCCACTGATAACAAGTAATTTCCTGCCATTCGTGAGGGGAATTGGGAAGTGGTTTTGGGGAATTTGGCAGACTCTCTCTCTTTCTCTAAATATGCTGTGTCTGAAAGCCTGATCTATTCTTTGCTGTTTCAGGCTTTGGGATGATGCAGTATAGGCAAATGCAGGTTTGGGGTGAGAGCTCATTCAGGAACCTAAGGATCTAAATACAAGAGAAGCTAAAACCATGCAAAACGATCAAGTACAGGAGCAGTTGGGTATTTGGGGGTTGAGTCCTTCAAGACCACATTTACCAGGAGACCTGCAACACCAAACAGTGACTGTTGTTCCATTTCTTGCCACCAATAAATGTACAGTACAGGAGGACAGGGAAATAGAATGTTTTAAAATGCATTATGGCCTCCTTGTCCAAAGATGTCATCATTGCATACTAATTCAAGCACTGTGGACGTGCCAGGAGACTCCTGCTTATCCAGCAATACAAACTGCAGATACAGAAAGGCTGTTACCAGAGCATCTCCCCAGAGACCCTTGAAGCACACGATCCTTGCCCTTCCCACCACATTGTTAGAGTTATCACTCTTGCTGAACTCCGCTGAACACAACTCAAAGGCACCATCCAGTCGGTAACATCAACACTTTAAGCTGCGAGGCAAAATGAAAAGTCTGAAGGAAACTGGAATTTCAGACTAAAAGAGTTCTGTTACCCACCCACGACCTAATCCTTGCACTGTTCTCCTGCCACTAAAATAATTAAGAACGTTATCAGATCCTTGACTCTGACAAAGGAAACTGAGAAGTTACTTCCCAGTGATTTAGGGCACCAACCGATCAGACCAGAGCTGAAAGAGCTGAGGCTTTCTCGTGTTACTTGTGTCTATGAGCAGAGAAGTGCGAGTTTGAACTTTAAACGGCACCAATTACATGAACATTTCCCAAAGCTTTTCAAGAGAAAGACTGGAAGCTTTTGTTTGTTTCTCAAATCCATGATCTGCTATGCTCATACATCTAAAATTTGATTAAAAGGAAAACTTTCAAAGCAGAACCTGGCAGTACAGCCTCTTATATGCTTTTCTTTCATCTGCTCTAACACAGCGGTCCTGATTCAGCAAGGTACTGCATTAAGCAACATGCAACTTCCAGAACATGAGTGAGTGCCTGGGCTGTTTTCAGGCACAAGAGTGAAATGAGCAAATCACTCACAGCAAAAAATAGCAGAAAAGTTCTATTTATTCACAGAATGAATATTTCAGGGAACAAAAGATATGTTAGTGACAGTCAGTAAGAGCTGCATGGAAATTAACAGTAGAACCACAAGCATCAAAGTTAGCTATCACTTATATGCCTAACAGAAAGAGAGAGCGGTACCTTCTAGAGAAAAGAATAACTTATCAAGGATTAGAGGGGAAGAAACCACCCCAAACTACAAAAACCTCCACCATCTTCCTTCAGTTCCTTCACTGTTAGAAGCAAATCCAAAATAGTAACCTTGTCTACCTACTTGAAGAACACAGTGTCAGAAAAGAAATACAATTGTAAAACACAATTTTAGGGTTGTGTTGCCTTTTTTACCTTTGGCTCTACTAGTCAAAACGCAGCCAGGTCACCTTGGGGGGGGGGGGGGGGGGGGGGGAAGAACGAAAAAAGAAAAAGAGAGAGAAAAATTATAACTATGTAAGAAGTTCTACCTAGTTTTCAACTAATGTCTGGAGTTCATTGCCAATTAAGGTCCTGAAACTCCTTTGCTTTTGGGAAGAGACGATCTGGTTCTGCATCACAGCCAGGCTCATAGTGCCTAAGATTAACTAGAAGGACCTGTCTTTGAAGATGACCTTACAAAGAAGTAAGCTATAAATTAGATACTGCCAGAACTCGAGCATTAAACAAGAAAATTTGCTGAGAGTTTTAGGTGTTCAGAACTGCAGCAATAACCGTGTCGCCTCTTCTTGAAAGCGCAAGCGTGCGGGCTGGCAGCACAGGAACGCACCACAGCTCAACAACCGAGTGAGACAGCCTGAAACAGGTGAGGATTTACCCAACATCTCACTTAACAAAGAGCGAGCACTGCTGGCCATAGGATTGAAGGAAGCTGCCTTTTTTTTTATGGATGGAGAGAACAGGATCTGAGTTTCACGCTTAACTCTGACTGAGAGCTCATTCCCCTTTTTCCCCACGCTTGCTCAGTGACAGGTCATTCACCTCACTACTGTCATGCCTCACAAAAATTAGCAACCAAGGAAATGAATCTAGAGCAGCTCCTCTGCTTGAACTTGCTCATTTGCTTGTGTGCTCTATTTCCTACTAGAAACCTGCTCGCTGCATCGCAGGACCAACTTCACAGCCGACACGGAGCAAGAGAGACGGAGAACCTTGTGAATTTTCCCAACGTATCAGACTTACAGAAACACCTGTGCTAAACAACTTTGTGCTGAGCTACTGTGAAAAGCTGCAGTGTTAAATAGCAATCACAGTTTCTGATTTTTCACTGAGCTGGTTACTCTTCTGCTAGTGTCCTCCGAGCTGTTGTACCGAGCGTGAATGGTACCCCCTTTAATCTTGTTGCCTGTCGCTTTATTTACATTGTCAAAGTCACGAATTTCTTGATTTATCTTCAAGTATCATTATAGCGATACAATGGGAGCTGAGCAGTGCTTGATAAAGTTGAGGGGGAAACAAATAATAATAATAATTAAAAAATCTATTGAGAAATTCCTTTGATTTCTGAACTGAAGCCATTCATTCACTGACTGCCACAAGAGGAGTTGGAGAAAATCTTCTGAGGCATCTGATCCAGGTTTAAAAGCCTTATTTCTTGTCTTTAAAAAGATTCCAAATGCAGTTTGTAAGGACAAAAGCACCACAAAATTAAATAAACTTAGGAAGCTGCTGCCTATCCATCCCTTATTAAGGGCTCTATCATTTATGTGAGAAAAAGCTCTGATTTCCATTTTACAAGGGAACAATGCCCTTAAATCTGCACAAGCACTTAAAAAGATGTGTTTGCATGTATACAGAGCTCATTATAGGCTTTAAGTGTGTTAATGATTAGATGGAAAACTTGTTCAAACAAATTATTGACTCTGGTAGTGAAGATCAGAGAGGCAGTAAAGCTGCTGCAAGCAGGTAGGGAAAGCTGAAATTAGCTTTATCTGAGGGTTGTCTGATTTCCCAGAGTGATAAATATCAGCAGCCCAAGGTCTTGGAGCAAATATCAAATACCTGCACACATTTTCTTACCTGTGGGGAGGAGAAGCAGGTAAAAGCACAGGATGTTGCACTCATGGCAACATCACCACTATCAAACATGGTTCACCTTTTCTATTTTTAACCCTATAAATCATGTGCTTGCTACCTGCACAAACCACTCTGCCCTTCTTTAGCTGTGACATCTCAGGATGAGTCCAGGAAAGTGGGAAGAGAGCTGCTGCTAATAAAGATTCATCTTTACTGATGATCAGTACAAGAGGTGACTGGAGATAGGTTTGAATGCTGCACCCAAGCTAGAGTGAACCCAGACCAGCTTAGGCTTCGCCAAACCTTTAGGAACTGGGAGAAAACAGAAGAAAGTTGTTGCAAATCTCCTGCTGCCTGTTTTAATCCAAATTTGAAGTCATCCCTGATTTTCACCAGACTCCAGGCGGGAAAGCACAGCCCATGGTATTTAAATGAAGCTCCCACAACATTTTGTGGCAACACGATATTTTGTGGCAGCAAGTGCAAAACACAGCAGCAGCACCACTGTAAACTTTGAGACGTTTTGGAGAATATCAAGCGCCGACTACGCTGCCAATGTAGTTTTAAGTACAACGTAGGGAGAGAAAATTATGCAAGCAACGGTTTCGCGCATGAGGAGTCCCAATGGTTGCAGACAGGGGCGTTATCTGTGATGAAGACTTGCAGAAAAGGATGCTCAAAAAGTATATCATCTATATCTATCTATATAAAGAGTGCTTTCCAGAGCAAGGAAGGCAGCAACACCAGGAGTCATGTTTGGGGTTGGTTGGTCGGTGTGCGCTCTCACGATTCTCATTTCCTGCCTACGTGAAGTGTGTTTCAAATCTATAATTCACATAAAGTGAGAACTTCAGTGTTTTTCTTTCACTCAAAAGCCTATTGTGAATGGCCCCAGGACAAGTCCCCCCAGCCAGGTAATTTAAACAGCAGAAAAAAAAAAAAAGAAAGAACAAAAAAGATAGGCAGATACTGTTATTTTCAACAAGGTCCCAAGATGGCTTTCAATTAAGAAAAACAATTGACCGATGTTTCTCTGCTTGCTGCCAGGAAGCTCTATGTAGTATTTCTAGAGCTTTTTCTCCACTCTACCCAACATGTGGGCTCAGTGTCAAGCTGTGAGTTTGTAAATCTTTTTCAGCACTTATCAGAGCTCAACATGAATTATGGTATTGCCAAATCTGCTTTATGCAGCTTTTTTTACACTAGAGGAAAATGTATGATTTTATGGTCAAAAAGAAATGTCTGCACGCTTGCAATGGGGGAATGCAGTTGGTTGTCATCAACCCCCGCCCAAAAAAATTATTTCTCCCCAATCCAGCTTCTTTATCATCTTCAAACTTTGGAAACTTCTATGTGGTTACTCTCTCTACCTTTATTAACTATATTAACTGAGGGTTTCTTATCTAAGCCTTTATTAACTAAGGTGTCATCAACTTAATACCCGCTTGAAAAATTCCTGCTACTTTTGTGGATGACTTGCCTTAAAACCTGTGCTACTCTTTAGTAAAATACCTTCCTCTCTTTTTTTTTTCCTCTTTTTGTGTGTGTGTGTGTTGAGGAATAGTGAGCACGGAACATAAATCAGCCCTTTTGTTGAGGGCTAATAAACTTTGTGCGTGTGCACGCGCGTGTGACTTAATACCATTATAATAATATTATATGGCAGGCAAAAATATAATGAAAATGATAATTTGCCAAAAGATTTAAAAAACACTGAGGTGTTACCTATCAAAAGTTCTCCTTCTGTCTATGATACAGCACAGATTGCAATCGTGACAGTAAATCTGGTGCTATTGTTAATGCCATGGCACTTTGGTTTTTGGCTTGCTTCAGTCCAATCTGTGACATGCTTGTGAATATCTTTCTTCTGTTCTGTCTGTATGGCATATGGATTTCTGGGATACAACGTCAGACCTATCCACATAACAAGTGTTCAGAGCACCTTATCATTTTAAAAAGCCAATTACTCAAAAAGACAAATGTGAAATGTTTCACATTTAATGATGAGCAAATCTGCAAAACAAATGCAATTTTGCTTCGTTTGAAAAAGTTTAGTTTAACTGTAAATATTGCAATGGAGTCCCTAGCAATACACACCACGGGTAGGGACAGGCTCATTTTATGCATATTGTACATCATCACTGTCACTTAGATCTGCAAGATTTTTCCATGCTAAGTTGTTTGAAATAAATAGAAAGCAATGAGATACAAAAGACTGAAATATATGCTTCTGAATAGACTGGGAAAATGTCACTGCTAGCACCGAGCATTGGACACTTAAAAAACCAATATTTTGAAAGTCTCACCCAAAAAACCGAAAACTGCATATGTCTACGGAGGTAAAGGTCAGTTGTGAAACAATTAACAGCAAAAATACCAATCCATTTTTAAAGAAATATTTGTCAATATCTAAAGAATGTTTTGTACCTCACAGGCGCGCTCAATTAATCCTGGATTAGTGGCCGTATGTCATAGTCCCAGACTGAAAAGATGTCAGCCGAAGAACCTCAGATACACACAAGGTTCAAAGCAAGGAATTTGGTGAGGGCTTTAGGACTCTGCAGAAATTGCTACTTTCTGGTGCAGCACAAATGTGATTCAGTGACATTCTTCAGAGCATGCACAAGAGAAATGCTGTAATACTGAGGTCAAAACACAGCACTGTGGATTAGTTTTTTCCTTGCCTTTTAAAAATAGGTTATAGGTATAAATTTATGCCTACATGTCTGCAAAATATATAGGCACATGTATGGCAGCCACTGCTACAGACAATGTAGTGATTGTCAGTTAGCTAAATTGCAGGTGCTGAGCAGCAGAGAAGAAATTAAAATGGTTATTGTTAATGCGGGAGTGTATTGGGCTAAAAGGCTGGGAGAAGCGTGATGTTAGTGGGAGCGCTTGAGTGAGCAAGGCAAAGGGATTTATGGACAATATTTAAAATAGATGGGAAACACATAAACAGATTTTAATACTGAAGATTTTTTTTTGTGACTAATTTGATTTTTAAAAAAAACCTCTCACTGAGCTGAGGACTTTGGTAACAAAATACTATAGAACATGGGAAACTGACTGCAGCTGGCACTGGTAATTTTAGAAGAAACTGATCATGATATTTATAACATCAGCTAGCAAGCAGAATGGTTTGACCAGGCTGGGAATGTGGAAACACTAAAAAGTTCACCTTTCAGCTATTGTGCTTCAGCTCTGCTGCACCCAAAAAAAATAAAATAAAAATGAAACAAAATATCAGAAATCAATTGTTGCAAGGCAAATATTAAGAAAGTTTATGATGATATAGAGCCGTGGAGATGCCTTTTTAAAACTGCCTGTGCATGTCTTGTATTTTCTATTAAATTTTTGTAATCCAGCTCAGGGATTTAATCTATACTGCCAAAAAAAATATCTGTCCATAAATTATATTTAGAAAGGCAGAAAATATGCAGAGCTATAGCATTAGATAAAGACCTTGTTTTAAATATGTTCCTTTTATTATTTTCCTCTTATTCTTTCCAAGCACTTTCAATTTAAGCTTTGATGTTTCTACCTGTAGAATGGCACTTATAATGAACTGATAACTAATGCAGAGGGGGGTGGGAAGAAGGTATTTTACCCTTAATCCTGGAACAGCTGCAATAATAATTCCCCATATATATATATATTGCTGTTGCAGCACAATAATAAGGATAAGTGTAGATAGAAAGCTGTAAGAGAATGCAATTTAGCTCAGAATTTCATTAGAGCATTTAATTTCTACCTTTTTTTTATTTTATTGTAAGGCTAAAATAAACATTCAGAAAACAGAATGGATCAAATCTTTTCATAAGTGAAGTCACAAAATGTGCTTAACTTCAAGTGATTTACATCAGAGCTTAATTTTTGCCGGCATCTCTAATGCTCAGGAGCAATGCAGACAGCAGAATATATGATTTTAAAATGCAGAACTTTAACAAACGTGGAGATTCTAATTCGTGGGGGGACTGTGCAAACATTTAGCCTGATTTTATAGTGCGTGGTTTTGGGTTTGTTTGGGGCTGGGTTTTTTTGTGCCTCTCCCTTGCACACCCACTCGCCAACTTCAGCGCCGCGCCGCAGATTTGAATGGAGTGAAAAGCTCAATGGGTAATTGTCGAAAGACTTTTCCTTTCTCCCACTTTCACACAAGAACCAAATAAAGCCAGGAGAGTCTCCCGCTTTTCACAAACACCCAGAAATCAGCAGCATCCACCTGGAGCTATGAAAGAGCACAGCTGAATCTCCAAGATCACACTGCCTCTCATTCCCCCCACCCCCTCTTCTTTCCCTAATTCCACAAATGCACCTTGGAAACAAAAAATTTCTTCTGAGTTTTGGGATCTGATGGCAAAAAAAATATAAATTGCCCACCACCTAGCTCACACAAAAAATCTGTTTACACACGTTCTCTCTCTCTTTCTCTCTCCTCTCCTAGTATTACAAAAAAAGAAATGTCAGTAATAATCAAGTGAGGGTGCTGAATTAAAATCTGAAATCGCTAACAAACCGATCTGCACAAAAAGTGTCAGTGTTAAGATTTCCAGACTGGGGTTGCGCGACAGAACGAGGAGCTCAGACAGAAGAAAACAGCTCTCCACTCCAGTACTTTCACCCCGTTAATCTCACATGTGCTATTGCCACGGATTTCTTGCTATTTTATTTTTACCCTCTGCTACCTTGTGGGAAGGCTATTCCGAGGGTGCTCTGATTTTACAGATGGATGTAAAGCGCTGTTAAATGAGAGCTTTACCGAGGACTTTTTCAATTTACTTTGAGCTTAATCTGAAGTGGTTTAATCACAGCTTGTACACATCTTCTTAAAAATTGTTCTGAGGGTGGGGGAGGAGGGGGGTGGAGGGGGGAGAGAGAAGTAATAACCGTGTAGGAAATCATCACGACAGATGCTGGCTCCCGTGATCCCATTTACACTTTTAACATCACTAATGAAAACCTATCTGGGCAATACCTGTGTCAGTGAGGTGTCAGGTGGTCATTTGGCAAGAGAGAACGGGAAGGGAACAGATCAACATTTTGAAAATGGTTCACTTTTCTTTATCCCCCACACCACCCCCTTTTTTTTTTTTTTTTTTTTTTTGTAGTGTGTGTATGTAGAGGGGTTGGGGGGGTTGGTGTGGGGTTTTTTTTTTTCCCCTTTTTTTCCCTTTTTTCCTTTTTTTTTTTTTTTTTTTTGCACCTGTTATTCTAAAATTTCTTTCAGTTACATTTCAAAACACTACAGTTGGGATCTCCTTGCCAACCTGAGATGGCATAAGCCTGGGTAACAGAACAAAATGTGAGAAGGTCCTTCTGTCTTTAACGCCTGTTCACCAATGAATCAGCCTCCAATTAATCTGTTTCTTCAGTAGGAGTTTAATAAAAGTCAAGCACACACATGTTCAGTCTTGTTTAGTATTAAAGCTGTGTTAACATTATCTGCCTAGCCAGGTCAAAAATCTTATATAATTAAATGCCAGAAACCATTTCAGAATTTTAAGGGCTTTACAATTTTTCTGTAAGTAATTGATTATGCAAGGCAGGGTAGCTTAAATTTGAAGCAGGATAGTGATGAGTGTGATGTCACTTTTCATTACATATTTCAGAAAAGTTTGTTTCATGGCCAAACTGCACATAAAAACCTAACTTATTAGATTTGCTATTTTGCATTTTTGTGAACCACTTAAAGGAAGGAAAAAAAAAAAAAAAAAAAAGGCGAAATACCAAAAATAAAATTAATCAGCAACTCAGATTTCCTTTCCCCATCATGAAATATCAATCGAGTAAGTTGTGCACATCCCCAGTTTCCACACTGTCAGTCAGGCTATCTGCTATAATCACAGAGCAGGTTTTGCCCTACTCAGCTCTGCCTCTAAGCTGGTGTGGGATAGCAAGGTATTATAATACCAGGATTCTACTACATTACTCCCTGGGGGAAGCTGGGTGGTAGTGGAAACTAGGAGGCCATTCAAAAAGTTGAATAACCACGGTCTTGAGTACAAACAGTACCTATAGCTCAGGTTAAGGAGTCAGCAGGTTTTGCCTATATGAGTAAGGTCTTATCTCCAAGCTCTACACTTCAGTTAAAGTTCATCTTTTTCCATTCAGACATGGCTATGTTTCCAACTAACACACAGAAAAATGAAAATAAAAGGTGTAGAGAGAAATTTATCCAAGGAAAAAAAAAAAGAACATATTAATCTCAAAGCCGTTGGTAGGGAAGCGAGGGTCATGTCTAAAACTCTGTCCATAAAATCTGCTCTTCACATTTCAGTTAAGAGCACTGAAAACATGGTTTTCAAATAAAATTAAGAGCAATTTAGTTCATGCTGCCACCAAATGTTCAGCAGAAGATGTGTTTTCAGGCACTGTGCTGTGTCCTCAGTCCCCTCCCAAGCACCCTCTGCTCCTGAAAGCAGAGAGGTGGTCTTAGAATTCCTCCTTCTCCGTCTCCCTTTGAAATCCTCTCTTTTTGAATCATAGAATCATTTTGGTTGGAAAAGACCTTTAAGATCAAGTCCAACTTTTACCATAGTCTACTCATTTCTCCCTTCCCTTCCCACAGCTGAAAACCAGGTGTATTGCAGACCTCTCCACACACAGCTCCTCTCCATCTTCCCCAAGACGCATTGAGCAGTGGCATATTCTAATTGCACGAAGTAATGCATAACAGACTTGATGACGTATAGCAACATGGAGCCCCAGCATTCAGGGTTCTCAGCCTGTGGCAATAATGACATCCAAAGGACAAATGAAAAAAAAAGTCTTCAGAATAGAAACTCAAAGATGGCCTAAAACTAAGATACCACCATTCAGAGCTACAAGGGCAAAGAGGAGAAGTTGAGCATGCATGTTTAAATGGGAGATTAGATCATAACACTGAAGTTAAGCATATTTATAAGTTTTGAAGCACAGTAAAAGGACAGGGGGAGAGAAAGTAAAAAGAGCATCTGAGGGACATGAGAAGAGGCAAAACAAACAACCAAAAAAAGCCATTAAAAATAGAGCTACAGAACTAGGGATGCTTATAGCAAGAGAGGATGGCCAGCTTTGGATAAACAAAGACAATTTTGGAAGTGGCACAGTAAAAATAGGTCAGTACTAGACATAAGTGGAAATTAATATGATGGAAATTATTTAACAAGCCAATATACTGTACTTCATACAGTCCCATGATCATTAAGCTGGTGAATGGGTGCTAATGTGGTAGAAGCAAAGCAATGTATAAAAAGTCAAATCAATAGAGCAGGAACAGACCAGCATGAGAGCAGAAATAAAGATCATTGAAAACAGCAGTGCTTTTAGTACAGTTACACCATCAAACAGAACTGATCAATATACAGGTAAAAGAACAAGCAGTGTAGACACAGCAGGGTGAAATATGGGCAGGTACCAGCTTAACAAAAAATACATTATCCTGGCAATAGGGTTGGATTGGCTGGATGTTAGTACAGGGATGGAAAAACAGCATTGCACCATAAAAAAAAAAAGGCAAAAAAATAACACAGAAACATCAGAGAAGTATAAAAACAAAGGGAAGTATCTTTGCAGTTCCTTTCAGTCTGGCAAGCTTACATTCTGCAACTTTCAAATGCCCAAGTTTCTGTTACTTTTTATTAAAAACATGATTAGACAAATAATTTTCAGTTCCCATGACATGGACATCTGGTTGCTGTGGCTAACAGAAAAAAGGCAGATGTCAAGGAACTTTAATTATGACCTCAAATGACTCTTAATATTCTGTTATTTGGTTTGCACTAACAGAAAATGAGCACAGCAGTTCTGAGATGGGAGCAAGCGAGACCATCATGAATACTGCTTTTATGCTAGGCTTTATACACGTTGCAAACCAGTTCCTCTCTACTTGGCCACTGAGAAACCTTTTCTCTGAAATTTTCAGATGAAAAGCATATTGCAATTTTCCCCTATTCCTACATTTTTTTTTTTTTTCTGTACTCAGTTGCCTGCAAAAAAAACCCCAAAAAACCCCTTTCCAGTTTGTTTCTGATGTAATTAAATTTGAAGTGAAAATTTTTGTAAATAAACCATTTGTTTTCCAATAGAAATCATGGAAGAGGAAAATAAGCAATATAACAGAAATACATTAATTGGATGTTACGTCTGCTGTCTGCTTGACACAAGGACATCTGGAGATCTGGGCAGCGCGTTTGCTGTGGTGGTATGTGAACTTTACTTTAGGATTAGAACAAAAATGGCAGCCTCACAAACGTCTGCACCATCCTTCAGAGAATAGCAGGCAACCTCCCAATCTACTGTAATGAAAAGTTGCAGTTACAAAGCACATTTTGAAGAGAGGGGGAAAAAATACCTCTGTCTCTGTTGGTCTGCAACTCTGAATTTCAGGCTGAAAGCAATTTTTTTTTTTTCCTTATTCAGTGCTGTGTTAAAGACCTAGTTAATTCTTTGAGCATCTACACAAGCATAAGTATATTGCCCACCTGCATGGCAGAGGTGTAAGGCCACATGCCATGCGGTGGCATGGCCAAGTCACCAGGGAAAGCTGGAGGTGTCAATCATAGGATGGTGGGGTGTTAGGGGTTGGAAGGGGCCTTCAAAGATCATCAAGTCCAACCCCCCATGCCAGAGCAGGACCATAGAATCCAGCACAGGTCACACAGGAGCACATCCAGATGGGTCTGGAAAGTCTCCAGAGAGGAGAATCCACAACCTCTCTGGGCAGTCTGTTCCACTGCTCTATGACCCTCACGGTGATGAAGTTCCTCCTCATGTTGAGGCTAAAACTCCTGTGCTGTAGTTTTATATCCATTACCCCTTGCACTATCCCAGGGGGCAATGGAGAAGAGCCTGTCCCCTCGCTCTTGACACCACCCCTTGGGAACCTACATGTCTCACCCCTTCGATGCCTCATTCCTTTGCTGTTATTCAAATGAATCCCTCTCACAAACACTATCAGCATGATGTCATTCCTTAACTGGAAGGACCTCAGGTGACAGAGGGCTGAGCAATTCCTGCATGGAGCAAGGATGCTCAGCGCAGTCCCCATCAGCACACAGCAACAGAGGGATTAGCTGTGAATTAAAGGAGCTGACCCAACCACAGACAGTGGTGGGGTAAGATATAAATAAAGTACAGTATCAGAGTACATTAGAGGTTGAAAGGGACCTCAAGAGATCATTTGTTCCAACTCTCCTGCCAAAGCACGGTCACTTAGGGTAGTCTGCACAGAAATGCATCCAGGTAGGTTTTGAAAGTCTCCAGAGAAGGAGACTCCACAACCTCTCTGGGCAGCCTGCTCCAGTGCTCCATCACCCTCACTGTGAAGAAGTTTCTCCTCATGTTGAGGTGAAGCCCTCTATGTTCAAGCTTGAACATGTTGCTTCTTGTCTTACTACTGTGCACCTCTGAAAAGAGCTTGGACCCCTCAGCTTAACACCCTGCCTAGCAGGCCTGCGCTCTGGCTGAACATCTTTGCACTGACTCTTCCGGAGTCCCAGTTAGCAGCCACCGCTGCCTAAATTACCTGCTGCCAAGTCCCCATCCCCAGCGCTAAAAAGATAGCTCTGTGCAGGATGGCAGCAGCCCCGCTGCGGGAAGCTGTGGGATGGCAGAACAGCAGCGGCGTTCCTCTGCAGTCGTACCCAGCGCCGGCGTCACGTGGGTACGAATCAACCACGGGTAACATATTTCACTATAGTTAATTATCCCGATTTATCCCAAGAAACTAGGTTTTAGGCTGTAATCTGTGAGGAAATCTGCTGTTCTAGTCCTAAATCCTCCCCCTCAGCCTGGTGATTATCAAGTACATTTTTGTACAGGAGGGAATTAATGCCACATACTGCCTAAGCAGCTTTCCAGTCAAAAAGGCCCAGACCTGTAATAACTTCTGTGCTGTGCTATTGATTGAGGGGGAAGTGAGGTGCCTGCGGTCACTGGCATTGCTGTGCCCTCCTTCCCTCCTGCCCCTCCACAGCCAGCCTAGCCCTGATGTGAACCCCACCATTATCTCCCATCAGGGGACCCCAGGTACCTGCCAGCACAGGCTGTGGCCTGGACCAGAGGTAACACACTGGGGTTGCAACGCAACCTGATCTTCCCATCTAGCAACACAATCAATACAGCTTTAGAGTCTGATGATGAGAAGGCATCTCAGAAAATGATCGTGCTTGCAGTGAAGGGCCACGCACAAAGCATAGGTCATTTTTTCCTTTGAAAGTGCCTGTGAGATGATTTCAACAACATTTATATCCTATTTGATTACTAAGCACTGTAATTCAAGCTGTACACATAGTGTGTGGGCACCCATGTATATGTGTTTTGCACAGTGTCTGTTGGATCACCCAGACAAGGGCTTTGTTGGAAGTGGGAGAGTGAACTTGGAGAAGGGAGAGGGAGAAAAATAAAAAAAGAAAAAAAGAGGAAATAAAAAAAAATAAAAGAGAAAAAGGAAAGGGGATAAAAGTAAAAGCAAAAAAAAAAAAGTAAAGAAGAGGAGGAAAGGAGAAGAGGAGGAGGAGGAGGAAAGGAGAAGAAGAGGAGGAAAGGAGAAGAGGAGGAGGAGGAAAGGAGAAGAGGAGGAGGACGAAAGGAGAAGAGGAGGAGGACGAAAGGAGAAGAGGAGGAAAAGGGGAAGAAGAAGAGGAAAAGGGGAAGAAGAGGAAAAGGGGAAAAAGAGGAAAAGGGGAAAAAGAGGAAAAGGGGAAAAAGAGGAAAAGGGGAAAAAGAGGAAAAGGGAAAAAGGAGGAAAAGGGGGGGAAAAAGAGGAAAAGGGGAAAAAGAGGAAAAGGGGAAAAAGAGGAAAAGGGGAAAAAGAGGAAAAGGGGAAAAAGAGGAAAAGGGGAAAAAGAGGAAAGGGGAAAAAGAGGAAAGGGGGAAAAGAGGAAAGGGGGAAAAGAGGAAAGGGGAAAAAGAGGAAAGGGGAAAAAGAGGAAAGGGGAAAAAGAGGAAAGGGAAAAGGAAAGAAAAGGGGGGAAGGAAAGAAAAGTTGGGGGAAGGAAAGAAAAGTTGGGGGAAGGAAAGAAAAGTGGGGGGGTTGAAAAAAGAGGAAAGAAAATAAAAAGGAAAGGAAACAAACAACAACAAAAAACCACCAAAAAGAGAGAGCAAATAAATTCCTATCTGGAGCCATGCATTTATTCAAAAGCATTTCAATCTGCGTGCACATCTTCATCACTTCAGTGATAATTAAATCTGGGAATCACAGGTGATGTCCTCACACAGTCTCTTTGCCGGGCTCCCACCGGGCCAATGAAGCGGGGCTCCCTGTGAGGCCTGTTAGCACAGATCAGGTGGTAATGTGGAGGGACAGATGAGCTTTAGCTGACAGATGGCAGGATGACCTGGAAAACCTGCCCCCTTTTCTGGGATCAGGCAGCAGCTGACAGGTATTATTTCATAAAATAACGTCTAAAAGGAATCGCCAGGGTCTTCGCATTAATCTGAGGCTGCAACCAGCCATGTAACGTTTATGTCAGAACAAATCTGTCTCTATGCAGGAGAAGGAAAGTGGTTTTTGATGAAGTTGTTCATAAATTTTAATATAATATGCCTGATGGTGTCAGATATAGTCTCATATCTCTTTTATATTTAAAAGCTCTAGTGAAACATAGAAATATTCAATCTCCAACAAGCTACTTTTAAATAACTAAAAAGTTAAGCAAGGATACCTTCCTGCTTTCCCCCATTTTCAGCAAAGAATTTGCATGTGTAATTTCCATGTTTTTAAATGAAAACATCTCCATTGCATGAAATCCTTTCTTTTCTTTTCTTTTTTTTTTTTTGTAATTGATACTAAACAAAGGCACCACTAAAGCTTCTGCAAAGTTGTCTCAGAAAAACAAATGAACAAGTGAGGTGGGGAAATAAAAATGCAGCCTTACATGAGGCAATGACTTAATTAAAAACACCTTAAAAATCAATATGCTTCCCCCCCCCCCATCTCTCTCTCTTTTAAATACTTGAGCTACATCTATTTTGAGCATTGCCTTAAAATGCCCTCTCCAGACACATGACATTCAAAAGTTTAGGCACAGATGAATATTTGGGGAATTCAAACACCTGGATCAGATCTGGGCTTGCCAGCCCACCCAATCTTTGGGGTTTTTTTGCAAACCAGAGAGAAAGCAAGGTCGTGCTTCCCACCTCACTCCTTCCTCGCTACGGCACCAGCTAGTTCAGCTACACCCTGACAAATTCAAGACTGGGTAATCAGCATTAATATGCAAGCAAGTATCAATCCCAAACCTGCTAATGAAAATGATTACACTGTTATATTCATCTGAATCTTATATGAGCTTCTGAGGGGCATATACCAGCACTATGCATGTCTCACTGTCTTTGTGGTGCCACCTTAAAGACCCCTTGTTCACTTTTTTCTTCCTCCCCCCTCCTTTTATCGTCTTTTAGTTGCAGAGAATCACCTGCTTCAGTATCTCTGAGGGTACTAGTAAAAAAGAAAAACAACATACATAACAGATGCGCCAGTGAACCTTGGGATGAATGTATTATGGATACAGAACCATCATCACACACCTCATAATCACTTCTTCACCTGCCCATCTGGTGCAGACCTGTGGCTTGTTAGTAATGCGCTCGGATCCAGTAAAATGTGCTTGTCTAAAAAGAACAATTAAGCAGGAGCTCGAACGGTGCAGTGAGAGTGATTTAGAGAGGAAAAACCTGGTGGAGGAAAACAGACACGGCATCTCGCCTCCAGGAAAGGTGTGCGCCACGCTGCCACGGTCGAAAAAATAAGAGCAAAACAGAAAGTCTCTGCCTGAAGTTTGATAGAATCATAATTCCTTTTGGTTTTTTGAAAGGTCCTTGAGGCTGGACCCTTCAGCATGATATCGTCCATTTATCTGCCAAGCAAACGTAGGTAAGACAAAGGCAATGCAAGCTCCCCTTCCAATGCCCTAGAAATAAGTCTGAACACTGGCACAGGTTGCCCAGGAAGGTGGTGGAAGCCTCATCCCTGGAGGTTTTTAAGGCCAGACTGGATGTGGCTCTGAGCAACACTGTGATCTAGTGTGAGGTGTCCCTGCCTATGGCAGGGGGTTGGAGATGGGTGATCCTTGAGCTCTCTTCCAACCCTAACAATTCTATGCTTCTACAAATTCTGAGCTAGAGAAACCAACTGTAGATTGATTCATGACCTCAGACTCTCCTCTAAGATCCTGGTAATGATTTCACAACATTGACACTTTCCCAGTTGCTGTTTCATTGCAATCAAAAGGCAAAAACTATTAATCACCAGTAAAACAAGGCTTCAATTCAGAGAAGGAAAGGTGGAAAAACTATCACTGTGTTGCCACTTTATGAAATTTGCTCTCCCTTTGTTTTTTTTCTTGGGAGTTTTCCAATGTGAATCCCCTTCCGGCAACTAAATCAACTGAATTTCTTGGATTCTTGGTTACTATGGATGTCTGAACAGACAAAATCTCATTTACCTTTCAGGCAGTGGACATATGACAATACCCAGGCTATCAGAAGACACCTGCTTTCTTTGAGCTACACAGGGAATTAAAGCCATCATTTCCATTGATATGCATGAGAGCAACTTAGCTGGCTCTACTGCACTTAAGGAAGAGAAGATATTTCCCATCTCTATTCATCTTGCTGTACCTAAGCCTAAAAACAGAGAAGCAAATAGATAATCACAAATTCTGTGGTAACTCTTGTATAACACTCCTGGAGTTTACTTAACTGCATCAGGCACAAAGTTTGCTCTTCTGCATGACAAAAATCAAGAAGATATTGCTTCCTTTCACTCTATTGCATCCTCTCTGTTGCGTAAGGAAAAGTAACCAGAAAGCTGTTTACGAATGATTTTTTTTCCCCCTGTGTGTCATCTCATATAATTTTCTGAGGTTTGAATATTAAATTTTATGGGGGGAACAAAATAAAAATCACAGTCTTTGATATGGAAAAAAAAAATATGAAATTTACATGCAATGAATTCCACCTTCCTTAGCTTTAAAGCTGCCTCACACATCAGTGCAGAGCTGTTGTACCCCCTATGTGCTGGGTGCTCAGTGGTTCCACGGATACCTGTATGAAGACTGAGCAGATTCTCAAAGCTCATCTCCTCACCAATGATGTGAACTCCATCTGTATTTTAAGGCAACCATTTGTATTTTATGCTAAGATATAAGCTGGCCTCTGAACAAGCTTCCAGTTTAATAGCAACATCAAAGAGTCGTAAGGAACAAGCAGAGAGAAAGTGTACACCGGCACAGTTCAAAGCACTACGACCATGATACACCGCCAGGGTAGATGCAGGATCTCCAAATTCCACCAATTAATTTGTTTTTTCTCTCAAGGAAATTTTGTTAATATTAACAGAGATGCTCAGTGCAAATCTCTGCGTGTATGTAAGATATAGATGCAGATATGTAAATCAATATTTGCAGAAAGACCTTTATACTCCCCAAGCCAAAAACTGGTTTGTTTGATTAGTTGAGTAAGCCTGCTGTATTAATTGGCTCTGGCTGTCATAATTAAAAGAACAATAGGGTGTTTCTCAGGTCTGCTACTGATGTTTTAGGCACGCCGTAGTTTTGAAGTTATCATATAAGCACGCAGTTAATTTTATCTCCAAATAAAAAAATAATACTGGGAGTTCAGACTCATGATTTCCACAGGGGAAAACTCAATGGAAATCCATTCTCCAGTGGCATAAGAAGCACTGACACAAATCCTACATACATATGGATAATTTGTAGTAATCAGACATTCCAAGCCCTTGCTCGAAAAATGCGTTGTGGGAAGTATACATATCCTTATTCAAAACTCCAAAGACATATTTTGGTTACTGATAAGTTCATTAAGAGACTTGATTGCCTTTATATAAGGAAATTCACTCAACTGTTTGATGTTTGATGCTTACATTCACAATCTAAATTCCAATCTGTAATCTGCTCTTGCACTTTACGGTGTATATCCGTAACGTACAAAGAATTTATACCCCTTGTAGTCAGTCCACGTTTTATTCAGCTAAGAGATGCTTTGCCTCGATCCACCAGCCTTTTCTAGGGTACAGAGGACAACCACTCCCACCAGTAATGTCTTTTTGTTTTAGCTTTTCTTAATCCCTTTACTAGATTTTACTCAATAAAAATGTAATTTATGTTCTAAGTAAAGGAGGAAAAAATAAAAAGGAAGAATCAAGACGTTATCCTTCCCAGTGACAATTCTATTTCTCAAGGAATTTCAGCTAAAACTTCATTAGATCCAAAATGTTATGTACAAGGCACACCTAATCGTTAACACGAAGTAAAAGAGGATTGGTTGCTTGCAAAAAAAACTAAACCAGCTGCATCTGGCACAGGTCAGCACAGAGTTAGCCTGGAAAATGGTGAGTTTGTTCTATTTACAGAGTGGTGGTTGCCAACATTGGATCCCAACGTTTCAAACCATCATTTGTCTAAATTCATAGCAGATCTCTTTCCCTCCCCTTCCCCATGATGTCTTAGGACAAAAGGTAAAGCAACGCCCAGTCAAATGACCTCGCAAGGGTGCACAGGATACCTGATAACTATAAAGCACATGAACAGGTTGCCCTGCAGATCAGAGAAGCACCCTCCAGAAATTAACAGGAAACCACAGAAATGTTATTCAGAAGGCAGCACTGGAAGTGGTCTTGGCTAATCTCCCACGTAAAGCACAAGTATTGCCAAAACTAGATCAGGTCACCTGTGGCTTTGCCTAGCTAAGTTGTGGTGATTCTCCAACCACTTGAGGCTCCTCTTCTGGTGCTGTACTATACTCTTACTAAAATATTTTTCCTGATGTCCAGCTGGAGCCTTTCCAGATGGGACAACTGCTCAATCTGCTGCTACTGCTGAACAGGACATTGTCTTCTAAATGCCCTTAGTTTCCTTCTCATTCACAGTGTCCCAGCCCGTTCTCCTCCATGTCTCATTTTGGGGCTTGTGACCTAGGCTGCCTCTTCTGAACCTTCTCCAACTTTCCCAAGCCCCACCTGACCTGGAGGCCTAGCATGGGCAACACACACCTTGGGTGGTCTTGATTAATAACCTTTCATTCTTCTCCTCATTTAGCTCACTATGTGGTATGCTGTTTTCTCAGCATGAGCACACCATGAGCTCATATTTAACCCCCATCAGCTGGGACTCTCAGGTAATTTTCAATAAATCTCTTCCTCCTCCAGTTAAATAACTACTAATTGTTTCCTACAGCCCTACCCTTAGGGTCCCCTGTTGCTTTGGCAGGGTGCTGAATCACATTAGATCAGAAAAGGGCTAGCACGTCCATTCTTGGTCACAGGATGTCAAGACCTCTCTGTAGTAATACAAGCTTACAGAACAACAGCCAAGAGATCTTAAACCACTTCCTATACTAAAGAAGTAGTTTAGGAGTTCTTCCGTTTCTTAGACAGACAAAAGAAATTTCTGGCAAGACTAGGTTTGTTTCCTTAAATTTTACTTTCCATATGCTCAGGAGAGTTATTTAGTTTGTCTCTGGTGCTGAGGTGGCCAACAATGCAGTGCTATTTCATCTAATGAAAAAAAGAGAAGCACAAGGTATGAAAACCTTGTTCTAAAAATGAACGAAGCAGATGGGATATGCAATTCTAACTTAGTCCATTTGCATGTGTTTGTTGGTTGCTTTTTTTTCCCCTGTTACCCCCCCCCTTTTTTTTTTTCTCTCTCTCTTTTTTTTTTTTTTTTTTTTTTTTTGAGTTCTAGTGGATTTCTCTACTTGCAAAGGTCTGCTTGCTGCAGAAAGGAAAACCAATTCCTCCAGCTTTAGGGAAGAAGAGTGCATAGCTGCTAAGGAAGAGGAGAGATTATGCATATAACATCCTCACCTCCTACATTTGGCAGCTCCCTCTGCTTGGAAGCTATCACCCAAGGCATCCAGCCCAGGGTGTTCTAGTCCTCGATATCCTCCTTGCACAGTCTCCCACTTCCTGGAGATGAACCAACACTTTGTGTTTGACTTCCCCCACCAGCTTCAGTGTTTTATACTATTGCTTTCCTCCTCTCCCTAGCTAGTGGTATCAGACACAGCTTGTTTCAAGTTACAGTCTCCTGAGACCTGTATTATCACTGTATTTAAAGTGTAAAGGGAGTAGCAAGAGGAGAAAGGAGAGCACACAAGGACTCAAACAGCCCATACTCAGGTTAAAAAGACCTCTCCTGAGCATAGTTTCTGTAAGTGAGAGAAAAAGGAATGACTTTTTTTTTTTCAGCATCCCTTAATGGATGCGTGATGGCCTGCGGGAGGAAACAAAAGGTGATGCCATGTTCTGGAGAACTGCTTACAAGAATGCAGGAAAAACTGAACCAAAGTGAGAGGCAAGTCAATCTGGTATCTTAAATCTTCACATAAACATAGTTGGGTTTTTTTTAAATTCACCTCTGGAGTTACAGGATGATAAATTCTGTATGTAGATAATCAAGACAGTGTGCAATAAGAAGGGCTTTGCAACCTCTTCTGGTCATTGACCCATATCTAGGTAGTAAAAAACCTCTTTACTCCAATCAGAGCTTCAGAAAACTTCTCCCAAGTTTCCTTTATGGACTCTTAGTGCACACCTTGCTCTGGCCAGCTACTCTACGGTCAGTTTACAGGAGGGTTCAAGGTGCACACGGTTTGGTCTTTAAGCTCTAACTGTTTTTACTTTAAAGTGCATAACAAATTCTGGTGACCTACCTCACATTGTGTTTTCTCTGATTTTCTGTGTGCAAAAAAATATGAAAAAAAAAACCCCAACAACCCCTCCCCATGCCTATCCATTATTTGTTGAGCTTTCCCACATGAGTACTCAATTTAATATTTTGCAAGTGCCAATAGCCTTTTCTATCTCTGCAAGTTCCCTCCAAGCATCAGCCAGAATCACACACACCAAAAAGATATTTTTCAATGATTGATTGTAGTAAAAGGGCTGTTGAAGAGCATGTGTGAGAAGAGCATCACACCACCCTCTCAGGGCCCTTGGAGGGTGCCTTGAGCACTGTAAGTTAAAAGAAGAGGAAAAATAACCCTGAGTGACTGTGTTACTACAGTCATTTCTTCCCAGCAGAGAGAGATATCTATATCTTCATTTCTTTCCTTCTCAGTTTAGAATTTCCAACACTTTCTTTTTCTTGTCTTAGTTTTTTTGTTGTTGTCGTTTTTGTTTGTTTGTTTAATATTATTATCATTTAATGGTTCTATCCTTGGGAAGTTTATTTTAAAGAGCACAAGGGAGGTGTGACCACTTTATTTTGGTTAAACCTGGATCACTTGACTTACTTTTGCAGCCACAGAACAAATTGACAAAGCAGAAAAGTAAATGCAAACAAAGGAGACAGCAGCCAGTGCCACACTAGGTCCTGTGGGATTTTTCCAAATTGCTAAAAGCTGTCACCATAGCCTGAAGTATCAAGTGCGAGGCACATGCTGTTGTTAGTTGTTAAATTTAGTGCCACTAAGGGCTACTCCTAAAAAAAAAAATCCAAAACAACAACAAGCGAAACCAACCTACTGGTGTCTAAAGCAGTCAGCATCTAAAGCGGGTATTAGAGAGCGATTTCCAGAGAAGGAAAAGTAAAGTACTGAGATGTTTTCTATTCCAAGTATCAGGAGACAAAGGACTTGTCATGGAAATCAAAATGCCTCAAAGACTCACAAACTAGGCTCTATGTCCCAGCAGAAAGCACAGGGCATTTGTGATGGGCAGTCGAGTGCTGGTTCATCACACAACACTTGCCCCTCCTGCCCCTTCTTTCATCTGATAAAGTGCATTAAAAGTCAGCCGTAACACACTGAATGTCTCCTGAATATTAATTTTATATTGGGCAACATCTCTCATGACTGAGGATGGGATTTGGGTTAGCAGTGTCAGAAAAGAAGCCTCACACCACTGCAGCACATAATCCACCTAGCATTATCTGTATCTCTCCGAGAAGGTTGGAAGTTGCATCTCAGGATCTTTGGCACGCAGATGAAATATGCTAACTACGCTCATTCCTGCGCACCCGAGATGCCTTGATATTTGAGGAAACCTTCTGAACAAACAGAGAGAGGTGTTGAGAGTCTGACTGAAACCGAAACCCTCTCAAGGTGCTGGCAGGAGAGGCAGCAGAAGGAACGGCCGTAGCGATAAATCCGATCCGGTGGGACGCAGAGGGGCCAGCGCGGGAGAAGGGCGAGAACAATCCCCATGTGGAGTCAGAAGTGTCTGTAAATCAAAGTGTAAGTATACAACACACATGTCCCCCCACCACCAGAACCTAGCCAAGCGGTGCCAGCTGCACGAAGGAGGCACTCAGGAAGTCTAGGATTCCTCAAACATCTGCTGGTGCCATTAAGAATGAGAAGTAAATCCACACTGGCATTACTTGAGATTTATTTTTCCACATTAACCCTGGCAACAACTGCCAAGTTTTGAGCTCGTTTGCCACACAAGTAACCACTGAGTGGCATAAGAATGGGAGCCAGATGAGTAACTACATGTAGAAAAGTCAGGATTAGGACAAATTAATAGAAACCAGTGAGTGGCCAATGAAATGAGGACAAAGAAAGCCAGGGGGAGGAAGGCTAGAGAAAAATGTATTTAGACTGCTCTTATATGTCTGATATAACCAGAGGGTATTAGCTATTTCTACAATATCTTTCCAAGATATGGCTCAGCTTAGAGCAAGAGAAGACAGTTGCTCTTATTCTGTTGAAAATTACATTAAAGTTAAGTAGCTACCACTACTGAGAGGGATTGATGAACATGAACAAATGTCCTCCACATAGTGCCAGGTAAATACAGCATAAGGGTGGCATCTCCCCTACACACAGCATTGAACCTCTCTGCATTCTGCTGTTCTCCACCCAAGACCCTTTTGACCTTAAGGTCTTCAGAGAGCCATGATATCTGAATTTCCTCAATTACAGGAATTTGGTTACAAATTCATCTACATTAAATAATAAAGAGACCGAGGAGGGACTCAATCCGCTTATTTTCTTGCTACCATAGGGTGCACAGTGCTGAGTTAAAAGCTACTCTAAAAAAAAATAAATAAAAGAGAAAAGTTAATTCTTTAAACATAAATGTCACTTATTTGCCTGCTAATAGTCCTCCTGTCGTGTGATCAAGCTATGTTCAAAGCAGAGGAAGGCTCCTGGGTCTATCTTGTGCTCCTCCACATGCGCTACATATGGGTGTCCCAGCCGTATTGTGTCTTACAGTTTAAGCAACACCTAAGTGTCATATCTCTGTGATGCTTCTTTCTAGGTCACGCTGGTGTCTTTATGCATCATGAGTTAGGGTTTCAAAATCAGTTTTTCAGCTCAAGTCTGCAAACAAAATCTGTCTTTTGAGTTGCTGGTCTTCACTCCTCCGTTCCCCTTGGCATGCCACTCTGTTCTTTTGTGTTTTGTTAAGTAGGATTGAAAGGACTTTGAAACTTTTTAACATATTTAAGAGCTCACACCCCTTTGTTTCACTTTACAAGAGCAATGCTTTGCTGGGAAGACTCACACAGGCACCCCCTTTTTTTAATGATTTTTTTTAAGCTTCCTAATTGTTAAACTCCATTTCAGGTTGCCTGAAGGATGCAAGCAGTGCTAGGTAGAAATCATTAACCACAGAACTGACTACAATAATCACAACATAATATTTTGG
Organism: Picus viridis; assembly: GCA_033816785.1. NCBI lineage: Eukaryota > Metazoa > Chordata > Aves > Piciformes > Picidae > Picus > Picus viridis. Next base: position 2,200,949 of record CM066587.1, on the reverse strand, counting down.
GGGGAGGGAACACAATGTGTTCACTGAACAGACACCAAGCTGCATTCCTGTGTTCTAGAAGAAAATCCCCTTGATTAAAATCCATAGAACATTTTGTGACTGCTTATTGATGGTGCTTTTTTAGCTTGTTCTTTCTGAAAGCTGAGTAAATTGCTTAGGTCTGTAAGAACTCAGCAAGTTATGCAAAGTCTTTTCCCACCTTTGCAGCCTGCACGACACAAAGACTCTGTTGGAGGCTTTTGATGATCTCAAGAGGTCTCTTCCAAACCCTACCATTCTGTGATTCTGTTTGTACTGTACTTTCAAGCTAGGCATGATGCTTGTGATACTCATTCCCTTCCTCCCTAGAAAAGTAGGACAAAAAGAAGGCTATAAAGTCACAGGAATGTCAGAGCAAAACCTGGTTGCTTCCACTTTGCTATCAGTCTTTTTCCCCTCCTAGCCTGAAAGACAGTGGTTAGAGCTGTTCAACTACAAGCAGCATGAAATGTGTGTTTTATCAAGGTGCTTTAGGGAAACCCTGATCCAAAAGCACAGTCAAGGAAGTTGCTGCTCAAACTTTTCTTGGTCTGAGTCTTATTGTCTGACTTAATCTGGGTTACTGGGCAAAGATCAAGCCCCAGGTGCACCCACTGTCATGACATGAACATGACAGAAAAAGTATTGTCCTGTATCCTGCTGTAGACCAAATCAGGACCTATGTCATAGCCAGACCACAGCTACTGCACTCTCAGCAGCAGGAATCATTAAGGCATTCTGGTCACAACTTTCTATCCTTTCAGCATTATTCAAAACTAATGATCTTGACCCTTGGACAAATTCATTTTTTGAACCAACTCAACATATCTAAAATGTCCTCTATTCCTATTCATGAGGTACTGTATAACTGCTGTAAGCTCCAGCACCACTTTACTGTAGCAACTGCAATAATACAGCAAGGAGCATACAACATAAATACAGCACTTTCACCTTTTCCCACAGCATCCAGGAGCAGAAATTAGAACCACCACTCAGCTTCAGTAACAACAAGTTGATGTCAGGGAATTAAGTAAAGTAGTCTGATGATGCCAGTGATTATATTAATCCACTTGACTGCAAGTGGATTCAGCATTCATTTCTTGAATGAGATGAAGATATGTCTGGATACTCATCTACTGCTTGTTTAGCAAGTAAAAGTCACTGCAGAGAGGAATTGGTGCTTGGAAAGCTCTCTTTAAAGACTGACCTTTATTAATTGGGTCAGACACCGGCCTTGCATCGAATTTCTAATAGAGGTTGCATCATTCCTGTTGTACCCTTATCAAAGAGGATGTGGGGTCTGAGCCAAGAAGCTGAAAGTTATAGGAACTTCGATGGAATCTCATGTTTCATTGCTGCATATGAAATTCATGTTTGGATAAGCTACAGGATTCCTTTCCAAATCTCTGAGATCTGGGGAAAAGTGCTTTAAATATGTATACAAATACACAAATCAAAATCAAGAACCTAGATGTAATTCAGTACTACCAGCAAACATTCCGGACTGAACTGAACTTGGAAAGAAATTGTTCAAATGACAACAATGGTAACCTTCAATTATTGTCATATTTAGTATTGTTTCCTAATAACCTTATTCAGAGAAAAAAAATAAATCACTTAGAGGAAGAGCTTGGTGCTAACGGCAAGACTTTGCGCGTTTGCCTCAGTGTTGCTGCAAAGCTCCAAGTACTCACAACTGTTTTCTAGCCTAATGAAACAGGATTGTCTAATTTAATTAAAACACTCAGAGAAGGAAATTAAAAAGAGGACATTTTAAGGACCTATCTTATAAGGCCAATGTTGTAATTGAGAAAGGAATGGGAAGGATCTTATCTGGGTATGAAAGAGCTTAGTTCTTCATGTGTATTCTTCCCCCTGGGACTCTGATTAAAGCATAGATCTATTATCCTTGCCATAAACTCCATAGTCATTTTGATTGCCAACAAAAAGATGATAAAAAAGCAAGGTTTTTTTTAATCAATTACAGGCTATAGATCCTAAAGGATCTCACCAAGATTTAATCACTAATTTACATAATCACATGCTTGGGGTTGGAAGTGCTCTCCAGAGATCATCCAGCATAAGGCCCCTGCCAGAGCAGGAGCACCCAGGGAAGGTCACAGAGGAACGCATCCAGGTGGGTTTGGAAAGTCTCCAGAGGAGACTCCACAACCTCTCTGGGCTGCCTTCTCCAGGGCTCTGCCACCCTCACTCTGAAAAAGTTTTCTTTTCTGTTTCCATGGCACCTCCCCTGCTCCAGCTTGCCCCCCAGTGCCCCTTGTCCCGTCCTTGGACATCCCTGAGCAGAGCCTGGCTCCATCCTCCCCACACTGCCCTGCACCTCTTTACCCCCAGCAATGAGGGCAGCCCTCAGGCTCAGGTCCAAGCCCCAGCTCCCTCAGCCTGTGCTCACAGGGAGATGTTCCACTGCCTGCAGCAGCTCTGTGGCTCCGTGCTGCACTCTCTCAAGCAGTTCCCTGAGGTCCTTCTTGATCTGAGTGGCCCAGAACTGGACACAATATTCCAGATGTGGCCTCAGCAGGGCAGAGCAAAGGGGCAGGAGAGCCTCTCTGGACCTACTAACCACGCTCCTTCTAATGTGCCCTTGCTAGCTGAGAACTGATGCATGTCACCATATCACACAGCAAAAATCAGAATCTAAAGAAACAGGATGCTGTCATAACTGTCACCCATATCAATTAATTAATTAGTCTTCACTATCCCCTCATAGTGGGGATATGTATCCCCTGCTTTCAACTTAAAACTTTTTAAAGAATGCTACCTCCCAGTGCCTGAGGAAAAAGTGACAAAATCAGTTAAAAATTCCTGTCCAACTTAAAATCTCACAAAACATTTCCCCCGACCATTGCAATACATTCACAACGAAGAGCATTTAACAAGTACAGTCATATTGACTTGCAGAGCTGTTTTTTCTGTACTTTCCTCTTAGCTTCCAGGAAGGAGAAATAATCTAAAGAATGAAAGAATAGTGCCTTCTTTCCCAAATTTGCAAGCATACTGTTACTAGCATTACTCAAATCAAGACTATACTGAGTTTAAACAGTCCTGGAGCTGGGGTTGCTCAGCCTGGACAAGCGAAGGCTCTGCGGAGACCTAACAGTGGCCTTCCAGTACCTGAAGGGGGCTACAAGAAGGCTATAGAGGGGCTGTGTCCAAAGCCTTGTAGTGATAGGATGAGGGGCAATGGCTTCAAACTAGCGAAGAGCGGATTTGGATTGGATGTTAGGAACAACTTCTGCACCATGAGGGTGGTGGAACACTGGGACAGGTTGCCCAGGGAGGTGGTTGGGGTCCCCATCCTTGGAGATATTCAAGGCGTGGCTGAGCAGGGCTCTGAGCAACCTGATCTAGTTGAGGATGCCCCTGCTGACTGCAGAAGGGCTTGGACTAGATGACCTTTGAAGGTCCCTTCCAACCCAGACCATTCTGTGATGTAAACTACAAGGAAAGCCACTGTAACAAAGCAGAGCTGTTACTTGTGTGGAGGGTGGGATTGTCCAGGACAAACTGCCAGACTGTTCCTACCTTCAGTCATTGCAGCAGGTAACCTAATGAAATAACACCTGTACATTCTCACTACCTTCAATTTTACATCCCTTAATTCAGATTTTCCAAAGGAAGCACATGCACCGATCCTCATCCTCACTACCTTAGGGTTTTGTTCACCTCTGACTCTTCCCTGACCACATACATGATTTTCCTAGCAAACACCTACAGACTCTTCTGCCTGGATTGATTATACTAATAGTTTTGCTTGAAAATAAAATAAATGAAAATGAAGAGGTTAGGAACGGAGGCACCTAGGGATAACTGGTCAAATACTGAGTAGAAATTCCTGATGTGCTGTAGGATTTCTCTATCTATGCATACCTGATTGGTTTGTGTAATCCATACACTGTGCTAAACCTTTGAATGGCTTAATTTTAAGTTATTCCATATGTAGGTTAAGCTGTATGTATCACATCATTTACTCCTTTTGTATGCATGCTGAACTGTAAAACATTTAATAATATATATGGGAAGCAAGCCAACTCTGACTGGCATAGAAACCCTGGAGATTGGTGAATAATATATAAAACCATTTCTACTCTGTTAGTAGCATGTGTCCTGGCTTATTGAGCCCTGTGCTGATAAATCACTTTTAGGAATTCACTTTGTCAATCAAACTTATAAATCCTCCCTCAATTTTCCCCATGCCTACAACAACAAAAAAACCCAAAACCCCAAACACCACCACCAAACACCAAAAACCCAAACCTCCAGGAAAAAAACACAACCCCCACAATAAGATAAAAACTTCCAAGTCTGAAATGAGACCTCTTCTTACATCTCCTTGGGGGGAATCAAAGGCTGACAGTCTGAATGTGCAGCATGCAAGAATCACAATATGGAAATCATGCCAAAATGTTTAAAAACACGAAAATAACAGATAAATAAGTAAATGGAATCTGCTGTCTAATGCAATAACTTGGCACCAAGTCAATTTTAACCTTTCAACTTTTTTTTTTTTTAGTTTAAGCAGCAAGGGATTCTGAGAGTATCACAGAGAAATTATTTTTATCCACGGAGAGGAAGACTGAAAGAATCTGGGATCCAGGTAGATAACTTTCTACTGATCCCTGGTTACTGCGAGTGCTGTGAGATCATAAACTTTTTAGTGACTATTGGTGAATAGAAGAAAGGTTGGAATTGAAAAGAAAGAGAAATTCTAATTCTGTTTGGAACCTAAGGTAAAAACGCTGCCAAACAGAGGTACTGAAAACCTGCATAGCGATTCCTGGTTTCCTGAGCACAAAAGAGCGACGAGGAAGCAACCAGCACCAAGTCTACGTCCACAAAAAAAGATGGAAAAGACAACAAATGTGCTAAACTCCCCTGTTTCCTTTCTTTCCTGGAAAGAAACTCTTGAACTAATCACAGGATTCTCCTTTTAAATCAATACAAAGGAAAAAAAAAAAAAAAAAAGCAGTGGCCAAACCCAGGCTCAGGTGGCCACCAGAGGAATGTCCTGTGGCCAATCCTTGAGGGAAAGCTTGTTCAGGGTACGGTAGCACTGGGAACCTGCAAAACATCAGAGCAGCACAGCAGGAATCTGGAGTCTCCAAACGGCCATTTCCAGGAGCACAGGACCCTTTTAATAATTTGGGGGCTTGGCTTGAAGAATCTCTAGTATAGACACTGCCATAAAACGAGACAAGCAGCCTCCCACATCTCTGTCAAGCCTTTTTTCATCTCAAAGTTTTCTTCTAATTTAGTCTTGCCTTTATTTTTTTGTAATCACTGCAACTTCCTAAGGAACCCTAGGGCCCCAAGTGTCACACAGCAGGAGCAATCATAGTCTTGGTACAGAGGCTGGGCATGCTGAGCATCCCCAGCACTGTCCATTGCCAAGTGACAGGGAATATCTGCAAACAAAAAGGAGTTTGAAAAAGAGATACGGTCCCAATGGCTGTGTTAACCCAGGACAGAGAGCAGCCAGCACAAATTCCCAGTAGCTATCTTACATTCTGTGAAATGAAGGGAGAATTGGCCTTTGGATCTCATTTCTGAGTAGGAAACAGGGCATATTAAGGAAGAGATGAAATCTGAAAAAAAAAAAAAACCACCACCACTAGGTAGAGTATCCCTATTTGTCTAGAATGATCAAAATTAATGACCTGAGTTAAATTCTCTCCTGCCACTGGAAACGCTAAAAGAAAAAAGGCTGAGCCAAAGAAAAGGAAAAGCAAGAAGTGGAAGGCAGATTCAAAATCCTCCTGACATAAATCAACATCTCAACAAGAGGCTGTGTGCTGTCCATCCAGCAGCAAATATAACAGCAGCTAAAAAGGCCAATTAGCCTGAACAAGGACTTGCCAAATGATCAAGGGAGGTGTGCGAGGTTTGTAATATCAGATACAGAGGGGAATGGAAAGATTACAGGATGAAGTTGAGAGTGTGAAAAAATGATAAGGAAAGCAAAGGTGGAGAATGAAAGGAAGATTGCAGGAGATGATAAAGATAAATAAAAAGACATTTTTCAGGCACATATAGTCCAAGAGGTCAGCGAGGAAGACAGAAGGTCCTCTAAGAGCTGGCATGGGTAATTTATTGACAGCAGAGGTAGACACTGATAAAAAAAAAAAGGGGAAAAAAAAAAAGAATCCTTTTCCTCACTGTTCACAAAGCAAGCTGGGGGCAACACAGCAGAAACAGACATACTGCACATTTCCCAGGGGATGAAAAAGACACACTGAAGGAAATTAAATCACTGTAGAATAGGTGATTGCCTATAGTTTGACAGTGCTCTGGACAGACAGGGCTCTGAAGATTGCCGCGTGTAAAAAGAAAATCTTTATTACAATATACCTAAAAGCCTGCTTTGAAAGCAACAATCACATCAAGACATGGGGCCAAGTTTTGGCCCTGCACTGCCAAGTGGTTCCCTGTGGATGAAGTGAAGCTACCTGAAGGCACAAGGGCAGAGATAAATTAACCATAGGAAGGCATTTAAGTGAACTAAGCCACTGCCTCTGAAATCAAATCAGGTACTAGTGAAATAAGCTACAACAGATATCAGAAAAGTCCAAACAACTGCCAAGTGAATTTATCCTCAATAACCTGAGTGAACCTGAAGCCCAAATCACAACTCTCTTACTCTTGAAAATAACCCTATTAATTCCAATGTAATTATTCACACCACTGAGGCAAGGAAGGAATACAATTTCCTTTTTTGTTCGCTGTGTTTAGTAACCTAATCCCAGTCTTTTCTCCTGCATTAGAATCAAAAAAGAAAGCCCTCTTGAGAGGGACACACAAGGCTTGGTTGTGGCTCCACAGCTCCTCTCCAGCACAGAGACCAACCAGCTCCAGCCCTGGGTAAAGGACAACTTGCAAAATTCCAAAGCCCAAAGTACTTCATTCCATAAATCAGTTAAGGAGCTAAGTGAAAATAATGCCATTGTTTATCGCATCACTAACAAACCTAAGTGCTTAAAGGCAAGGAAATTAATATTAAGGACATTCATAAATCTCCCAGAACACATATATTATCCCAATTTACAACGGCTGAGAATCCAGCCCTTGACTCTGATTCAATCTCGAACGTACACATGTTGTCTTATTCACCAGAGAAGTCTTAATTCTAACCTAAAAATAAGCCTCGTTCTGTATCAGTGCAATTTCACATGCACAAATCTTTCAGAAGGAATTTCAATTAAGGTAACATTATGTATGCATCCATTACTGGCTCCCAGTGATTGGTCTCTGACAGAAGGCAATGGACATATACGCTCCTAATATACCGCAAATGAGCAATGCTATATATTTCTCTATTATTCTTTCCAAATAAATAATGTTTTCAAATGCAAGTGGTCTGAACTGTCACTTGGTTAATCCTCTCGCTGGTGTTGCCAAATACCAGCGTCCTTTAGAATAATACAGCCTTTTTTTTTTGCCTTTTGGACAAAGAAATAAATTTATTGGCTAGTCCCAAGAGGCCAATGGTCAGAGTTAAGGGTATGGTGTTTACATAAATTAAGGCTGTCTTTATGCTTGATCAGAATATAACTTTAGCTGTGTTCTGACTAAAATGGATGATCTAATTAACCATTCCTTTTTAAAATTACTTTACATCTTTAAATGGTATGATAGATAAGTTTCATAGAACCCCTAAATGATTTATGAGATATATTTTATTTTATTAATAAAATGCTTAGCAAGAGCTTAATCTCTCAAAATGTAATACAGTGATGCATGTGCTTTAAATGAACTCCAGGGTTAAATACTTTGTGGCATCTGGGTGCAAAGGTTTAGCTTGCAGGACCGAGCCCACCTTTACGGCGTGGGCAAAAATAACAAATCCAGTGCTATCTCCAACACACCCAAATGAACACGCACGGAGCAAGGTTTGTGGATATTCACTGCATTTCTCCAATCTTTTTGTGTGTGACATTCCCTTCTCCCAGATATTTACATTAAACAGATGGCATACCCTTTACTGCAGTTGACCACAATTTGGCTGTTTACTAAATATTGTTTGAAATTATAGATTTTTGAGGCTCACTGTCTTGCTTTAGAATAGATTAAATATTTAGAAAGGCAAGTCATGCTGTGATTATTATAAGCAACTGTTGTTATTATTTTTGTTGGTTTGGTTGTGTTTTGTTGCCTTCCACCTCCCCCCCCCCTTCCCCTTTCCTTCCTGTGCAGCAACATCCTGCTTATCATTGCACATTAGATATCTTTCAATAGATGAGAATACGGCTAATATGAGCTCGGTATGAAAGTTAATTAAATAATTAATTAAATCCAGCACCCTCACACTGTTAGCTAAAATCCCATGCAGTTGCATATTTCACAAAGCCCAGTTTCATTCGGTGGCTGGCTCGGAACAAATATCTTTTTTCCTCTCCCAGCCCCTGCATATAAGCATCCTTTAAAAAAGGATTCTGTTTATTGCTTCGTGCAACAAACAGCAGAGCAGGTTCAGTTTAAATAAGTCTCCTTTTTTTTTTTCTTTTTCTTTAAGCTAACTAGTGTATTAAATGTGGCTCTTAATTATTGGTTTTGATTATTTTTGAAGATTTTTGTATTTAGATGGCACACACATTTTCAATCATGTCTTAATTACTTTTAAAAATGCTGCACTGGCTTAGGGACAAGACAGATAACTTGTTAAGCATTTGAAATTTCTGAGCTGTTTTCTCAGTTCTGGCAGTCAATACCCAAGTCCAGATTGTAACCTCCTTTCTGCCTCCAAAGCCTGCCTTGGCTGCGTGTCCAGTGAGGGATTATGGATTTAGCAAGGAAGGTAAGTGTGACTACAAGCATTGGCTCACCATCTGCTCCCCAGCAGAGTTTGGGCCAACCTGCATAGCCTGCAGCAAGACCAGGGCACTGTTCTCAAGCCAGCCCTTTCCAACCTGGCTCAAGAAACACATCACATTCAGTCAGATGATTAGGTCTAAGTAGTCCATATGTAACAGAATATTTTTCCTAAATACCAAAATGAAAACAAAATGAATGCCATTTTTTTTAATTCTCCTTACTCGATACATCAAGTTTTACACAAATAAATACTCTCTTAAGGTTTATGCAAATTATAGAAAAATAAAACTATGCATTATTTAGCAGTTCTCCTATTTCAAGATCTAACAGACTTTATTCACAGCATGTTTTTCCCTAGTTTATGTTGGCCTTCTTTTCTGATTCTACTTTTTAATTCATCTTTTTAAATTATTCCTTTTTAAATCATTATCTTATGTGTCTTTCATAGATTTTCATGTATTAATCTATTATTAATTTTTTTATTTCTTTATTTCCCCCCCCCCCGCTACAGTCAACTTAATCCTAAATTGTTTAAATCTCTTTCAAGTGTAAACACTTGAACAGGGACAGTTTTGAAAAAAAATTGTGATGCTCTTTAGTATTTTGGAGCATTTCTATTTGTAGCTCGTAACCTTATTCAAAAAGTTCCTGCTAAATATGTTCTCTTCTATTATAGGTACTTTTGACAGAATTATCAAGCACCACATGTGCCAGGCAATAGTAGTGGGGAAGGGAAGGGGTAAAAAAAAAAAAAGTAATAAAATAAATAAATTTTAAAAAACTCAACCCACACACATATTGAGAGGGGGATACATTTTGTGTTGCTGAAAAATATGTTTGTATTTTACATTAAAACCTGACATCTGCTTGGTGACTATAAATCTAGATTAATACAACCCCCCTCCCCACCGCCACCGCCACCACCACCTCCTCCTCCTCCTTTTACTCATTCAGTTTTCTTTATGCTGATTCAGGTTAGGATTTTATTTTTGTGAGCAGCTACAAAGAATTCTGTTCAAACTGGCTTTTTTTTTTTTTTTTTGTTTCTTTTATTATTATTATTATTTTTTGCTTTCTCCAGTACATCACTGAACATGGAAATAAGCTGAACACACATCTTGCCCCTTTTTTTGTTGTTGTTGTTGTTGCTGTGGGGTTTTTATTTTTTTTTGGACTTAAACTGTTGTCTGCCCGAGTGCTGAACACACAGAGAAAACAATCTAAAATTGTATAACCCATAATAGAGTATATTAAATTACAACACTGGTCAGTAATGGAAACTTATTCCCAGATATGAATTATTTACAGCCCATTTAAGTAATCCATATTCAGGTGTGGCAATGGAAAAGAAAAAGAGGGGAAAAAAAAAAAAAAAAAAGAGGAAAAAAGAAGCAGGGGGAGGAAAAAAGTGCAACATAAATGTTTAATGTTGCCCGGTTGAGAGAGCAGAGCTGAGGATTACAGACATTTTAAAGGGAAGAAGGGGGAAAGAAAAAAACCCCACCTAAACAAATTGATACAGCCTGCTCAGTGGCTTGCTGCACCAGTGTGCTAATAAATTGACGGATGGCATGTCAGGGGTACGAGTTGAAATCCCAGCATCTCTGCCTAGGGTGGGATCTACTATCAGCCCACCAAAATAAAGAGTTTCTGGACCTTGATGTCACAGGACATAGTCTGAGCCTCATTTACTATATCCTGTAGTTGCCTGGCGTTATGTTATTGCTGCAGCAAAATCAACACTTTCTGCTTTAACCCCATAGCTGCATCAGTAATGTTTCAAGAGGCAGTCACAACGTGGATTCATGTTCCTACAAGCTGGCAGTTTACTCCTCTCACAGTTAATATTACATTTTATTGTTCGGCCATCGCAGTCCGAGGTAAACCTACACTGCTCTCACACAGCCCACTGTCCCAGTTTCCCTGCGAGAGATACTGGGCACTCCTCACCAAAGCAGGAATTAAACCCACAAATTCTGGAAGATGTTGCCAGGTACAGTTTTGTTGTTGCTAGTGTGGGTTCCCAAAAAAAAAAAAAAAACCCACCCACCAAACAAGCACCACAAAAATCAGACAGCTCGGGCACTCCTTCAAAACGATGTAGCAAAAAAAGCTCGTGGTGGGGGAAAAGCCCTCACAACTGCAATTTCTTTTGTTTCCTGAAGCAGTACCTATATTAATTCATCTTAACAAAGATCATTGCTCAAGAACTAAATTTTGCATACATTAGAGAGCAGAATTAGCATCGGGCTGTGTACAACGTTCCAGGCTAACTTCTCTCCAAGCAACCATTAAAGGTCATGTTTTGACGACTGAATGGCATGTCGGCACCTTGGTTCCCCAGAGAGGCATTCCCCAGGTACATGCAAAAGGTTATTAAATTACCTTCCAAGCAACACTATCTCCTCGGATGAAAATAATTACAGGCTTTTAGAGGCATCAGAATGCTTTCTATTTTTTTTAAATAAGATGAAGATGCAGTACCTAATGACCATTTTTGTGTGTGAGTCATAGAGCCTGTCAGCGGTGACAGGACAAATGAGCATAATGGCATAGCTTAAAGGGGAAAGGTTCATTTTAAATAGTGACAAATAATATTTAAATGGCATTGTTGGAGACCCATCATGCTTGTAAAATGTAGTTTGTATCTCTTCTTCATCCTTTAATTTCATCACTGTCAAATGGTATTAGCTGTTAACATGCAACATCAGGTGCAGATATAATTTTTAACTATTAAATGTGCCTATAACTAAACAATGCATCTTGATTGTTCAAGATATTTTGTGATAGAATAAATAACATATTCTATAATTCACAATTTGCTCTGCCAAATTGTTTTGCTGTGTGGTGAGGAATCTCTGCTAGAGGACGACGAGGGGGCAAGAATCGTTCAAAATATGATACCTCTAACAAATTTCTCCTTGCCAGCACGCTGAAATGGAAATGACTTTTCTTTTTAGACTAATGTAATTCACAGGTTCGAAGAGCCACAGGCAAGATCGCGAGATACAGCAAATTGTTCCAAACAGACCTGGGCAAACCAATCCAGGCACATCTACACTGTATGCACTTCAATAAAAGCAGCTGACAAACTTAGTCACCCTCACAATTTGGCCCTTAATGGAAAATGTTTGGAGCCTGAATCCTCCCAGTGTTGCTGAAGTGGCTGAGGGCACAAACAGGGAGGGGGGGGGGAAAAATCCAAATAAAATTAAAAAATAAAGAAAATGTTGATTTTAAAATATTGAACAACATTCATTAAGCAATATACTGCAGACATGAATTTCCTCCAGCACCACAAACGCAAACACACCACTTGGAAAAGTTATTGGAAAGTCAATCCTGTACTTGCCCAAACGACTCTAGCGAATATGAAGTCACAACACCGCAGGTAATAAAATGGCAATAGAATACGCTTGGCCGGCGGAACCACAACTTCTGGAAGTCAAACTTTCAGGGGTAAAAAAAAAAAAAAAAAAAAAAAAAAGAGAAAAACCAAAATCTCCTAATTTTTGATTAAAAAAAAAAATCCACCCCCCCAGCTTCATCACGTTTATTGCTATATCATTTTCCGATCACTTCCGCCAAAAATGCAGACAGTTTAGGTACCTCCGAGTTGTTAAAAGTTATAGCCAATTTTCTGAAAAATTATTCCAGCTAAAAACACAACATTAAATATTTACCCTGTTGGATGTTAAAAAACGCTTACAATGAAAAATGTTCACATATTGACTATTCAAAATGGCCTTCACTTTGAAATTGTGAAATGGAAGGGATTGCAGATGTACAAGAATAAATATAAAAACAAATGAGTTGACTTGAAGTGTTGCCGGCTTTCATAAACATGCTACTGCAATAACATGTGACATTAATATTTAATTACAAAAGCACTGCTGCAAAATCTTTGAAATTAATGTTTTGCAAAATTAACATTCAGTGCACAGAAGCAAAGTCGTTCCAGGCGCGACTGTGATTAACAATGCCATTCACTTTACATATTATATTAATATATTATTCAAGCTAAGAATTAACACCTCCTAATTTAAATAAGGTGCTACATATCATGATGAGCTAAAATGCTTTTTTCTTAAAATGGCCCATCTGATTTTAAGCAATCTGTGTTTATCATTTAATATTTTGTTATCGAATACTGTTCTCTCTCTAAAAAGAAAAAAAAAAAGGAACACAAAACAAAAACCAACAACCAACCCTCCTTGTACTTTAATTTCAAGATGAAGAGATCTCATTAAACTAGTGCCATAAGATTCAAGGATTACTGAGCCAGCGGAGCCCTGGTTTCTTCGCTGGTCTACCTGGCATTACCCTTTCGTTCCTAGGCATTAATTTTCTCCTTCCCTACCTGCAGTGCCTCTCTAGTTTCCCCAATGTCTGAAAAAGAAAACCCAACAAAACCCTGAGCATTTTCTTTCCTAAACCCTTGGCTGGATCTTCAACTGCTCCAAAGGATTATAGATTCTTTTACAGCGCAGTTGATTTACATCAGCTGATGATATAGCTCATATTGCCAACATTATCACGTTGCTAGTACATTTTGGGGACGGCAATTTCTTGCTGCTCTGCATTCTGTGCTGCTTCTCGTGTGTTGTAGGAGGGTAAAGACGAACCAAGGGCTCAGGGGAGGTGGTGAGTCTAACGCTCTGCCTATCTCACACAGAGCTTTCTCGCCCTCCAGCTCTACCTTTTAGCATGGAGGAATTCAGTCTTGTATTGAATTCTCTGTGTTTTGAACTACAGAGAAGTATAACTTCTGGTGGGACGTGGCTAAGCAATCAGGCCTGGAGGACTTTAAATGGGTTGACATATTCTCTAGCAGGTCAGACCAACCAGTTATTTTTGTTTGAGGGAAGTACTGACGAAACAGACGGGTACATCACTTTGCTTTAACCCCACAGAACTTAAGTTGCCGTCTTTAATGTACTGTAATTGTTTGGGTTTCTTATTTTTAAGGCAGCAAAGAAATATATTTCAGTGCTATTCCTCCCATAACCATCTTTTAAAGACTTGGAGCAAACAAAAGATCTGTTGCCTCGTATCGATAGTTACTAATTCATTGTCTATACTTCCAATTTAATTAATTATAGAGACTCGTTGCAATGTGCCAAGATCAAGAACTACTTGTTGAAAATAAGTTTCTATAATTTAAACATTTGCATTAAGCTATTAACCCCCCTTATTGTTAGATAAAAGCCACGAGCCTACATATCTCCTTTTTAAAGTTATGTTAAAAAACCCCAACAAATAGAGTCCACTGCCCCTCACAAAAAAAAAAAAAACCAACCCCAAGCACCCCAATGGCAAAGGAGATCTGATCTCTTATTTTTATATTCTTAGTGGTGACTGAGCCTAATATTGATGAAAGTAGAGTTGGTGGGAGTTGTCAGAATTATAATCTGCAAAAGATTCAAGTATAAGAGATGCTTTTAGATCTAGATGAATAAATAAAATGGTTACAGAAATGATAGAGCTATATAGGCCAATTACAGGCTAAGAACTCCTTCAGTCCTTTGCTTGCCAATGTCATCAGTAATTTGGACTGCATCTTGCAGTGAGCTAAAGAAAGGCAAAAGAGCAATGGAATTACTGTCTGACTACTCCTGGACCTTTTACTCTGCAAGGCTTTCTACCTGAATATTAATAAACTCTCTTCTCCAGAAGGAAAAGACAGAAACAATTGGTCCACCGATTTTGCATGTAGATCCTGCTGCTTAAATATTCCCCTCCTTGTTTTAAGAAAGCAACCTGAAAGCTATATTCTGTGCCATTTGGACTAGACACTATGGAATAACAAGAAGATATTGTCTTAATGACAGTTTAACCAAAGCCCAGAGACTCCAGATATGTCCTTATTCCTTGTGTTATCTACAATGGAGAAGACCTTGAGGACGTTTAAATCTGGAAACACTGTACTTTACCTATGCTACTTTATTCTACCTTGCTAAAGATCACTTTCCTGCCTGGTATCCCATTATGAGACACGCCCAGCTATGTGCTACAAAGATGTGAGTAAATACAGAATTAACCAGGTTGGAAAATACCTGCAAGATCATCAAGTCCAACCTAAATGCTATGTGATGGGCCTGCTACCTGATATTTCAACTAAACCTGACATTTCAACTAAGCAATCCACTCTGTCTGCAAACAGAAAATAATGATTCACCTAGCATTTCCAATTTTTTTTTTTTTTCCTGAAGCCACCATATTGAAAGGCCTGCTTTAATATCAGACGAGAAAATGTGAGCAAACCAGAAACCGGGAAGTTTCCGGCTTAGAAACACGCAGTGGTGAATTTCTTTGTGTCTCTCTCTCCAAATTTTTCTCTCTCCACACTTCCAAATATCTTTTATTATAATAAAAGACCTCATATTACACAACAGGAAAGCAAATTGGATCCTTGATTTAGCAGGGAGGGATTTAACCTCCACTAAATAAGAACAAAGTTAATACTGATATTTGATGATAATAAAATATTGTATAAATCAAATGGAAGCAGAGAGCCTTTAAGCAGCCCAAATTTATGGTAGAATCTTCTTCTTGTTTGATTAAGACACAGCATTTTAATTCATTTTAAGAGAAAACAAAGGAGATGAAAGTGGGAATAACTGATGACCTTCTTGAAAAAAATGTTGTTTCTTCTGTCTAGTGAACATTTTTTGATGCCAAAGTAGCTTGACATCAAAATACAGATATATAACAATCACCTTCTGAAAAAGTGCACATGGACATGTTCAGAGAAGCACACAAGGCCCTTGGAAATGTGACATTTTAGTTGAACGGCTGCAGAGTAGACACTGACTTGTTAGAATGACCTTTCCATGGCCATTCTCCACAACTCTGGGAAGCACTGAGCTGAGAAGAAATTTGAAGACAGCTCAGAAGTCCAAAGTGTCCCACACAATTCTTGTTTGCTGAACTCCACAAACCTGACTTGTTGTCATTTTCATAGAAATTCAGAGCTAATCAGGTTGGGTTTTTTCCTGGTATTTTTTTGCTTTGGTTTGTTCTTCTGTATTCTAGTTTTATCTTCATGAGTATCATAGTACCAGTCAGGGTTGGAAGGGACCACAAGGATCATCTAGTTCCAACACCCCTGCCATGGGCAGGGACACCCTGCACTAGATCAGGCTGGCCAAAGCCTCAGAATGCTCAGGTTGTGGGGCTGCAATTACAGAATCATAGAGTGGTTTGGAATGAAAGGGACCTTTATAGGGTCGCTTAGTCCAGGACCCCTTTAATGTTGGCCTGCACAAGAATCAACATGTAGGTTTTTTACTGTGCTTTTACTTGTTTAGTCAAAAGTCAAGTCCCACTGTAAAGGCTGCACTGAAGTACAGTAGAATGTGCCCTGCAGGTCCTGAAACACAAGGATGTGTAAATTCAGATGGAACTGTCTCTTCCCAGAGCTATGCAGAGCAACATCCATGATTTCCAGCAGATGCAATACAGATTAATTATTTTTATTTAAAAAATTATTTCCGGCCCTGCACACCTCGTTTTTGTGGCGCTTCGTCCCATAGCCACGCCACAACTGGCCAGCAGTTTCAGTGCTCAGTGCTCAAACACCCACCACACCTTAGCGGAGATGGCCATCGCATCCCTACTGTAGGAGCACAGACAGGCTCTGAACAAGTAAATCCTGATGACCTTACAGAGAAATGTCTACTTTATCTACTCTCAAGTTTTTATCTTCCTTCTCCCTTTTTTTACTACCTCCAGCTTAGCTCACTAAGCTCAACTTCCCTGCACCAGCTATGATAGGGAAAATATTTGTAGAACCAGTATACAACACACAAATAGCTCTGCCTACACCTTTCCTAGAAAGCTGCAAGTAGAGAGTAAACCAAAAAAGCAACAGGGAAGAGCATTTCTTAGCCTTTACATTTTTTTGCCTGAATTCTCACTCACAGTAGGTCCAACACTGAATGAAAGATGCTCCAGCCTTCTCTGGCCTTTTACCAGATTTTCTGCCTTCACTGACTATAAAGAAATTTGCACTGCATGGAGACCCAGGCATCTTTAATTTCTGAGCAGATTTCATCTCAGAATGAACTTTATCCTTACTTAGTAGAGGTTAAATCCATAACTGCCAAAATAAGGATCCTATTTGCTTTCCTGTGTATAGTATGATCTCTCTTATAGAACGAGCCTCTTGCAATTCATGGCTTGTTAGGTGGAAGGAGGAGATAAAAATTGGGGTCATTCAGGTAGCAGCCACCATTGCTCTTTTTGTCTTTAATTTAGCACTGTCTCCTCCAAATATTGCTTTTTGCAGCAAACTGTTGTCTCTGTAGGTACGCTGGTGAAGTTTAACTCATGGTTTTGCTAATGTATAGCAAAAGTATTGGTGACAAAGCCCACGTTGTTTTTAATGAAAGATGACTTACCCCATTAATAACCTGATGACTCAAGCAGCCTTTCACTCCCTAGAGTGGCAGATTTTCTTGATTGCCTTAAGTGCTCTTTTTCTCTCTCTTTTTTTTTTTTTTTTTTTTTTTTTTTTTTTTTTTTTTTTTTTTAAATCAAGGTAGTACCATAGAATTTGTTCCAAGGTGCTGAAGATTTTTTCAGCCTATAGGTTTTATTTCAGACGCATAAAATTACTTTGAGTGTCAACGATGAAGCTAACAAAACCAGAACAAATATTTATTGAGCAATAGAAGAAGTTAGGTCAGCTTTGGTAGGAACCAGCAACGTTGCGTGGAACAAAGGAATCTCGTCCTGTCCGTGGACATCATAAAGAGTGAAATGCAATAGACAGAGTACAGAGAAGAAAGGACCAGAAAAGGAAAAAAAAGCAAGCCAGAAATATTCTTAAACCTGAGGGGGTGTCTGAAGGCTGCAAAAGTAGAATTCAGAGGAGTGTATATTATTGATAACTAAAATGATGACCTCCCTGGTCGTGCATGTTTTGTGATGTAACCTGTGATTTCTGCCAAGCACTTCTAACAGTTCTCATCACAACATGAACTGATAGTGTGATATGTTAACATCGCCACTAATGCACGCCAGCATTACACTTTTCTTCCTTCAGTTAGACAGCTTTCCTTCAGGCCATCAAACAGTGGAGGGCTGTATGAAAGTGTCCCTCTTCCAAGTAAGCAAATCCCCAGGAATTTTAGCACAATTAGAGCAATTCCACATCAAGCGGCTTTCCGATGCCTATTTCTCATCCGGAGCTGGGGCACCCACGACAAAGTTTAGATTCGGTTCCAGATTTCTGAATTGTTTAAAGCCCACTGCCATCTACATTTGTTGTCTTTTCCAGACCTATCTATAAATAGCGTTCAGTAAAAGAAAGGAGATAAAAACTTGGAATGTTAATATCCTCTTTTGCCATTTTTCTTTACTCTTTTTCTAATATCAGATAACCTAATAATACAACGTATAATAAATATTTAAGGGGAAATAGCAATGAATCTGCATTGTGCTTTCTAAAGTCTCTTCCTGAAAAGCTGATTACTCACAAATTGTAATGGGTCTATTATACAAAATTTATCTTTCTTTCATGATGTGATTCTTTAGCCCTAATATTCACTTGATTCCCACTCATTACAATGGAATATGTACAAGAACAACAGTAGAAAGGACCAGATGGAGCTACAGAAATATTATCTCTTTTTCAGTTACATGCACACATTTCGGGCCCCAAAAGCTTAAACGTGTCTTAAGACGTGCTTCGTGGTCCTCATTACCAGCCCTAATAAAAATAAACTCAAGGAATGCAGAGATTGCCAAACCTTTACTCATTAGGCCAAAGAAGTTTTAACTTTAAAAAGCCCTCATAGGGTAGAGGACTGCTTTTCCCTCCCCATCCCACTGCTTTTCAACCTCTGCCAGTGATACCTCCATTCCTTCATGTGCAGCTAGGTCCAACATGCACTACAAACAAGTTTCTAACCTTTCATTGCCTACTTGTCTGGACAACAAAACCCCAAATTCCTAAATCACAAATCTTTCCCTCACTCAAATTCCTGTTTTGCAAAGGCTTTGACATGTTTACGTTACCAGGGTCTTGTTGCCACCTGAGAGAGAACGTGGATGGCTAAATGCCCCTGGAGGCATTTGGGTTCCTACCTGGCATATTACCTCAGAAAGCCCATGGGCTTCTCCTTCCATAACAGTTCCTAAATCCTAATGATTTTCCTTGTATTCCTCCTCAGACAACCTCTTTCCTTTCCTAAACAGCCAATTCCCTTAATAGAGTGCCTTTAAATTCTCTGCTAAAGGTCTAGTTCACCCTTTCATTGTCCTCTTGGACAGTCAAACACCAGGACTTCTTATCTCATTTCTTCTTATGAGAGACACCAAGCATTTATTTGCCCCCTAAATGCACGTTTCAATGTAATGTGGAGCAGACTACTCATCTGAGGAGACATACAAACACACTACAAATTATAGGGGTAAGCGAAAAAAAAACACACATAGGGGGGAGAAAAAAAGCGAAAAGAGGCAAAATTATCTCTTTCCTTATGCCACAGGCAGGCTCTGACATTGATATCTTTAACATTTGGATGCACACAGAGGACTAAAGAAGCATTAACACACACAATGAAGGTAACAGTTTACTGTAGCTCCCAAGCATGGCTACAGCTAGAGATCAGTTAATGACACCTTACACATCTAAAAGCAGAAATACCCTCGTCGTCTGCTGTCGCAACAAACAAGCAAACCCCACTTGCAGCATGCACCTCTCCTCCCCCAATGGCATTCGGAAAGAGTTAAAATATGAAATAAAATTATAAAGGCACCAATGATATTTTTATAACAGAGGCACGGCGAGTAAGCCGTATTTTAGAGAAACACTGCACACATTTTGATGACTGTCAAAATTTACATAACTTACTCTCCATGAATTAACTATGAGGTATAAAATGCAACTTTGGCTAAATAAACCCTCAGCAATTGTAAAGCAGCATTTTGAGCACCGCTAGAACAACACCAGACTGAAACACTGAGCACAAAAGATGAATATTGAGCGGTCTCCCCGATATTTAGTTCTTGTCGTGAACTTAAACGATCACGGGAGCTAATCTTTAGCACTGCAGACCAGGACCCTCGTGGCTCTAGCACTTTTTATTTTCATTTTCAATGGGTGTTTGTCAATTTAGTGTCTACTATCAAAACTCTGACATATTAGGGTAATGAACTGGGCCTGGGAATTACCAGCAAACACATAAATACTCGAATTTCTTGCAAACACAAAGTGTTAAGAGAAACGAATTCCAGTCTTTAACATCTGTCCTACAGATTCTTACCATTTATCTGCTGATCAAAATTTTCGAACGGTGCCAAAAAAAATCATGAAGTCAAAGGACTTGGTGGGGGGATCTTTGTTTCTCTCTAAAAGCCTAAAAGTTATACTCAACTGCAGCACAAAGAGTAAAGAGGTTGTTATTCATATTAACTACATTTACATTCCTATCGCAACATCCAGAGAGCTAATAGTGGGGTTATTAACATAACAAACGTAAATGTTCTATATAAATAATACTGTTTCAGGCCAGCAACCGCTCATCTGACAGCATTTAGGCACAGGCTCAACATCTGTTTATGAACACTTTGCCTAATGATATCATCAGATATCATTAAGTGCGGCAGAATACAGCACAGAGGCAGGTGCAGCTGCCTTCAGTACCCATCACAGAGGAAGAAAAGAGCTGCATTCCCGATCCGAAAACCCATCATTAGGACAATTTTCTTCGACAAACCAGCCCTGTGATTTCAATCTGTATATCACCTGTAATTGTAGTTTTTAGCAAGAAGCTGATTCTATACATTTAGCGACGAATCACGTTGATGGCCTGAATACTGGAAACACATTTGTGCTACCAGCTGCGGCAGCTTTTTTTAGAGCCTGTGTTAACAAAATACTGCTAACAAGGCAATGCTTGGAGTGCAGCTTTGTTTCTCTTTCTTGTTCATAGTGTTTAGATGTGCATAATTATGGAGATTAGCAATTGATTGCTTCTCAATAATAATTGATTATTGGTCACTGAACCTTCCCCAAAGCACTTCGCTGAAGGTGAGGACAGGTGACGAGTTCATCCCTGGCGGATGAAGGAAACAGAGAGGAAAGGTCCAAAAGAACCTTCGATTTGTACATCGGTTTCCATGATATAAACAGACCAAAGGAATAATAGAATATCCCAAAGCCTCGTTTGCCCGGAGGCAAATTGTAGAGATCATAGCAAGCCTGCAGAATTCTCCCTGTGGACTATGTAAGAAACATACATCATTTTTATATATGTCAGTTGTTCTTTGATTTGAAAACATTTCTACCCATTTAATTTATCCTTTTCAGTCGGTTTTCTTAAATTGTACAATTTAAGGTTTGTATCAGAGGAAGAATATCGGTTCTGAATAGCCCTAAAATGAAACAAACTGACAAAATGAGGCAAGTCTCTTTAGCAGGAATGTGCAAATATTGAAGAATCTATTGTCACCGACTTCAAAATCGCTCTAGCCTTTTGATCTGCTTTATATCCATCAAAATTTTGGTCTGGAGTGACTGCCTTGATGCAACACAACAGAATGTCGGGAATATAACACGGGACCGCAGCTAAAATTTAAAGGCGAATGCTCTTATTTTTGGCTTAATCACCCACTGTCAATTTGGACAGCAAATACCTAATTTAAATTTATGGGAGTGCATGGAAGCCACTCAGACAATAAAGTACCCATAGCGTCCATCAAATGGTAAACATCATTTCTTGTTGGCCGTTCAGAAGTATTTTGAACAGTTGAGACCAGGTTTTTCAACCCTTTCATGTTTACAGAAAAATGTAATTGTAAGCCTGACATATCAAACCATCCATCTTCAGATAACCTTTTCTTTTGCTTTCTTGCTTTTATTTTCTTTTTTCCCCCTTGTTTCCAGTGCAGAGTTTTACAAGGACTTGCCTCCCTCCTCTACGGCAGTGAACTTTACAACTTGATTCATGAAAAATGCAGCTCGTTTAAAGTTAGCCTGCTCTATTTCTAGATATTATTTTTTTTTTATGCTAAAACAGGAAACAGATTGCACAATTATGAGTCCAAAGGAAAATGCCCAAGATAGAGAGAGGCTGAGCTTTCAGCAAAAGGAAACGTCGGGACCAGAGCTGGCGCTCGCTTTCTGCCCAAAGCAGCATCTCACATAAGGAATGCTCTCACTTCTAAGAGGGTCTCATTCAGCCTTTGTGTTGCTTTCCTCAAAACCAGCAGACTGGTAGCAAAGACTCAAATCACACATCACATGCACGCTCCAATCTATGAAGGGCTGTTCAATGCTTACACCCAAACACTTTTTACCAGCTCCTGCATGTGGACCTGAAAGTGCAGCGGAGGTGTTCAGACTGCAATAGTTTAAATGGCAGCAGGTATTTTATGAATCTAGGTGTTACTCTATCAAAAACAAACCCCCCATGAATCATGGATGTGATGAATCTGCATACTCACTTTACAGAAAGGGCTTTCTTTTTAAAGCAGCTTTAATTCCACCTCTGTTTGTGCACACAATTAGATGAGGAGATAATTTCCAAGCACAATGACTTGCAGGTGCAAATAGTGATATAGATAACAAACTATCTGATCTGTGAGCACAGATAGATAGTTAGACATCTAGAATCCTTATGTGCAAGCATAAATAATTGCATCCTCAATTATTTATACAAATACAGAGGGAAGGCCAGCCTTGGCAGGGGGTGAGGAAGGAAGAAATAAAGAAGGAGCAAAGTAAAACAGTACTTGATGCAGAACAGGGGGTTTTTTTTGGTGCCAAGCCCCAACATTTTCAAAATACAGAAGGAACATTAGGATTTCACATGACTGCCTCTCTTCTGGCAAATCTGGGACTTTTAAATTATTTTAGATGCAAGGCCTATTTAAATTTAAGATTGCAGGAGAATTTGATGAATGAATAGAGTTGCTCTTGTGCAACCTCATTGCTCCGTACAACTACCTGAAAGGAGGTTGTGGAGAGGTTGGTGCCGGTCTCTTCTCACTGGCAATTAATGATAGAACAAGAGGGAATGGCCTCAAGCTACAAACTGGGCAGGTTTCGACTGGACATTAGGAAAAATGTTTTCCCAGGAAGAGTGGTCAGGCATTGGAATGTGCTGCTCAGGGAGGGGTGGAGTCCCCAACTCTGGATGTGTTTAAAGGTTGTTTGGATGCGGTGCTTGGAGAGATGGTTTAGGGGTGAGCCTTGTAGAGCAGAGTTGCTTTAGGGATGAGCCTTGTAGAGCAGGGCTCTGGGTTGGTCTTGGTGATCCTGAGGTTCATTTCCAACCTGAATGTTGCTGTGATTCTGTGAAAATGAAGGTATGAACCAGGAGTGCAAGCAGTGAATTGCTTCAGTGCATTTGATGGCTGTTTGAAAATATCTCCTAGTATATTTTGCATTGATTTTTAGTGCATCTGTTAAAGAAGTGCATGGATACAACTATGGAGGTGCCTGATACTTTCACCCTCCAAAAACATCCTCAAAGCAACCTATTTAGAATAGTCAAAACCTAAACAGTTATTCATGGAAGTGGGAAGAATCCACACCCCAGATTACTCATGCATACATAGGCAAGTAATAATAAATATTCCATATAATATACATGCTAGATGTATGGATGCAAACTACTGGAAACATTTGGGAAGTATGGAAAACAAATTATTTTAAAGCTTGCATAATGTCAATCAATGATCACTGTCCGTTCCCCATGCCCATATTCCAAGTGATCTTCCATCACATGAGCACATACAGATATGAAGGGCTTGACAGAGAACTATTCAGTGTTTCATTTTATCTCTGCTACCCTAAAACATTCACTGTGTGAAAGCTTATATGCAATAGTCATTTTGGAAGAAAAAATATAACCTAAAACTGAGTACAAGCTGGTTCTCTACATCTTTTTTGTTTCACTTGTAGCAACTCTTTAACAAACTACCTCCACATTTGCCGTTCCATGTGCGCTTGAAGTGTGGAGCCACTCCATGAACAAAATAAACTGAAGTAGGAATTTAGCATAAAAGTAGAATTTAATCTTTCAGTAAGGGCAAGTAAGCTTCAACAGGCTGAGGGAGCCAGGGTTGTTCAACCTGGAGAAGACTCGAGGGAGACCTAATAGCAGCCTTCCAGTACCTGAAGGGGGCTACAAGAAGGCTGCAGAGCCACTGTTCCCGAAGGCCTGCATTGAGAGGACAAGGGGCAACGTTTTGAAATAAGAGGAGATTTAGACTGGACGTCAGGAACAAATTCTTTACCATGAGGGTGGTGGAACACTGTGACAGGTGGCCCTGGGAGGTAGCTGAGGCCCCATCCCTGGAGATATTCAAAGTCAGGCTCAACAAGGCTCTGAGTAATCACTTCTGGTGGAGGATGTCCCCGATTACTGCAAGAGGGTTGGACTAGATAATCCTTGGAGGTCCCTTCCACTCCAAGCCATTCTGGGATTCTATGATTATACCACAGCATTTAGGCCTTACCCAGAACTATAAAGGTATTTGCATGTTTTTCTGCAACATTCTCAGAAAAGAACTTGAGTGTTTACATCCTTAAACACATTTTGCAAGACCCATTGGAAATGAGAAGGTGTCATTATCTCTGTTGAAATCTCCACAATGGGAACTTCCAGGAGCAAAGAAATTAAGATCATAAGTATCTACTATTCTGATGCAACCCCTGCAAGAAATGTAGAAGCTGAGGGTTTATTTTGGCATAGTCTTAAGTGGTACTTAATTGAGTCAGATTTAGATCCTCACTGATTTCAATGAGAGGGCTGAGCAGCCAGAAGTTGTGCTGTGGCCTCCTGGGGTCTCAGATCAGACCTCCAGCAGATGAAGAGCACATTAGTGCTGATAAACTGCAAAGACAAAAGAAGGAACTGGCATGGGAAGAGTTGATTTGAGTGCTGGTTTGAGAGTCCTAACTCAGTTCTCCTTTCCATATCTCAACTTACTTTGGTTAGGCAGTTCCCTTAATAATTTCTTGTGTACTTTCAAAACATAGAAGGAACAGCCAAATCCCTGATTTACCTCAAAGACTATTTTCTGTTTAAATGAAAGATGTGGGAACTCTTTGATAGGAGCAGATCATGATGACATCCCTGAAGGCTCTATCATGATACACACGTGTGCCTTCAGTGTTCATTTCAATTCACATACTTCTGATATTTTCTACCTCCTGGGTGCCTCATTCGTACCACAATATCATTTTAAACTACTGATTTTGTGCTTTATTTTCCACTAGTTTTATTACAGTAAAAAATTCAAACCCAGAGATGCTATATGGATACACCACAGAGATTTCTCCTGTTTTCATGGTTTCCCTCCACATCTCTAAGAACAAGGACCAGCTCTGCTCTCACCTTTTCTATGTTCCCCACATACATACAGGCAGCTATTTCCTTCTCTTCCCCCTTGATTTGCCTCTACGTGTATTTCAGTTCTTAGTCCTGGCAGTATTAATTAGGTTGCTGCATGCCTGAGAGGCGTCATGAACAAAACTCTTGCTCCTCCTTCTTTCATTTTCATAGAAACAACCAGGCTGGGAAAGTTACCTAATACCTAACACCTCCTGACAACTAAACCATGGCTTCAAGTGCCACATCTAAGCCTTTTTTGAACACCTCCAGGGACGGTGACTCCACCACCTCCCTGGGCAGCACATTCCAATGGCCAATAACTCTTTCTGGGAAGAACTTTCTCCTCTCCTCAAGCCTAAACCTCCCCTGGTGCAGTCATCCCTCACTTCATCTTTTCTCTGTGTATCTATTACGTCCCTTCTTTTATCTTTTTCTTAATAAGCTGCCTTATGTCCTTTCCACAAACTTTACATTTATCCCCAGACTAAAGATTTAAAACAACAAAACAGCAAAAGTGCTCAGCTAAGAAGACTGATGTCTTTAATTGTGCAAGTTTCTCTTTTGTCTTCCTTTACATATAGAGCTCTCTTCAGATGGCAATTACTCAGGGCAAAGAAACTCCCTGAGCTCTAGATGTGTATCTTGGAAGTGCCTGACATATTTCATCTGTTACTATTGGATAAAAACCACATAGTAATGATAGTCATTTTGTTTGGGTTTATTTCCCGTGTTAAGCTTGCAACTACTACTTGTCTGAACGCGTTGCTATGACAAAAGGCTCTCCCCTATGCAACAACATTTGGCTTTGATATCTACTACAATAGCTGGAGAGGGCCATCAATTGATCAGGTCACCTTTTTTAGTTGATAGTTTATTGTACATCATCCTAAGGCAGTCCACTTAAAAATACTATTTACCATTTACAACATTTGCCACCTGCTCTTTGCACGTTACAATATTCATTTCTCATAGAGAATCACAGAATGGCTTAGGTTGGAAGGGACCTTAGGGAACATCTACTCCAATCTCCTTGCCATGGACCTCTCAATCTCAGCTGCTCAAGGCCTCGTCCAGCCCAGCCTTGAACACCCCCAGGGAGGAGGCATCCACAGCCTCCCGGGGCAGCCTATCCCAGGCTCTCACCACCCTCCTCCTAAAGAACTTCTTCCTAAAATCCAGTTTAAACCTACTCTCTGCACCTTCAAACCATCCTTCCTTTCTCTGTTGTTAGACACCCTCCTGAAAATTCTGCAGCCTTCCTGTAAGATCCCTTCAGGTATTGGAAGAACATGTGTTATGGACATTTTCAGGGTTATTGGTGAATTTTAGCCTTATATTTTGTTTTAGAAGCTGGTTGGGAAAATATAGCCCAATTGCTAACCCACTCCTTTGTTTAGCCTCTTTCTACACAAAATCAGAAGTTTTACTCCTTTGTCTTCTGGGAGAAGGCTGGCCTCAGAGGCAAAATATAGTGTGATATGTCAAAACACTCCAGCACAGTATCTGATTTGTATGTAGCTCTTAAATATTATATAGTTTAAAAGAAAAGTGGGAAAAGAAAAAGACAGACGTTCCTGGGAAACATATTACAGCCTAACACAATAGTATAGCCTTGAGGAGGGTCTGATAGTAATGATTTGAAACACTGAATCTTCACTCAAGATAGCATCCATGGCTCAAATTCAGAGGAACTGCAACCTAGAACTATATTTCTGGATTTTCTTTTGTAATGAAGAGGATAAACTGCTTTTATTTTTCAAGACAAACATTTGTGCTTGTGGGAAGAGTTTAGAAAATGCAAAGCCAATGTTAAGCCATAGAGCAGGGCTGCCCAAATGCACAAAGAAGCTAAGAAAGCAGTCCCCAAACAGGCCCAATTTACCCCTTCCATCACTCAATGAGAAGCAGTTTTGTTACCTATGAAGAATAGTTTAATAAGGACATTATTCTCCTTTGACCTTTCACATGGTTCAGAAGAATTGCAAAAGGAGATGGAGGTTCTCAGGTCTCCAGGTCTCCCAGGTCTGATGCACCATCAGACTTCTTCTGGAAGAAATCAAATCCTTCTGCTGCTACAACCTGACACAGTCCTGTACTCTTCCAAAAGGTCTAGTCTCTCTCTCTCTCTTTTTCATCCCACTCAGAGCAATGCAATCACTCCTGTTCTGGCCATGCCACAAGGCTGCTCTCTCTGGCTCAAGTGATTGCTCTTTTTGCTCTTCTGATGCTACCTATTAACGGAAGCAGCATGATGTCAGACACAGGTCATTAGATCTGTTTACACTTCCCAGCTCCTCTGCTGCCTACAAATACTGAAATTTCCTTTTCTTGAAGGACATGATTCTGGCATTGTGGTGTAAACCTGCCACTGTTGGAATTACTGGCCGTGCCTGCCGTGGCTCAGCTGAGCTCCAGGGACAGGAGCAGAACAGGGATTGTCCATCAGGGACCACTCACGCATCAAAATGGGATAAGGTGAGTCAATCAAAATGGGATTCCCAATGTGCTGCAAGTCAAATCTTATTTTGGTTCTCAAAATACCAAGCCTTGCTCTCTGGAAAGAAAATAGTGTTGTTTCCTCAATTCATCTTAGTTTTAGTCCTGATATTTTTAGAGACAACTTGTAACGGGAATAGAAATGGGATATAGAAAGATTTTAACCTTGAATATCTCAGACTTCAAATGATTTTAAAGCTGTTACTGAATCAAATATGGATTTCCATAGGAGCTGTGAATTATTTGTAGCCATATAAACAATAAAGGGATGTCCATCACTCTTAGGAGTTGCACAGTAACAGACGTGATAAGAGACACCATGGTTCTCCAGAACAGGAATCCATTGCAAAGGCTTTACAGGAAATCTAGCTTTTAAACCCCTACATTTCTAGACTTTAAGCTTTCTGAGGTGGACACAGCGAAAGCAACGAATGCAGCTGGGTTAAAATGGTGGAAGATGATGCTAATTGGAATTTGAATCTTACCATCATATTTTTCTCTATACTTTTTTGAGTGGTATTTCTTACAAGAAGCAAGACATTGTCAATACAAATTCTCAATAGGAATGTGGCTTAATAACATGCAATTGGCTTTTTCTCAAATTCCTCTGGAGCAACTTCCCTGCCATCTGAGCAGGTTTTTTGCTAAATGCCACTGAAGTGGCGTCACTTCAAAACAACACCAGAGAAGGTTTTGTTTGGCTTTGTGCTTTGTCTTTAGCACACAAGCGACTTCAGCAGAAAGCACCGCTGCTTGAAATTAATAACTATGAGATGCAGGAGCTAGGAATTACCATGGTCAGATAATGAGATGTTCATCAAGTAGAGTCTTTTATTTTGTGATATAAAGATGCCATATATTTGACTCTGACATCCATGCAATATTGTGGAGCACTCAATAACAACAAACTACCATATGTCATATAACCCTGCCTACACTGTTTGGAAACCAGCTAACGCTTTTCCTTTTACTGCTTTATCCATGAAGAGAAGGATAACTAGGTGATTCTGCCTCTTTATTCTGCTCTTGTGAGACCACACCTTGAGTACTCCGCCTAGTTCTGGTGTGTCCATCATAAGAAAGACACAGATCTGTTGGAGCGAGTCCAGAGGAGAGCTGCAATGATCCAAGGGTTGGAGCACCTCTATTATGAGGATAGGCTGAGGGAGCTGGGGTTGTTCAGCCTGGAGAAGAGACGACTCCGGGAGCCCTTAGAGCTGCCTTCCAATGCCTGAAGGGATCCTACAGGAAGGCTGCAGAGGGACTTTTCCCGAGGGTGTCTAGAGACAGAACAAGAGGGAATGGTTTGAAGCTGAGGCAGAGCAGGGTTAGACTGGAGCTGAGGAAGAAGTTCTTCAGTGTGAGGATAGTGAGACTCTAAAATAGGCTGCCCAAGGAGGTTGTGGATGCCTCCTGCCCAGGGGGGTGCTGAAGGTCAGGTTGGATGAGGCTTTGAGCGGCTGAGTCTAGTTGAGAAGTGTCCCTGCCCATGGCAGGGAGATTGGAGAAGATAATCTCTGGGGTCCCTTCCAACCTGAGCCATTGTGTGATTCGACAAAGTATCAAGTTCTGTTCCCTGTTCTGAGAAACTTTAGGTCATTGCAGTAGGCAAACACAGCAATATTTATTCATGAGCACACTTGAAAGCAACCTACAGCTTCCAACTGCTGTATTAGGTAGTTAAACATGAAGTTCCCTCAAACATAGTCTCATGCCTGGTTTCCTTTGTCTACACTGGTGAACCCTTACTGTGAGATGACCATACTGAATTGTACATAAATTAAATTTCCTACCATTTAGCCATAACATTTTAAATATTTGACAAATCCACGAAGCTGAAACAGGCAATGATGGCTAGGCTATTCAAAATTATCCACCTGGGAGGAGCCTGCTCCATGAAGAACAGATTAAATACGGCATTTTCATCTTTTACTGAGAATTTCTCACACTTTACCAATTGAATGAGGATTTTTTTTAGCAGTAGAGTGAACAAACTGTGTTTCTTTTAATTAGCAGCGAAGTTGAGAGTACAGAAGCCACTACAAAACCTTGAAACCAAGAGAGAATATTATGGAAACGAGGACTCAATTTGCTGTCGAAAAGAAAGAAATATTAATAGGTGCAATTTGGATTCCTGTCAACGGTGTTCCTAAACAACCTGAATTTTTAAGGGTTTATTTGAGAGCTAAATCATGTTTTTGTAAATTTCTAGACAGCTACTCAAGGCTTTGTGAGATTTGATGGGAAGATATGTTATCTATTGTTTCTACTTCTAATATACATGTGTAAAGCATTTACTGGTGCACTGCTTTATAAACAGCACAAGATGGAAGTATCTGAACACTTAGGTTGTCACCTTAAAACAAACTGTCACACATTTTTCTTCACACATTTGAAACCCAACTTATCAACCTTAACAAGTGTTGTTATCAAAAGAATTTTGGTGCCTTTGTTCTTTCCCTTTTGCAAGTAAATTACACTTTTAGGATTTATTAAGACAAGAAACAATTTTTGAATAGCAGGTCAAAACTCTCTATGGAAAAATTCTCATTACTTTCTAGCCTGGAGCAGTATTTACCACTCCAACTTATCCATCTTTTTCCTGTTTTTTATATATCTATATTTCCAGAATCTTGTTTCTGTGCCTAATGCTATAACATTGCAGCAGTTTGTTCAAAGCAACACTCTTATTTTTGCTCTTAGCTGGTGCTATACAAACCCTGATCAATTATTGAAGTGTAAGCCCTGAAGTAACACAGCCATTACTGCAGCAGGCAGATAAAAATGGAACACTTTTAGCTACAGTATATTTACTTTAGAGTTTCAGCAAACAAACCAACAAGTTAAACTACCTTGTCTTTCACTTTGTTTGATGTACTAATATTTCCTGCATGTTCAAAAGTCTTTCTTTTAAAACAAAGTTACTGAGCTCGTTTGTGAGAATACCTAAGCTTAAATATTTGCATGAAACAGCCTTGAGATATAGAAAAGGCAGCATTAAAGTAGCACAAATCTAATACAGAAGCTGCTATCTGTAGTGCCATAAGAGCCACAGTTTGTCGGTTTTTTTCATAAGCTGTTTGGTGTTTTTAAGTTTGCCAAACTGCAGAGCCTGCATATTGTAATGACATTAAAAATGATGCTGGGAGGTATCGTGAACAACAAACAGCATCACTGAGAAAAGTATTCATTAAAGAAAAGGTGGGGGGAGGGGGAAAGGGGGGATTGGGGGGAAAAAAATAATCAAATTAGAGGTGTTGGGAATTTCTCATGGAAATCAACTGCTAATCACTTGTGGACTTTTCTCCTTCTGCAGCTCACTTCTTTGCTCACAAAGGAGTGCCCAAGATGTAATTTTTTTGTTCAAATGCTTTCTTATTTAATTATACAGAGTCTGTTTGAGAGCGACACCAGTTCAAGACTGCAACTATTCATCTTCTGATGGCACTGCATGTGCATCTGCACACAAGGTCTAATGGTTTCTTGGTTTGGTGGTTGTTTTGTTTTGTTTGCAGTTTAAATGTCTGTTCTGGGTTTTAAGGACTAAATGATAGTGAAGATGACTGGAATCCTTCCAGATTTTCCTATACAAACTGCTTAGCAAAACCAAAAGAAATTAGTACTTGTGCTACAGAACTAATAATGTTTGACATCTACATTTTATCACTTAGGATGTGAAGAAGGGGAAGAACTTGTCCCAGCAAGTTGGAGGGAAACTACCAAAACTCAGTTTTAGAAGTGGCTGCTTAAAAAAAAAAAAAAAAAGCCTGCAGAGTGTTGCTCAGTTCTCAGCTGTTCTTTTCCCTCTGGTTCCCAGAGGAAAGCAGTCTGTGTGGCTTGCAAACACCATACATGAACAGTTTATGAGAAGTGATCTCATGAATATATAAGCATGCCATCACACGCCACTTGAAGGCACTTCGTAACTGGATGTAGTAGCCATGAGCGAAGGGAAGAAAAAAAGCCCAAACCAAACAAAAACAAACAAACAAAAAACCACAAACCAAAAAACTATTTGTACTTTGGTGTTTTAGAATAGAATAGAATAAACCAGGTTGGAAGTGACCTTCAAGATCATCGTGTCCACCCCATCATCCAACACCATCTAATCAACTAAACCATGGCACCAAGCACCCCATCAAGTCTCCTCCTAAACACCTCCAATGATGGTGACTCCACCACCTCCACGGGCAGCCCATTCCAGTGGGCAATCACTCTCTCTATGAAGAACTTCTTCCTAAATCCAGCCTAAACCTCCCCTGGCACAGCTTGAGACTGTGTCCTCTTGTTCTGGTGCTGGTTGCCTGGGAGAAGAGACCAGCCCCCACCTGTCTTCAACCTCCCTTCAGGTAGTTTCAGGTAGTTTCCAGAGGTTTGGACAAAAAAATACCCCCAAAAAATTATGTTCTGAAAAGGTGTTGATGGGGGTTTGTTTGGTGTCCTTTACAGGCACGGGTGTATAACATTTGCACTTGGGATGGTATTCACAAATGTTATCACTGACATGAATCATCCTGGGGTGCATTAAGAAGCGTGTCTAGCAGGCCTAGGGACTTTCTCCTGCATTCCGCTTTGCCTTTGTGAGATGTCACCTAGAGTACTGTGTCCAAGTTTGGGCTCCACAGATCACAAGAGACAGGGATCTGCTGGAGGGAGTCCAACAGAGGCTACAAGATTCATTGAGGGACTTGAAAATCTCTGCTATGAAGAAAGACTGAGAGCCCTGGGGCTGTTTAGTCTGGAGAAGAGAGGTCTGAGAGGGGATCTTATCAACCTCTATAAATATCTGAGGGGTGGGTGTCAATATGAAGGTGCCAGCCTCTGGTTGGCGGTGTCCACTGACAGGACAGAGAGAAGTGGGTACAAGGTATAACCCAGGAGGTTCCACTTCAACACAAGGAGACACTTCTGTGTGGTGAAGGTGACAGAGCCCTGGAGAAGGCTACCCAGAGGTGTCATGGGGTCTCCTCCAGACACATTCAAAACCTGCCTAGATGCATTCCTACATGACCTGCCCTGGGTGATCCTGCTCTGGCAGGGGGGTTGGACTGGATGATCTCTGGAAGTTCCTTCTAAGTCCTCATATTCTGTTATTCTGTGTCCATGGTAGTACTACTTGTTCACACAGTAGTATACATATGACAGCATAAACAGAGATCACATCACTCTCCCAAATATCTGAACTTCCCCAAATTTATTCTGGCTTTGAAAACATGACAAAGAATGAATCATTCCTTAGTCACAGAAAGAAAGCAGCTACTGCAAATCACAGACAACTGGTGCCACTCTGATCACATCGGGGGCGTTCCAGCCCAGACGTGCACAGATCAGCTCCATGCTTTCCACAGCACTTTCTGCTCACTCATGGACATGGGATGAACCCAGCCCCTGAGACAGGCCACAGAAGTACCTGTACAGATGGACACACATCCATCCAGCTGCTACAGGAAGCACGATTTCCACACAAACAGCCACAGGGCTTTTTTAAGCTGCATCTATGGGCAATTACTAACCACGTCAAGCTGTCTCTTCTCACCCTTCATTTAAATACATCTTACTCTTAAAAGTGGAAATCACAATGAAGGTAAACAACTTCTTTATCATCCTTTTTTTTTTTTTTTTTTTTTTTTTTGGTAATTTAATTTAATTTAAATTTTACAGCCAGTACATCTGAGCCTGGTAGCATATTCAAGGTATGCCTCAAACACTTGGAAGCAAACCCCCTTTTGATCTGAACATTCGATTCCCTGAAAGTGAGGTAGCCAATTTGTTGTTGCAAGCGTCTGTGCTATTATTTTTAGAGCTTTCTGGCAGACAGTTTCTGAAAGGTGGTTTGTAAAAGGAACAACATAATTTGAAAAAGTGAAAAAAAAAAAAAAAAAAAAAGGGGGAAAAAAAGGGAATCCATAGTGGTGTGTCTCTTTGCGAAACTGCTCTTTATTTAAGTATTCCACTGGATAGTAGGAAGAGGCTGACTGGATTTATGAGGTGTGAAGCTATGTCTCATAATGATTAACATTAGAATCACAATTTAGACCTGAGGTCAGACTCCAGATACTGCATTAACCTCCTTATTTTTGAGAAAATCTGGAGCTCTCATTATGATTATGGCCTTTATTAAAACAAAGATGCTGTTGAGTTCACTACTTGTTTCAAATGAGTCAGGGAAGTAGGATCAGGTCTTGGACACTGCTCTTCATTACTACGCTCATTCATGCTTACCTTTCCCCATAGGAGCTCTGGATGCTTATGCAGGGACACAGAATTAAGAAAAAAGAGGCCTACTTTGGACAAAATTACAGAATCACAGAATCACCAAGGTTGGAAGAGACCTCGAAGATCATCAAGTCCAACCTGTCACTACAGACCTCATGACTAAACCATGGCACCAAGTGCCACGTCCAATGCCCTCTTGAACACCTCCAGCAATGGTGACTCCACCACCTCCCTGGGCAGCACGTTCCAACGGCCAACAACTCTCTCAGTGAAGAACTTTCCCCTCACCTTGAGCCTAAACTTCCCTGGCACAGCTTGAGGTTGTGTCCACTTGTTCTAATACTTAATATCATCCAAAACCTGGGTAGACTCTCTTGAAATCAACTAACTTCAGACAAATTTGCAAACAGTGTGAGTTAAATCACATCATCTTCTAAACCCTGAATTTCCTGTTATTTTGTGTCATTTTCCTTAACAAAACACAATTTGTGCTTCTGTCCTGTCTTGCATCACTGTGTTCCCTACAAACACTGGACAAGAGTCACTAGCAGGAGGGCTGCAATATTGCACCTGATAAGCAAAAAATTCTCAGCGGGCTGGAGAGAGCTTGGGGAGGGAGTGGGAATCAATGGGTGCTCTATTTTGACATTTACCCCACAGTTCACATGCCATCAACAAGAATTTCTCTTTGGTTGGTGACTCCCAGAAGCCCTCCTCCTGCAGGCAACTAAAGATCTCAGAGTCACAGCAAAGCTTTGACTATGGCATGGCTGCACAGCCTGGTTATTCTGAGCAGGCAACACCTCTCTTTGTTGCATTTTGTAGGGCCATAAGGTTTATAGCATAGGTGTTGGAATCCTGCTGCACACATCCGGCATCCCCTGCAGCTGCCAGCCTTGTTTGCTTAGGATAAAGCATGACCCACACTGACTTGCAGGGCAGCAGCTACATCACACCCTCTGAAAACTCCACTTGTGCCCAGAAAGACTTTTCAAGTTTAGCTACAAATGGAAACTTCCTTCCCAGCCTCTGCAGGAAAGTTAAAACAGACAACATGAAACTAACTCAATGAGTACCCAGAAAACAACTATTAAAACAACCAACTTCACCTCCTCCCTCAAAGAACACTGGAAATATGGTAGCAAGCTGTAAGTACAATCTGCCATTTCCTCTGTTCCACCTCCATTCCTATTACTTTGGCTTTTTCTTTTTTGCCACTAGAGAAAAAGAAATTGATTCAAATAACTTCTATCCATTTTTCCATCCAGTTCCAATTTACATAGTTCTACTGATGTTTTCACATACAAACAGCTGCACAGGTGAATCTAAGCATCTTATGTTGGGCATCATAACCCAGATCCGCATTTCCTTAGGTTTGCCTAAGCAAATCACAGGCAAATGATTGAATCAGAAATTTAGTACAATGCAAAATATTTTTCAGGTCCTGAAATCAATGCAGGGCAATGCTACTAACTTCTTCTAGATATCATTTAAAGAAGTCACAGAATCACAGAATTTTAGAGGCTAGAAGGGTCCTCCAAAAACCATCCAGTCCAAGCCCCCTGCCAGAGCAGGAGCACCCAGGGCAGGTCATACAGCAACACATCCAGGTGGGTTTAGAATGTCTCCAGAGGAGACGACTCCACAGCCTCTCTGGGCAGCCTGCTCCAGGGCTCTGCCACCCTCACAGGGAAAAAGTTTTCCCTTCTGTTCCCATGGCACCTCCTCTGCTCCAGCTTGCCCCCAGTGCCCCTTGTGCTGTCCTTGGACATCCCTGAGCAGAGCCTGGCTCCAGCCCTGCACATCTTCATCCCCAGCAATGAGGGCAGCCCTCAGGCTCCTCTGCTCCATGCTCCAAGCTCCAGCTCCCTCAGCCTGTGCTCACAGGGAGATGTTCCACTGCCTGCAGCAGCTCTGTGGCTCTGTGCTGCACTCTTTCGAGCAGTCCCTTGAGGTCCTTCTTGACTTGAGGGGCCCAGAGCTGGCCACAATATTGCAGATGTGGCCTCAGCAGGGCAGAGCAGAGGGGCAGGAGAGCCTCTCTGGACCTACTAACCATGCTCCTTCTGCTATGTCCTTGATGGCTGATAACTGATGTATGTCACCATATTGCACAGCAATAATCAGAATCTAAAGAAACAGGATGCTGTCACAACTATCATCCATATCAATTAATTAACTACTTTGCCTTCAGTATCCCCTCCTATACATAACCCTGCATTCAACTTAAAACTTTATAAAGAATGCTACCTCCCAGTGCCTGAGGAAAAAGTGACAAACCTCAGGATGCCATTGACCTTCTTGGTCACATTGCTGGCTCATGGGCATCCTGTTGTCCACCAGGACCCCCAGGACCCTTTCCCCTATGCTGCTCCCTGACATGTCTAGTCCCCAGTCTATACAGGTCCATAGGATTGTTCTTCCTCAGATACCAGACTCTACCCTTGTCCTCACTGGATTTCTTTCAGTTTCTCCCCACCCAGCTCTCCAGACTGTCTAGGTCTGGCTGAATGGCAGCACAGCCTTCAGATGTGTCACCAACTGCTCCCAGTTTGGTATCATCAGCAAGCTTGCTGAGAGTGCCCTCTGTTCCCTTTTGAATATCAAAAGCTTATAAGCAACAATCCTAATGATGTCCTATCATCATTTAATGCAGGGATGTATATCTTCAGGTGGTTGCACTGAATGTTTTAGTCATGACTGGACTCTGTGGCTCAAATGCAGAGCAAGAGGAAATGGTCACATTGGAGAAAGGAAGTTTTAAGGAAGTTTCAGTGGGATAAAAGGTGAATGCCTGCTGCTGCCTACTAAGTGTCACCTATTAATGCAAACAATCTGTAAAGACAATTAAAATATCTCCATTTTTGCTGGTTGTCCATTCAAATTAAAACTGACATTTCATTTACATCTCCCATCGACAGAATTTCCATGCAGGGGGAAAAAATAAAATGACAATTCAATTCAAAAACGTTTACAAAACCCCTAGATTGCATACTAAGCATTCCCTTGATCTTATGACACTTGACCTCCTGTGGGTACAATGGAGAATAAGTCTAATTTTGAATATTCATTATATCTTTTATTTAAAAAAAGAGGGAAAAAAGCCACAAACCCAACACAACATTTTAATGTCAGACAGCAACAAAAGCTATTCACGGGCCAAAGCCCAGTCACTTAGGTTTACCCTAGACTGATGATTATACATCAAAATGTCAGGAGATATGTATTTACCAAGTTTGATGAAGAAAATCTGACAAATACTATTTAAGATAAGTGGCATTTTCCCTAATTGTTTTCAGATGAGTGAATGAGAACCTAATGCCCTGCTACTCTTCGGTGGAGCACTTAAATGGGCTTCACAAACTCATGTTTATACAATGGCTTGGTGCACACTCAGGAGAATTGGAACAGGCACGCTGGTTTGCAGACGACACCAAGTTGGGGGCAGGTATGGATCTGTTAGAGGGTAGAAAGGCTCTGCAGAGGGACCTTGCCAGGCTGGACCGATGGGCAGAGTCCAACAGGATGGCATTCAACAAGTCCAAGTGCTGGGTGCTGCACATTGGCCACCACAACCCCATGCAGTGCTACAGGCTGGGGTCAGAGTGGCTGGCGAGCAGCCAGGCAGAAAGGGACCTGGGGGTACTGGTTGATAGTAGGCTGAACATGAGCCAGCAGTGTGCCCAGGTGGCCAAGAAGGCCAAGGGCATCCTGGCCTGCATCAGAAATAGTGTGGCCAGCAGGAGCAAGGAATTCATTCTGCCCTGTAGTCAGCACTGGTTAGGCCACACCTTGAGTCCTGTGTCCAGTTCTGGGCCCCTCAGTTTAAGAAGGACACTGAGACTCTTGAACATGTCCAGAGAAGGGCAACGAGGCTGGGAAGAGGCCTCGAGCACAGCCCTGTGAGGTGAGGCTGAGGGAGCTGGGTTGCTTAACCTGGAGAAGAGGAGACCTTATTGCTCTCTACAGCTACCTGAAAGGAGGTTGTAGCCAGGTGGGGGTTGGTCTCTTCTCCCAGGCAAGCAGCACCAGAACAAGAGGACACAGTCTCAAGCTGCACCAGGGGAAATTTAGGCTGGAGGTGAGGAAAAAGTTCTTCACTGAGAGTTGTTGGCCACTGGAATGTGCTGCCCGGGGAGATAGTGGTTTCACCGTCCCTGAAGGTGTTCGAAAAGGCTTGGATGTGGCACTTGGAGCCATGGTTTAGTTGTTAGGAGGTGTTGGGTATTAGGTAGTAGGTTGGACTTGAGGTCATTTCCAACCTTATTGATTCTACGACTCTAAATGTACCTTAGGTATACAGAGTCAGAAGTACAAAAAAAAAAAAAGCAAAGCAGGGTAGGAAGTGCCTCAGATTAACCAATCATTATTTACACTTGTTTGTTGTCTTGTCTCTGTTTGATATTTCATCTCCATCACCCTCAGTTTCTTGGCACGGATGTAGTTTTGAAAACTGTAAATGTTTCAGCTAGCATCAAAGCTTACTGAAATGAATCATTTACTATAGGTGGATCACGTTGCAAACACAAACTCCTAACAGACTTCCAGGGTACTGTGATATAGGCAGATATTCTGCTGGGGAAAAATGAAAGCAAGCAATCAAATATTTGAAATTAGAGAATCACACAGAAATATTCAGGTTGGAAAAGACCCTTGGGATCACCAAGTCCAAAAGATAACCCTACTCAACCAGGTTCACCCTTAAACCATATATCCAAGCACCACATCTAAACCACCTTTAAACACGTCCAGGGCTGGTGATTGAACCACCTCCCTGGACTGCACATTCCAATCCCTGATCATTCTTGCTGTGAAAAAAATTTACTAATGGCCAGTCTAAACCTGCCCAGTCACAGCTGGAGAAGAGACCAGCACCAGCCTTGTGTAAGGTAACTTACCCACATATATTTAACCTCAAACCCCTCACTGCCCTTTCATTAACATCATAGGTTTGCAGAATTAAGCTTCAGAACTTGTTCTTGGTGTAAGAATGCATGAAAAGAGATGGCTATGGGAATCACAGAGTGCCTTGAGTTGGAAGGGACTTTAAAGATCGTCTGGTTCCAAACCAATTGCCACAGGCAGGGACACTTCCCACTAGACCAGGTTGCTCGAAGCCTTATCCTTAAATACTTCTAGGCATGAGGCATCCACAACTTCTCTGGGCAACCCCTTCCAGTGTCTCACCACCCTCACAGTAAAGAACTTCTTCCTAATGTCCAATCTAAATCTACCCTGCTCTAGGTTAAAACCACTGTCCCTTGTCCTTTCACCACATGTCCCTCTCTGGCTTTCCGGTAGCCCCCTTAGCTATTGAAAGAGGTCTTATGCTGGAGTTTTGCCTTCCCTGTAGACTCTGGAGGGCAGAGTCCTTTGAAAAAGGGACTTGTGTTACTGTGCCTTAGACAGTGGTCCACATCCAGTCTGTGACCCTACTGACCGTCCTTTTGTCACCCTTGTGACATATGGATAGCAATATCTAAGCAAACTTGGATGCTTGAGGCAATTCACCTGTGGCAGGAAGGAACTGCTGCTGCCTCCAGATCAAAACTTGTGAAATTTCTCCACACCATATGATCAGTCTTTGGAGAAGATACTTTGCGGTGACCACACAACACTGTCAGTTTTCTTTCCCTATACAACCTCTCAGCTTCATGGTTCAGAGCATCATGACAACAAGGAACCCCCTTGTACAGTCCATGCCACAACTGCTGTTTGCAGCTCAACTTTCAGACACTCTGCTTCATGGGTTCAAAGCTGAAAAATATTAATCCAATGGGAAAAAAAGAAAAAGGTAGTTAAATCCAGGACAGACTTTTTTAATGGGTCTGAAAATTTTCGATTAGCTTTGAACAAATCAGTCCTCTGACTTTGTACAGCTCTGGATAACGCCTCCTGGAATAGTCACAGTAAGGAGGAGAGAAAGCAACTTATTTCAAGATGGACTTTTACAAGGAAGTCTAACTCGAGAAGAAAGTACCAGAGGTCATAACAGGCATTTTGTTATGAGATGTCCAGCTGAATTTTTCATGCCAAAGAAGACAAGGTGAATCTCAGTATTTTATTCCTCTGAGTCAAGGGCCTACTCCAGAGATTTGCACTTGGTACTTTTCAGATTTTGGCCCTAGGACAGAACTCATTTGTTCAATGAACTGGAAGACAAAATAGCATAGGACTGCATGAGGTACAATGGGATGCTGAAAGATCAGAACTAAATAGCATCAGCAAAGATGTACAAGGATGCTTGCCTGCCACTGAACCTGTTAATTGCAAATACTCTCTGTTCATTATAATAATTAAGGAGTATTAAAGTTCTCTCTCCTAGGAAACTGGAAAGCCTTTATTGCATAGTTCACCATGAAAATTGCTGTTCACCCCATCATCTGCCTCAGAGCAAGGGAGAATGAGGGCAGAGAGGAGATATTGCTACATAACACAAAGTAATGTCAGCGAGTGAATGAGTATCAGTGCTGCGACAAACCCACATTTACAACCAGATGTGGACAACAGTGGGAAATTAGAGCTGCTCCATCCATTGCTAGGACAAAAAAAAAAAAGAAAATAAAAGAAAAGCAAAGAATAAAGAGCAAGAAATTGTCCCTGGCTTTCTATCACCAATTCATTCTGCATCTTCCACCTACAAAAGTCCACCAGGAGCCCAGAAGAGAGTCTCACTGCAAAGCATTGCAGCAAGGGTGGCACTCAGGCTGGTGGCACTGCAGAAAATGAGGCCAGAACTAAAGCCTACCAAATGCAATAGAAAAGTCTCATTCATTTAAATGAGACTTGGATCAGTCTCTTGGCAACCAGTGTGTCAGACACTCAGCTGAAAACCTACTGGCAAAGTCAAGCAGGATGGCTGTGGTTCACAGCTACACTTCTCTCAGGTAGCTCTGAAGGACATCAGCTCCTGACTACAGCAGTTCTCACAGCACTGGAGGTGGCAGTGCACATCTGAGTATCAGGCAGGAGGATTTGCTGCAGCAGAAGTTGTAAAGTAAAATCCATCACAGCAGCAAACAGAATCACAGAATGATTTGGGCTTGAAGTGACCTATAAAATCCTAGTCCAACCCTTGTGCAGCAAGCAGGGGCACCTCCAGCTAGATCAGGTTGCTCACAGCTCCATCCAACCCGGCCTTGAACGTCTCCCAGCATGGAGAATCTACAACATTGCAACATTTGGAGACACAGTAAGTACATCCAGGTATAGAGGATGACCCTTCTCTTTATCTTTCCTTCATTCACTGTTAGGAGACGGTCAGCAGCCATCTTTCTTCGACGTGCAAGGTCAAATGCATACCTCTGGTTCGCTCCCAGTAATGAAGGATTTGCTCTGTTTAAAGCAGCAATGCAAAATCACTTAATTAATAGCTGGACCACATGTAATCTGTGCAAAGGATTTCTGACAGATGGTTTTCATTCTCTTTGCAAAGCCCAATGCTTTCAGCTGTCTTTTACAGTTCATACCTTACTAGGCACAAAATCATTGAGATTTTGTCCAATTAGCTCTTTAAAAATACTTGGTGTGACTCTAAACCGTATATATGCATCTCCCACACATGCAAACGATTCATAGACCGACAAAATTGTCTTCTGCAAACGCAAACATTTGTGTCCTATCACTGTATTTTGTTCCTACACAATGGAAGGAACATTTTAAATATAGCAGAGACTGCCATTAGGATGTGCTCAGTTGTGTGATTGTTTGGCAAGAGGGACAAATGTCTCCTAAAGAGTATGTTGAGGTTCCCCAAACAAATTTTACTGGTAACATAAGGCAGGTTGGAGTAAATTCCAGCCATGAAACTCTAGTTCATTAATTTTCTTACACCAACTGTCTCTTGCTAATTCCACTCACATAATAAACAGCCTAATAAAAATATAGTTTCCTTCTCGGTCTCCATCTGAGGATATTTATAGATGCTGCGTAATATTGACAGGGATTGGGTTGGGGTTTTGTGCTCTAACAGAAATTTGAAAGAGAGGTTATACTGCTATGGCAATAAAGGAGTGATATTGTGCTTTGTGATTCTAAGGTGATGTAATTTGTCTACTGCTGTTCCTGCCAACTGGTGACCAGACACTAGAGCTGACTTAACCAGTAAGCAGAGTCTACCATCTGGTGGCTGGAGTTGCTGAATGTACGTCCTACACATTCCTGCTTCTACATTCGTGTGGGACCTTTGTCACTGGTAGACAACAGCTTCCACCAACGACTGGAGCACTGAGGCACCTTCAGTTTGATAAGCTTGTCTGCTCCTAAGATTATTCTTGCTTTTAGAAAGCAATTTACATCAACCACCATAGCAGCTTTTCCAAAGAGCTGGATGAGCTTCTTGATCCTTATTTAGCCACTCTGTTCCATGGACCCTGATGGATCCATTTGTGCATAAAAAATAGTCCTGCTGTAGCATTGGATGTTAATTGATCAACAAATTAAAATGTGATGAAATCCTAATATCAGCCTCATCTGGCAACTTCCAGGCTCTTTTCATTACTGTTCACTGTCTCTGCTGTACAACGACTCATTCCTAGGATCTAATAATGCACCACAGTGGGAACTGCCACAGAAATGGGTGAATAATTTTGAATGACTCACCACTCCTGTAGTAAAACCAGCAATATTACATTTTAAGCACACACACACAGCCAAATGACCAGTGGTGTTTATGCATACCATTGACATATTGGGGGATAATCAAAGTACCAAACAACCTACATTTGCTCTTAGCAATTAATCAACAGGTCCTTGCATTTCATATTCATTGCACCATGCAGTGATCGGCAGGGACCCTATGACCTGTAGTCTACCAGTATCTGAAAGGGGCCTACAAGAAAGCTGGAGAGGGACTTTTTAGGGTGTCAGGGAGTGATAGGACTAGGAGGGATGGAAAAAAAGTAGAAATAGGTAGATTCAGATTGTGTCTTAAAGTGTGTGATAAAGTCAACACTACCAAGATAGGAATGACCGAAACAATCTGAGCACCAAAGAGGTAAAGGCACTTTCATGCACCTAAACAAAAGATCTCTGCCAACCAAAAGACATCCCAAAAGCACAAAAATGTGTGATGTTCAAAAAAGATATAAAGAATGACTTCATCACAAGTTTCTATTGTGCCTCTGAAAGCATGGGCTAGCATTTTGCATATTCTCTTTTCTCTGCAGTGGCTGCACCCGATTAGTCTCTTCAGCACACACTCTAACAATAGGGAATGCTCTCCACAGAATGGGTTATTTCACACAATAAAAGAGAATCTTACTGAACTATCTTCTGAAAACGATGTACAAAAGGCTATTAAACAACATGCATCTGGCAAGTCAAATGGTTCAGATGGCATACAAATAAATCCACATACTATTGCTGATTTCCAACTATTAAGACATCTGCTGAAAATCCTCCAGTAAATAGGAGCACAAAATAGCTTCTTCCGGACTTGACTATTTCCCCTATCTATCACACAACCATCGGAGGAGAGGGGATCAATCACTGTGTGTAGAAACCAGCTTGGTAGCTCTTTCCCAGCCACAGTGGGCAAAGGCATTGTTCGTGTGGTGCTGTTCATTGGTACTTATTTTATCCTGGATGGCCTCCTGTCTCGTTCCAGGGTGGGATAAGCAAGAACAGACAAAGCATGCTGATGGCGACTCTTGAGAGATCCATTGTTAATCGAAGAGGCAAATTGTGTTTCATGGCTTTAACTAGATGGAGCTCTGCTTAGGTCAGGCATAAATAACCAGAAGAAAAAGACAGGGGCACACGAGTACACAAGTGGGAGAGCAGAAATCCCTCGGCATCAATGCCAGATACTACTGCCTTAAGATTCAGATCATCGTTCCATGGTTAATGCCTTACTATGATATTTTGACAAGGAGAGGATCTAGACACTGAGGTGTAATGAAACTGATTAAAGCAATAACAAAGTCTTACCAAGCAGCATGCAGAAACTACAACTGAAAACTACTGTCATACACTAAGTAAGAGTCATTTAAGGACACAGACATTAGCAACAAAATACTGTTCATGCAAACACAGTAAGGAAAATAAAAGCTTTCCCCCCAGTGCAGGTGTCAGCTTTAACTATAGTAATCTTCTGCAGACTCTGACTATAGGTTTGGAGGTAGGAAGGGCTATCTTACCCTTCACTCTAAAATTAGGGGGTGCTTTAGTTCACAGAGGGATACACTCACTTAGAATAATTTCAGTCCCCCAGAAAGCAGGAAGAAAATTGCCTGACAGATATTCTACCTCCTCTCTCT
The DNA here is from genome assembly GCA_033816785.1 of Picus viridis. NCBI lineage: Eukaryota > Metazoa > Chordata > Aves > Piciformes > Picidae > Picus > Picus viridis. Next base: position 2,156,779 of record CM066587.1, on the reverse strand, counting down.
GACAAGCTGTGGAAGATTGTTACAAATGGATAATTCAACATGTTGTTGGGTTTTGGTGGGGGGTTTTTGTTGTTGTTTTTGTTTAGTTTTGTTTTTTAAAGCCATACAAAGAGTGCGCGGCACTGAGTCTGAGGCTTTACACTTTGCATACACTTGGCTTGTTGCACTCCTGTAGCCAGCACTAAAGGGACTTTTAGACACTATATGGCATCTGTCCTGAGAGCTATACCTGTAAGACTATTTAAATATTAAATGATTATCACTAATTTGAGGAGTTAGATGATCACAGAGTCTGCACTCACACCAGGTAGCAGGCAGCTTCATTTTAATCAATTTTTCTGAAGAGCAAGAACTAATGCAGTAAGAGTAAATGAATTTAATTTGACCCAGCAGACAGAGCCACCACAGTCCACTTATGTCCCCTTTATTAGAAGTACCTGCAGAATCTCATTGGAATAACTGGGAAAGCTGTAAAATGTGTCTCCAGGATCTTTTAACGTTTTCTGACTTACCAAGCACTGCATATATTGATAGTCCTGGTGAAAGCTATGAAGCAGGTGTGTGCACAAACACACACATACAAAATGTGATAGATCCTACTTATCTTCCGTAAGGAACAGGAAAAGTAAAGACAGCCCTGGTCAGCTGGAGCTGGCAGCAACATGCATTGCTACTCTGAAGCACAGAAGTGTTTGGGAATGGCAATGACTGGTCCTTATATTTGGGTCCACCACATGCACCAGAAGCTCTTGTTGCCTCTAATCCCTGAAGGAAGAACACCTAAGCAAAGGTGATTAACAATGATCAGCTTTGAATTTTCCCTATAAACTGTATTATTTCCATTAGGCTTATCACATTATCTTTAAGGTTGTTTGTTTTGCATCATAGCTTGCAATAAATTGCCTGACAAGATAGTTGAACATCATAAAGAGAAAGAGTAGTTATGAAGGTGAGGAAAAGACAGCAGAAAGAAAGAATTAAAAGTAGAGAGAACAAAGGACTGAGATTCACTCAGTCATTCCCATCTTACAGGTCAGCAATAAAATATCATTACCAGCAACATGCTTTTGATGAAGTAATTCGAGATTAATTAAGGAAGCTTCTAAGCAAGATGAACAAAGGATTGTGTTTAAAGGTGAGGCAAAGGTATATACAAAGTTTATGGCATTACCAGGGTTGCTTTGTAAGATATTACAGTATCACAGTATTGATAAGGTTGGAAGAGACCTCGAAGATCATCGAGTCCAACCTGTCACCACAGACCCCACGACTAGACCATGGCACCAAGTGCCATGTCCAGTCCCCTCTTGAACACCTCCAGGGACGGTGACTCCACCACCTCCCCGGGCAGCCCATTCCAATGGCGAATCACTCTCTCAGTGAAGAACTTCCTCCTCACCTCCAGCCTAAACTTCCCCTGTTGCAGCTTGAGACTGTGTCCCCTTGTTCTGGTGCTGGTTGCTAGGGAGAAGAGGCCAACCCCTTCCTGGCTACAACCACCTTTCAGGTAGTTGTAGAGAGCAATGAGGTCGCCCCTGAGCCTCCTCTTCTCCAGGCTAAACAACCCCAGCTCCCTCAGCCTCTCCTCATAGGGCATATTGTAGTTGGAAGCAAGATGTGCCTGCGTCCAACCAATCTCTACCCTTTCTCCCACACGTTGAAGGCTTTTTCTCATCCTATTGCACTGAGCAACATTGCTTATGCCCTCATTCTCCTGCCAGATTTGCCTTTGCCTCCATCCATTATCATAAAGTTGTCACTGCTACAGACTCCAGTTGGCCTCCACGCTGGTGCACAGCTGGGACAGAAGACAAGGACCTGCACTATCACTTGTCAAGAGGGAAAGAGCAGAGGAGAAAAGCAGGGAGAAGGAAGAGCCTCTCTACTCCTCCCTTCCCCCTTTTCCCCATATGAACATGATGACTCATTATGACAGAAGTGTAATAAACTTCTAAAAAGGCAACCAGAAAACCGTGTATTTTTTCTTTCTTTCTTTCTTTCTTTTTTTTTCTTACAGGCACAGAGAGATAAAAAAGAAAGCTCACACATTCAGTGATATAGGATTAAATTATCCACTGCCAGCTTTGGGGGCAACATTTAAACATTACATCCTGCAACACAGCTCAGTTCTAAACGGCTCTATCTGATTTATAGGGGTAAACAGCAAAAACTCAAAGTGTAACAGCTCTGTAACGTCTTTATGCTGCAGCAGAGCTATCATTTCACAAAAAAACTCTTTTTTTCCCTCTATTTTTTTTTCCTTTTTCTTCCTTATTCTGACTCTAAACTGCACCAAACCCAGCGAGCTGGAAATTACTCCAAGCTTCCTCCCTTGAAGAAACTTCTTGCCCTCTTCTCTTGTGTTTTTTTTTTTTTTTGTGAGCAGCACTGTGCTCCTCACAGTCTGGTATCACTGACTCAGCTCCGAGGGACCAGGACTTGCATCAGGAACTTGCCAGCTCCGAAGGGTAACGGACAGAGGGAGCAGCTCGCCGGTGTGCGGGTGGGAGGGAGGGAGAGGCTGCCCCCTGCTGCAATCCTAGCTCTTCAGGCAAGGTTAAGTACATGGAAATTAAAACCTCGAGCTATTTTTGTCTAAAGTCGGTATTACTAATTTGTTAACTATGACAATTTCACACAGAAACCCTTTTGTTGGAAAGCGAGTTTCTCATGTAATAATTAGCTGTGGAATATTACCCCAAACAGGTGTCTGTAGCCTGTCAAAGTCAGAACAGGTGATTTAGAATTAGCGTATTAAAAGAACTGTGAATTAGCGAAGCAAAAACGTGTTAATTTCTTGTTCCATCTGTTAATATGAATTCACTGCCAAATATTTTACTTTGTAGAACTGTGCTGGGATTGGCAAGAACATACACTATAAAAAAAAAAAAAAAAAAAAAAAAAAAAAAAGAAGGAAAAAAAAAAAGAAAGGGAAAAAAAAAAAGTTTAAAGGCCTGAACATTTAAAAATCGTGACATACGTTATTGCAAAAATAACTTCTGCATTGGAGAGAGGCTTTTTCTTTTGTATCTTGTAAAACTTCATCGTGAAGAACACCACAGGATCTGTAGAAAGGGAGCTCAAAGCTCTCACAAATAAACTTGAGGGCTATCAAAACCAGGTCTGAGCACAGCATCGCAGGAAAATGAAAGGAAAGCTTCTGAATGGGCTCGAGTGAAAATTACAATCAGTGACCTGGCTCTGCTTCGAAATTTCAGACACAAATGATTCAAACACTCAAGACATCTGAGATGTGAATTTTTAAATGTGATGCTGGCATCTACCTGAGAAGCTGCCTGTACAGTAACAGGGTTCCTACGAACCTGCCATTCCCAAAGGTCTTCTATGATAATGGGTGTGTTTTGAGCTTCTGCTGCAAGCAATGGCAACACACACACACCCCCCCCCCCCCGAAACTACCTATCCTACCATCCTGATTCTTCACCAGCAGGTCGAGGAAGGTGATTCTCCCCCTCGACTCCACTCTGGCAAGTCTCCACCTGGAGTATTGTGTCAAGTTCTGGAGCCCCTAGTACAGGAAGGATCTGGATGTGCTGGAATGTGTCCAGCAAAGAGCCACAAGGATGAGCAGAGGGCTGGAGCACCTCTCCTACGAGGACCGGCTGAAAGAGTTGGGGCTGTTCAGTCTGGAGAAGAGAAGGCTCCCAGGAGACCTAATTGTGGCCTTCCAGTATCTGAAGGGGGCTACAAGAAAGCTGGGGAGGGACTTTTGAGGGTGTCAGGGAGTGATAGCACTGGGGGGAATGGAGGGAAAATAGAAATGGATAGATTCAGATTGGATGTTAGGAAGTTCTTCCCCATGAGGGTGGTGAGACACTGGCATAGGTTGCCCAGGGAAGTGGTGGAAGCCACATGCCTGGAGGTTTTGAAGGCCAGGCTGGATGTGGCTGTGAGCAACCTGCTGTAGTGTGAGGTGTCCCTGGCCATTGCAGGGGTGTTGGAACTGAATGCTCCTTGAAGTCCCTTCCAACCCTGGCAATTCTATGATTCTATCATTTCTAGCAGTATCAATTAGAAGCCTTTTTATAATGACCCTCAACTTTGTGCTCCATCCTCTGACTAGAAGCTGGCAGATGCCTGAGCTAAAGAAGAGTCTGGAATGTGGCAAGCTGGGATGGTAAGTATGAGAGAAGTGGGTTGAAAGGTGACTTTCAAAGATTGCATAGTTTACATTTGCTCTTAGCAAGCCCAACGCTTTTATATCATTGCTGTCTTTCAGAAAAGAAAAAAGAGAGATGAGAGCTTAAAGCATTTTAAATACAATTATCCAGCAGTATATTATATATATATATATCAACTATTAATGAACACCAGGTAAAAATGTCCAACTCCTAATATGTGTGACTAATGACTGCAATATATTTTCTAGTGTCAGTCTTTCTCTACTTTTCTGAGCTTTGTAGAGAAGTGCCCAGTTCTGTGATTGCTCCCCACTGTGCCTTCCATCTTCTCTTGCCCTGTACCCTGCATTCTTTGGAGCCTGGTCACAGAATCATAGAATTATTTTGGTTGGAAGAGACCCATAAGATCATTGAGTCCAACCATTAACCCAGCACTGCGAAGCCACCACTAAACCCTGTCTCTCCACATATCTTTCCAATCCTTCCAGGGATGGTGACTCCACCACTTCCTCGGACAGCCTCTTCCAGAGCCTGCAATCTCTTTCTGTGAAGAAACATTTCCTAAGCTCCATGGTGCAGCAGAGACTGCTCTCTGCCAAGGATTGCTTCAACTCAAGAAAGACAGAGCACTAAACACACGTCAAAACACTAAGACTGCAAAGAAATCAGATCATCATCAAAACACCAACGGCATCACTTTTTTCAACACCTAGTTTCTTCTATCAGTCCCCAGTTGCCCTGTCTTGAAGAACATTGTGCATGAACTTGTTTGCAGGTACAAACAGCAAGGTTAGAGCTCCAAGCTATATTTATAGCATCTCCAGATGTTTGAATAATCTGCCTTTTGTCCTTTTTTTTCCCCTAGAAGGTGAAAAGGTGCAGAGGCTCAGAGGATGACAAACCATGTGAAGCAAATGAAGGAGAAAGCCACAGATGAGAAAATGCATAGAAACCTTTCAATGACCTACATTTTGGTGTACTTCTCACGAAAATAGAATTAGAAAGTTAATCCTGAAAGCATTTGAGTCCCTCTTGTGCCAAGATTTTCCAAGGTAAGCGGCAGCCAGCATTTTCAGGCCTGGCTCTCAGAGGTGTAAATCATTTTACACTAAAATTTTTTTGTAGGAGAAAAATATTTAAGCACTTGCTTGCCCAGTCTATCCCCTCATCACACCAGCCTGATCCAACCAACAAAGGGATTTGGAGACGTTTCCCTCAAGCTCGCAGCGATACCACGGTGCACCAGGACGCCACCCTGGCACCAGGAGCGTTGTTACTTCAGCATAATTCCACAAATTGTATTTTCTAGCAGGAGGACCTCTCAGAGGAAACCCATATTGCCACTTGGATTGCAGGAGAGTGAAAAGCTGCACACCCAATTGCTGTGAGGATTTCGAGCAAAGATGCAGCAGGTCCTTAGCTGCAAATGATATGATAGGTAGTTTCTCCTCCCTAGTTTTCTGCCACATCCAAGAGATTAATGCTTGCATGAATCATCTGTAATGACTAGCGTAATTTAGAGAAGTGAATGAGGGTTTTTTTTTTCCCCTGCATTATTTATACTATGAACTCCTAGGAACATGAATGGTGGTTTATGCAAATTCAAGCCGTGTTTACAGTAGCAAAGTGCAGAGAAAGGACTGGTAAGGGTTAAGCTGATATTGCCAGAGTTGGAGCTCTTTGTATCAACACTCTGTGGCTTATTGCTTTAGTGCTGAGTGATGTGAGTTACAGCCTATGAACTACATATGGGAAACTTTTATTGTTTTCCACATTTGAATGGAAAAATAATTATGTTGCTCACATCTTTCACATACTTAAAGTAAACGCATCAAATTCTCTCTCGGGGTGTGGGCCTGAATTCTTATATTTAAAAAATGAAGGCTGCCAAAGTTTTAACCTTTAAGCACTAAAGGTATTTTCCCACCACACACACCTTTTCTTATTTTATTTTATTATTAATGCTTGATAATGCAACCTAAATGTCAGCTTCGGCTTTAAAATAGAACACATCTATTTGCCCATAATATTTAAGAAATACAACGTTATTATGCTGTTATCAGTGGTGAAACATGTCTCATCTTGATATAGCATCACCTTTCACAAATGCTTGTGGGGAAGGGGGGAAAAAAAGAAGGAAAAAACCTTAGCGAATGCATAAAACATTTTATGTAGTTTTAAAATATACAATACATTAAAGTTTTAGTTGACTTATCTGAAAAGACATATTTTTGGCACATAAATAAAAAAAGGCAAGGGAAGAACTTGTCAGAAGGCAAATAAAGTATGTAAATTAAATCAAAGGTAAGGCAGCTACACTTTTTGTATAAATAACTGTGTTAACAGATTTTTATGCATATTACAATATATTCAGATGCATTACTCCTGCAAAAACAAATTCATTGCTTCCCTCCAAAGAAGGGAGGGGGAAAAAAAAAGGAAAAAGGATTAAAACAATTTATTTTATAAAATTTGGATGGATAGGATGAGAAATGCAATAGCTATCTATGGAAAATAAACATAAAAATTATTCAAGCTCCATCTACTTTATGGTAGTAATGAGATGCACTTCATTCAAATTCCTTTCAATTGAAACAGTGCTGAGGAAGCAAGAACACGGTTCTGTTGGAAATGATTTCTAATCTTCATGATAACCTACCAATATAACACAATTATTTACAATTGACTAAGAGTTAATTCCAATGGTATAACATCTTTCCTGTAAAAAAAATAAACCACAACCCCAACAACCATACAACAACAAAACCAAAAACCCAAACCCCGTCAGCTTTTATTGATGAAACAAACTAAGAATAAAACATTTTTCCTCCTCGTCTAACTGTGCTGTTTTTCATTCTGCTAACCAAAACAACGCAGCAATACTGTAAACAAAAAAATAGCATCAAACTGGCTGTGTTTGCACGACTTTTATCAAGAATCAGAAGCAGTAGAGTGAAGTGCTCTGGGATTTTTAAAACCTTAAAAATAGTTTGAGAAAAAACAATGATTTATTTTTGTTTTGAGTCTTTTTTTTGGGGGGGTGGGATTGATATCTTCTTAAAGATAACAAAGATGAATTCAGTCAGAAGGCATCAAGCAGCATCAATAAGCAGAGATCAGGCATCCTTATAAAACTAACTGCAATCATGATGCAGTACTCACATTGTTAAATGTCCAACTGCCATGTTTTGGGGGAGGTTGGTTGGTTGGTTTGGGTAAACTAATGTAAATGACATAAATTTAACCTTCTTTCTAGATGCTGATTGTGACGTGCACGGCAGGACTACTTTCACTGGAGTCTGAGTATTATTCTACTCTCAGTAATTATCTTGCCTTAGAAGAGTGAAAAGTACCTTAATATTCAATACAAAGCAGGGAATGTGGTTCAACTACTCTGCCTCACTATCTGGTGGTATTACTTAATATTGCCAGGCATACTTTACATTATCAATAATCAGATAATTCCTATTTGCAGCTCCTCAGGTATTTGTGCAGCATTTTGAGCTCCTTTGTCCCAACCACTAACACACTGACCCAAATGCATTCCTACTCATTGAGCACTTGCTTTGCCCCTTATGGTACACCTTAAATGAGGACCTACAAGGCAGCCTGAGAGGAAAACGATGTCAAATCAGAGAAGAAACACTCAGACTGTTTTTGGTGTAAAGGAACACATGAGGTGTAAGTACTGAGAAAATGTGGTGCTGGTTTGCAGACCATTGATGGATACTTCTCTACTGTAAAGTCTAGATCCCCCCCCTCCCCCTTTTCAGTTCTGCAGCTGTCTGAAAAGATAAAATTAGTTTATCTCTTTTCTTATGTCAAGGCAAATAAAAAACCCACAGCGGTGTGCCAAGGCACAAAACCACAAGTAACTGAAGTTCATAATAAAAGCAGCTGCTTTGTCCGATTCACTTTGGGTTACCCTGCTGAAGTCTTTCCACTAATATTTAAAAGCATGAGCAAGTATGCCCTTATAAACAAAATACAGCAACTCTGCCTTATCTCTTCGCATGGGCTGGCCCAGCAAACCCAAACGTTAATACAATAAAAGGAAACAGGTGGCTGAGAGAAATATCTTATATCCTCCAAAGCAGCTGCCTTACAAGAAATTCAATCTAGGTATCCCCAACAAACTGCCTTTTCATCTCGGAGCACTTACACGAGAGATGCAGAGCGTACCTATTTAGAACATATCCTGCATTGTACTTTCTACCACCAACTGCTTCCCTTTGATTGGCATAATGTTGGCAGATAATAATATTTTTATTTTTAAAACCAGTATTTAATTTTTGTTTACAACAGGTGCTTACTCTCCCTTTGCACAGAAGAGCCCTTGTTCCCAAAGGCCCAGGGATATGACTGTGGCTCTCACGTTACTGGTTTGCTCCTAAGAGCACCGTGGCCATTAACATGCCCAAAAAGAAACAGTGGGAAGGAATGAAGTGAGCCCCCCATGCTTCTGCAATCTGAACTATCTGAAGTGCAGAAATACTATAGCAGGTTGGACTGTGTGAGAAAGGATATAGAATCATTAACTCTGGAAAATGGAAAAGACCTCTAAGATCATCAAGTCCAAGGTGATGAATGACAGCCCATACCACTTGCAGAGGGAGAAAAAGGTTTAACCGTGAAACTATGCCTTGCCGTTTTACTCTGCTATTATCATGTATAAACCCTTTAGGGCAGAATGTGACCCCTTTACCCAGGTAGCAAGCATTTCCAACTATTTAATTCAGAAGTTGATATCTTCATGATGAAGGAAAACAACCATTCTGCTCAAACACCAATAAAACTCCACGAGGCTATGATCTCACTCGAATAATTGCTTCCAATATTAACCATGAACCAACGTGCAGTTCGAAACACCACCACAATGCAGCACCCCCAACCTGCAGCTTAAAATATTAAACAACTCTATCCTCTTTCTTTGGTCTTGAAACATGCAGACTAATCCAAATCTGCCCTGGAAAGCATGGAGAATTATCTTTTAGATATGGGTAGATATGTTTCAGACATGCATCTTTGTATAATGAGCTCTCAGCTTTCTTTTTGATATTATCAATACAATGTTTTCAGTCTATTGAATAGAGTATATGTGAAGTAGGTAAAGCTAAATCTATAGAAGTTTCTCTGCAAATCTCCAGAGATCTCAATGGTTAAGGTATGGTAGGAAGCCTGTTTAAAGAGTTTCAAGCCCTAAACTCACTACTGTATCCATTAGGATTTAAGAGAAGTTGATGCTGGAAGTTGAGTGATTTCAGTGGAAGGGCCTTTGAGAAGAGTGCAGCAGCACATGGAAAGGCAGATGGAGAGATGCTCTATGGGTAATTAAGGATGGAAGGTGAGCAAGGATGGGCATTTATCAAAGAAGAAGCTGAGGCTACTCAGCCTTCCAAGGGATTAAACTCACTTCTACTTGTTGTACCCTCACTACAGTTGCTGTGATTGACAAAAAGTCTTTTATTTACTCTGGGAAAGAGGAAGGTGGACAACAGACTAAATAGAGATTCCTGACAACACACAAGCTATCGACTGACAGCCCTAAAATCCAGCCATACATCTCTTCAGTCAAGGCTTTATACACATCAGGAAAAAAATACTAGAAATGAAGTTGGAATGGTGAAGATTTTGTGGAATAAATCCTAGCCAAGCATTTTACACTTTGCTCTGCTCTTTTTCACCATGCCTCGAAAGCCCAGGTCCCTTCATTGTGCTAAAAAGATATCTAAAGAGAAAATATAATCATTGTAACAGCAAAATATCTGAATCTTGGAAAATAACTACAGATCACAGGCAGCAGCTCTTAGCTGCAGCTGTTTCCTTCATGGCACTAATTCCCCATTCATTTGAATGGGTCTTAATGGTGCTGTCGTAATAATAATCTTATTGTGACACCCATGGAAGTTCATGAAGACAATGCAACAATGTTAAGATTAAATAAATGGATGTCCCTACTGTGATATGCTTAGCATAGTATTCTGAAATTTCTATATTTGGGGAGCTTAATTATATAGAAATTATTAGTCTGACATATTAACCTCATTTTTATGGCTTCCTCAAGAGCTTCCAGATTTAATTAAATAATTCTTTCTAGCTGCTCAAGCTATTGACTTCTCTTGAATGTATTCATTGAGTCTTCTCTGCTCTACAGAAAATGTAGCATCGGGTTGCAATGGCAAAGCCTTACTTGGAGTCGCAGAATGTTAGGGGTTGGAAGGGACCTCCAGAGATCACCCATCCCCCTGCCAGAGCAGGATCACCTGAGACAGGTCACACAGGAACACATCCAGGCTGGCTTTGAAAGTCTCCAGAGAAGGAGACTCCACAACATCTCTGGGCAGCCTGCTCCACGGCTCTGTCACCCTCACAGTAAAGAAGTTTTTCCTCATGTTGAGGTGGAGCTTCCTGTGCTCTATCTTATATCTATTCTTCCTTGTCCTATCCCTGGGTGCCACTGAAAAGAGCCTGTCCCTTTCCCCTTGACACCCACCCCTCCTGTCCCTTTCCCCTTGACACCCACCCCTCAGATATTTATAGACATTGATCAGACCCCCTCTCAGCCTTCTCCCACCTAAACAGTTCCAGTTCTCTCAGCCTTCATAGGAGAGTCTTCATTATCCTCTCTGGCATGTTGTTGTCCTATCTCAAACCCAGAAGTCCAGCCGGCTGCAGTTTTTGTACGTATTGCCTTTAAGAAACCCTTCGCTTCACAGATAACAAATGAAGCACCTGAGAGACGGCTGTGCAAACGCAGACCCTGCTTGTGTGCAAAAATACCTAAGTATGTAGCAAGAGGTGGAGAGAACTTCCTGAAACTGGAGAAACCATGTCAAACAGAAAAGAAACATGAAGACAGATTTTTGGAACTGGCCACAGCACATATTACAAAAAGATACAGATCAGCCCCTCAAAACTTTAGACCACAGAATTAATGAGTATTGTTTCCACTGTCAAAAATTTAACCCCCTTCTGGTTTTCTTTCGCATCTCCAAGGCAAGCCTTGCGTTCAAAAGATTGCTGGATGTTAGCTCAATCTGTGGAAATATCAATTTCATAATCAGAAACTCAATATGGGTGAAGTGTGCACTTCGTTTCTAAAATTATTCCTTCTCAGGAAAATGGAAAGGGAGAAACAAAGTGTTCCTGAGCCTTGATCCTTGTCTGTAACCACAGGTGCTCGCTCTCCCCACGGCAGAGGTATCTCACAGCATTTGACGAGCACTGTAATATTCCCTGTCAATTTTACATTCTGCTTGGCAGCAGCAGAAACCTGACAGGCATCAGCAGAATGATTGGCAGTACCATGCCTGATAATGTGAGTCAAAGCAATTGGCAACAGCACCACTATCCCCCTCACAGAGTCCAGAATTTACTTCTAATCTCACAGGTGACCTTTGATGATAGAAGCTGGAGGTCATGACAAGGAGAAGACTCTTTTTATGTCCCTAGTATATATATTCCTAGTATATGGGGGTTTTTGTTGGGTTTGTGGTTTTTTGGTGTTGGGGGGGGGTGTGTGTTTGTACCTTATTAGACTCATAGAATCAACCAGGTTGGAAGAGACCTCCAAGATCGCCCAGTCCAACCTATCACCCAGCCCTATCCAACCAACTAGACCACGGCACTAAGTGCCTCATCCAGGCTTTTCTTGAAGATCTCCAGGGACAGCGACTCCACCACCTCCCTGGGCAGCACATTACAATGGCAAATCTCACTCCCTGTGAAAAACTTCTTCCTAACATCCAGCCTGAATCTCCCCTGGCACAACTTCAGACTGTGTACCCTCGTTCTGTTGGCAGCTGCCTGGGAAGAGAGACCAACCCCCACCTGGCTACAACCTCCCTTCAGGTAGTTGTAGACAGCAATGAGGTCTCCCCTGAGCCTTCTCTTCTCCAGGCTAAACAACCCCAGCTCCCTCAGCCTCTCCTCATAGGGCTGTGCTCCAGGCCCCTTACCAGTTTCATCACCCTTCTCTGGACACCTTCCAGTACCTCAACATCTCTCTTAAATTGAGGGGCCCAGAACTGGACACAGTACTCAATGTGTGGCCTGACCAGCGCTGAGTACAGGGGAAGAATAACCTCCCTTGTCCTGCTGGCCACACTGTTCCTGATGCAGGCCAGGATGCCACTGGCCTTCTTGGCCACCTGGGCACACTGCTGGCTCATGTTCATCCTACTATCAACCAGTCCCCTCAGGTCCCTTTCTGCCTGGCCACTCTCCAGCCACTCTGACCCCAGCCTGTAGCACTGCATGGGGTTGTGATGGCCAATGTGTAGAATGTGGCATTTATCCTTATTAAATCTCATCCCACTGGCCTCTGCCCACCCATCCAGCCTGTCAAGGTCCCTCTGAAGAGCTCTCCTACCCTCCAACAGATCAGCCTCTGCTCCTAATTTGGTGTCATTTACAAATTTACTGATGAAGGACTGAATCCCCTCATCCAGATCATCAATAAAGATATTGAACAGGATGGAACCCAGCCCTGATCACTGGGGCACACCACTAGTGCCTGGCTGCCAGCTGGATGTGCCACCATTCACCACCACTCTCTGGGCTCGGCCCTTCAGCCAGTTCTTGACCCATTTCAGAGTGAATCTGGTCAAGCCATGAGTTGCCAGCTTTGCCAGGAGTTTGCTGTGGGGGACAGCGTCAAAGGCTTTGCTGAAGTCCAGACGGACTACATCCACAGCCTGCCCCACATTCACCAGGCAGTCACCTACCTAGTCATAGAAGGAAATAAGTTGGTCAGGATGGACCTGTCCTTCCTAAATCCATGCTGGCTGGGCCTGATCCCTTGGCCATCCTGTAGGTGCTGTTCCATAACCTGTCCATAGACAGTGAACTAAATAAAGCAGTCCCTGATCTGGGATACTTCAGCTGTAGATGGAGCTCCCATTACCTGTGGGGCTGATGATCTAGATCTAAAGACAGCCACTTTTTTGGGTGTTTAGTAACTTCAGTGATTCCTGATTCTGTGTTTACATCATTGATTTCCTCAACTCTAAACAAACGCAGCCTTTGTGTCAGGAAAGTGCTACGAAGATTAGTCCATTAATGTTCCTTGTGGGATCTGGAAAATAAAAGTCTTGCATACATTCACCACCACCTGAGGTCTGCCCAGGCTCAGCCTTGTACCCATCATTAGGTTTCCACAGGATCATAAGATTTTTTTGTCTGAGAGCTCAATCATGGGTCTCTCTTTCTCAAAATCCCAGAACGATTCAAGATTGTATATCAGAAATACAGAACAGCAGGGGTTGGGAGAGACCTGTGCTCATCATCTAGGCCAAGCCTCCTGCTATAGCAGCTTTCCCTAGAAGAGGTTGCTCAGGATCACATCCAGGTGTGTTTTGAATATCTCCAGAGAAAGAGACTGTTTAGTAACCAACCCAAACTTAAGCCTTGATAAAGTCTCTGCAGCCTCTTTGGGCAGCCTGTTCTAGAGCTCCATCACCCTCAAAGTAAAGAAGTTTTTGGTCAAGCATCTCAAGGTGTGGTAAATATTTCAATATTAAAGTATAAAGGAGAGTGAATCCTCCCAGAAGAGAGAGGGAATGGGAGCCAGCTGGTTTTGATCTGAACAAACCCAAATTCAGAGAAAGATTTGGGCTGTTCATGCCTCCTTGACTCTTCTGCCTCTACAGACAAAGCTGTCCCTCACCAGCAACAATGGCTTTTCAGTTACAAGAGACATCCATATGGAACACACATCTAACTCACAGATACTATGTTTTGGTTAGATTTCATAACTTATCACTCCCCATCTTAGGGGTTTGTACTATTTATGTGTGTTGTAGAAAAGTCTGCTGTGGTGAAAGGAGAGATTTTGACCACTGGAATGCAGAATTATATTGGGAGAGGTGACAGGACCCAGTAAAACATGCCTTGCTTTGCTGGCCTGCTGTGTTGAGGAAGATACCTACAAGCCAGAGGGTTTGAGGTGAATGTCATCTCATGCTATTTTTCAAGCCTCTAAAGCCTTTTGTCCTCACACTGCTTGTCACCAAGCCAGACCCCTGTTTGACATGACAGTAGGTTTGAATAAAGGCATCTATTGTTCTAAAATATTCTGATCCCTTTTGCCTGTCCTTCCTTTGTAAATACTTCCTTGGGGTTTTTTCATGCTGAAAAAAATTAAAACAAGATGAAATGTCCTGGCATTTAATGACAATAGGATTAGTTCCAAGAGGAATTTTTCAAGGTTTTTCCCCAACTGCTCATTACTTATCCCTCTCTAAGTTGGGTTAGGTATCCATTACGGCACCTAGGAAACCCAGGAAAGGTGAAAAGAGCTTAGCACGAAGCCTGAGCACTGCACATCCTTCCTGCTTCTCCCCAGCCAAGGTTTATGTCGTGCCCCCCGCCAACTCCCACGCTGCAATCCACACGAAGATTTAAAATTCATCCAACAGACAAAGTGCACATTTAATACTCACAGGAGGGAATACAGCATGCCTTTCAATACATCAAGCTCCTAAACCTTTTACATCTTTCATTTTTTAAGCTACATGGATTTTGATTTGTACAATTTTAGCAATATTCTGCAGCCCAGTCAATCTACCACTCAAAAGCACTGTTGCACAGTCAGAAAGCAAGAAATACAATTCAGCAAACCTGGTAGAGTTGGTCCCCAGGGAAGCTTTTTTCCCATTCCGTTTGTCATAGCCCAGATCCATCATGTCATGCTAGCCTAACTTACTACTTCTATCTTTTTTTCTTCCCTTTATTTTATATATTTTTTTTTATTCTTCTTTCTCTTTTACACTTCTTTTATTTTTTGGCACACTCCAACTATTTTCTGTTAAACTAGTGCTGTCACAAGCAAACATATAAAAATGCTCTTCTGCAAACATACTGTTTGGTCTCTACTGAACTCTCCAGAGCCATGGATTTCTCTCACTGTCTTTATCAGGGGTGAATGTTGACAGATCACTGAACCTTACTGTCAGCGGTGACAGGCTTAAAGCTGTTTTGTGCAAGGTGGAGAATAAAAACAAAACCAAGAAAAAGAAGGAAAGAAAAAGGTTTCTGTGCCTTGCATCTAGAAGGTCCCCGACTTAACAACAAAGGCTTAGGTTCAAAGATGATTAGCTTAAAGGCATTTCAGAGAGTTTTGATTGTAGCAGCAGTTGGGTGTCTTGCTACTGGGTGAAATATGTATTCCCTCGAGAACAAAGGCTACAGCAATCCTATTCTGCTGAGATGGCAACTTTAATAATTCCATGTATTTATCAGCATTGTGTCAAGATCTTAAGGATTTTGCCCTTCAGGTGAAGTTGGAGGTAGATGGAATGGATACGGTGCTGAACAATCCTACTAAGATATACATGGAAAATGTCCTGTAATGTCCCCGGGGGAGAGATAGAAGATTCCTGAGTATCTGAATACACATAACATAGATAAATGTCTTCAAGGTTTACAGAAAGGAAGCTCAGGTTTTCACATTGGGTTTTAGCCTATGCATAGTGTGGTGAGACCAGGGGCTGCTTCCCGCCGTACAGAGGGGAAAACAAAAAGAAAGCATTAAGTGTAAATTATCAAGAAATACTTTCACCCAAATGTTAAACCACAAAAAAAAAAAAAAAAAAAAAAAAATCATAATTAAAAAAAAAAAAAAACCCAAAGAAAGCAACCAAAACCCAAAACCAAACCCCACCAAAATCCAATCCAAGTCCCCTTTCCACCCAGTGAAACATCACATGCACTGCAAATAAGATAACATATTTACTCTTAAGCCTCTTTTAAAAGATGCAACTTGAAACACAAATACTTGTAGAATCATAAAATTGTCAGGATTGGAAGGCACCTCAAGGATCATCCAGTTCCAACTCCCCTGCCAAGGGCAGGGATACCTCACACTACAGCAGGTTGCTCACAGCCACATCCAGCCTAGCCATCAAGACCTCCAGGGATGAGGCTTCCACCACCTCCCTGGGCAACCTGTGCCAGTCTCTCACTACCCTCATGGGGAAGAACTTCTTCCTAACATCCAATCTGAATCTATCCATTTCTATTTTCGTTCCATTCTCCCCAGTCCTATCATTACCTGACACCCTCAAAAGTCCCTCCCCAGCTTTCTTGTAGCCCCCTTCAGATACTGGATAATAAATACTGATAATGGGATTTGCTCAAACAAAAAAAAAAAAAAGTAATTGGAGAGATGATTTCAGCTGGTAGTGGTATAGGTAGGGCTTGACTGAGCAGAGATATTACACATAAACTCATACAGAAACAAAACATCTCTTTGCCTTTGGATACACAAGCAGTTTCTGTAAGCTTACTCTGTCTGCCCCTGCTCAGCGACACCAGGACAGATTTCACTGTCCTACAGCGATAATGACCAACAGGGAGAAGCTATTCATTTGGTGAGGATATATCTCTCTCTTCATGCGCCATCAGAGAGATGGAGGGGACTTTCAGAAGGAAATGCCTCCTAATTAATGATAGTTCAGAGCCTTATGAAGTGTGAAAGGCTGTCTGGAGGAATGTGTAGCGTAAGCATGATTCCGAAGGGCCCAGCAGTACAGTGCTAGAAAGCAATAAAAATGTAGGACTACCATGCAGGACAGGAGGGGCAGCTTGCTGGAGGAAATCGGAGATCAGATTTTAAAACATTTGGATGTTCTGAAGATACATATTTGAACAGTTCTAAGGTCACAGCAGGCTCTGTTTCAATGCCTTTAAAAGTTCATAGTTTTATGGTAAAAATCTACCGACACAGGCTGGGCAGCAACTGGCTTAAGAGCAGCCCTGAAGAAAAGGAGCTGGGGGGCTGGTGGATGAGAAGCTCAACAGGAGCCAGCAGTGTGCACTTGCAGCCCAGAGAGCCAATCGCATCCTGGGCTGCATCAAGAGAAGCAGAGGAGCAGGTCGAGGGAGCTGATTCTCCCCTCTGCTCTGCTCTGGTGTGACCCCACCTGGAGCACTGCATCCAGTTCTGGAGCCTCTGTTCTAGGAAGGATCTGGAGGTGCCGGAAGGTGTCCAGAGAAGGGCCATGAGGACGATTGCAGGGCTGCAGCACCTCTCCTATGAGGACAGGCTGAGGGAATTGGGGCTATTCAGTCTGGAAGAGAGAAGGCTTCTAGGAGACCTAATTGTGGCCTTCCAGTATCTGAAGGGGGCTACAAGAAAGCTGGGGAGGGACATTTTAGGGTGTATCAATCTCTTAGTAGGCAATTCATAGTAGAAATCACCTTCACCACTCTTTGGGACATGCAAACTTTCATGCTACTAAGGATTTTTTTTATTTTTTTTTATAGACTTGAGTGGCTATAAAAGAGAATCTCTCAATTCCTCTAAAATCGTGACACAGGAAGTAGGGCAGAAATATCAGAGAGAAACTTCCTTGGAGCAGAAAGCTGCTCACAGATCGATTTTCAAAGATATCCATTCTCCTCCGACGTGTTTCTCTTATGCTGTGTCAAGTGGCAGAGCTGTGCCACTGGCCACCAACTGCAGAGCTGACATTAATATGCCTCTTGACTTTGCCTGGCAGCAGCTGTGCCCACAGTCTCTCCGTTTCCCAGCACCAACCAGTGCTGCCAGGAGCATAGCTAAGCCCTGTGCTGGGAGAGGCTGCACACACTGGCAGCTTCTCATTAGGTTCAGCATTTATGAAGGCTCTCTGGACCAAACCCCCTGATCTGCAGGATCAGATCTGAAGAAGCCTCTGTTTTCACTTTATGCAAGGTTTTGTGAGGGTGAGCCCAGAATGCAGTGGTAAGAACCAGGGCAATCATTTGCAAGCCAAAGGATCTTGCCTTGCCTTTCCTTTCCCGTCTTCTTCAGCCCTTCCCTTTGCCTTTATTTCTCTTTTTCTTTCATTCTGTTACAGCAAGGGGTTCTGGCAAGTACTGGCTGCCCCATGCTTGCCATGATTTAAGCACACTTTTTTTGTTTTTAAATTATAGCCCCTTTTGTAGTTCCAGAGTAGTTTCTGCAGGCCTGTTTTTCCATCCTAAACTGGTTCCTTCTACACTGAGCTTCAGCTGCAATTACACAGGTGTGGGATTACTGGGACAGTTGCAGCCTGCCCAGGAGCCCTCCTCCACGGAGCACTCATCCCCCCCAGAGCTGTACTGGGGTAGCCATTGTGTTGATACACAGTGCTCTCCTCCTTCTCCCCATTCACAGTGCAGCTGCACCAGCCCCTGGACTGTAATTTTCATTTTTTATTTCAGAGCTCCCATAAGGTGACCTGAGCTGGCAGAGACTCCAACGGTCTAGCCAGCAAAAAGCAGGCTGTGCTGAGAAATGGTTAGTCTGAAGCAGGCAGAAGAAAACCTGTTTCTGGGGACAGAAAGATCTAAAACATCATTGCTCCAGACAGCCCTTCAGATAAGGAACCCCAATCTATCTGACTGTCTGGGTTTCACAGCCACTCCCTAGCAGCTGAGGACCACCACCAGCTGGAGACTAACTGGGAGCATCTCAGCCTGTTCAGTCTTCAATATTTTTAAGACTAAAGCGTGCTTAATATTTCAAGACCAAGGTTTTCTGATGTACCTGGGGAGGGTGATTTACGTTGAGACCCGAGCCAGCCTTTTCTCTCTCGCTCCATCCCCAATCCTCTTGCAGCGGTGGCACAGATGGGGACTCTCTTGTGGGACAAGATTCACTGATGCTTTGCCATCCTGCGGTGCAACTGCTCTAGCTTCTATCCAAAGCCCAGCAATCTTGTTTTCCTAAAAGCCTTGTGAAATGATATGTGCACATGGCATCTGTTTGCAATGTATATTTGCCATTAGTGTTTTTAAGTAGGAACGGTGGGGTCCGTATGGCACAGAACATAAGGATTGCCATGGTAATTAGTCACTATTTGGACTAGCAGAATAACCACTATCAAAGACTCTTAACTCACTCTTATCCTAATGCACCCAACCTGCATTTCCTTTGTTTCTGCCCTTTAGAGAAAGGTTTTTTGTTGTACGGGGGGGGGGGGGGGGTGGGTGGTGGTGTTGTACACGTTTCTTTTTTGTCCTGAAAATACAGTTGGTATTTGTCATTTGCCTGACGTGCTAAGCTGTACAAGAAAATTAAGTGTAACAGCCCTGAGAAAGTTTGGCTTTTAAATGTTTGGAGGATTGTACATTTTGCATTGCAAAGCAACACCTGTGTAGCATCTCTAAATCACTATGAGTTAAAGGGAAGCAAGGAAAATAAGAAAGATGAATACCTCCAGAAGAAGCAGACATCTCTCTTCAGCTGCTCGACAAAGATGCCAAAAAAAAAAAAAAAAAAAAAAAAAAAAAGATTATTCACCTGCAGCTTTTGTTATAGAATCACAGAATTGCCAGGGTTGGAAGGGACCTCAAGGGACCTCCAAGCCCCCTGCCATGGGCAGGGACACCTCACACTATATCAGTTTGCTCACAGCCACATCCAGCCTGGCTTTCAAAACCTCCAGGGGTGAGTATTCCACCACCTTCCTGGGCAACCTGTGCCAGTGTCTCACCATCCTCATGGGGAAGAACTTCTTCCTAACATCCAACCTGAATCCACCCATTTCTATTTTTGTTCCATTCCCTCCCAGTCCTATCACTCCCTGACACCCTCAAAAGTCCCTCCCCAGCTTTCTTGTAGCCCCCTTCAGATACTGGAAGGCCACAATTAGGTCTCCTGGGAGCCTTCTCTTCTCCAGACTGAACAACCCCACCTGTCTCTGTCCTCATAGCAGAGCTCCAGCCCTCTGCTCATCCTCGTGGCCCTTCTCTGTACGTGTTCCAGCACCTCCAGATCTTTCCTGTACGAGGGGCTCCAGAACTGGATGCAGTACTCCAGGTGGTGTCTCATTATGCATATATTTCTTAGTCTGGCTCTTGTTCCTGAAAGTCAGGGGTTTATTTTTCTGTCTGTTTTGGTTTGTTTGTTTGTTTTGTAATTCTCAAGCAGCCAGGAGGTGTGCCCAAGCATGCCCATCCCTGCACAGCTTTCCTGCTGCCCAGGAAAGGGCCATCACTAGCTCAGACATAACACGCTGAGGAGAGCTCTCCGGTCTCTGAGCTCAACCTCAGAAGCGGGAAGCAGGGCAGACACATAAAGGGAGAAGGTAAGTAAGAAGCGTCCAAATCAGACAGCTCCAAAGATGAACATGGCAGGCTCTTAGAGGAGCAAAAGGACTATCCTTTGAGGCTTTGAAGTCTGGAGATGAGCAAAACAGTGTTTGATGCTTAGTAATTATGCTAAGTGGGCAGGTGGGAGCCAGATGCTAAACAACAGCTTCAGATGTGAAGGCACTGGTGCCCCAGTGTTTTGCCTAGGCCCTTACACAGACTTCAAATATATTTAAGCATTTAAAAAGAAAAGACAAGAAGAAAACCAAAATCTGATGCTAAAAGCAGGCTAGCGAGCAGCAGGGTGTGTTACGCTGGTTGCCATATTGGCTTGTCTGGAGCATTTGGATAAAATTTGAACATTTGTATATTTTATGTTGGATTCTCATTTCCTACAGTTTCCACATGTTCTTTCATCAGGAAGGGGGGAGGGGGAAATAGCAAGAAGCCCCATCAGATGATAAGTCCTATTTTTAAACTGCCTTCATGCAACTGAACTGAAAATATTAGTTTATCTTCTGCTGCTCTGTCAAGTAATATTATACTGATTAATGTATTATTGATGCAGATGGAGTACACAGAACCTGTGTTTATACTCTGCTTCGTGTGCTCACATCTTGAGTCTTGACAAGCCCCACGTGTTTGACCATCCCTTTGGTGAGGGATCAGGATGCCATAACCCCTTCAGTCAATATTTTGAAAGGCTAATTTGAGCGAGAAATTGCATTCCGGCTCAGAAGAATATTCAAATAACTAGTCTGTGCGACTGCAGCCATCCTGATGGAAATATACATTCCAGAAGAGTTGGAAGAATTAGTTTAACATCACTGCTGTATAAAATTCAGTGATTTGAGCTTTTTCAGGCAGGGCTGAAAATGTTTTGGCTCGCTTGGGTTTGCATCCACTCTATCTGCTTCCAATCTCAAATTCCAATAAACGAACAACAAAAGAAATCAAAAGGAAACTGCGTGGCTCGCCAGCTTGAACCTTGCTTGCAGAGAAACCAGACAAAACCACACAGTGTGAGGAAACAAACATAAAAACAGAGTGTAATGTGTTTTCTATTGTTCCTGCCAAAAAAACATCAATTGGTCCAGATCCACACAAAATCTGCCTTCCTCAGCTTAAATTTACCCCACACTCGCTAAAGGGCTGGTGAGATTTAGTGAAGTTTAAAGCAACTGAGGCCAAGCTCTGGTGTAACATTCATTTTGACTCGTCGTAAATGAAATAAGCCAGGCAAAAATCACAGACAATTAAAAATGCCTCTGACACTCATGTTCAGCTCACCTTTTCCTTTGTAACATGTCTGCTACTTCCATGCATAACTGGGAAATTAACAGAAACTATCCAAGCTAGTAGCTTACACAGTACTAGGAGCACAGCAGCACAAGCATGCATATAACAATGAAATCCTCACAGGATTACATTTTAAGGCTACTTCTGAGCTGGCAGGAACATGGTACAGGAATAATGACGGTGATAAAAAAGTATGGGCTGTATACTGGCTGCAACTTGCTCTTATGGACTGCATCCCTGGTGTGGAGCACATGTTCCACTCTCCACCAGAAAAGCATTTCTCTACAAGAGCACTGTAAAATACATTCCTTCAAAATGTACTAGTTTGAGGACTTGACAGTTTTAGGCAACATGACATCCCTCTAGAAAATTTTCTATCAATTTCAGGCCTTCATTCATGGACCACTTCATTGCAAAGATCTCTCTATACCTGCACAAATACAATGCCTGCCAGCTGAGCGAGCTGCCACACTGAGCAAATCACCAAGAGATCATAAAAAAGTCATCTCTGCCTCCTGGTCAGTGCTTTCCTGGCATCAGCACCTGCAGCCTGGAGATGCCATTAGTCAGGAAGAAAAATGTAGTTGCACACAAATACATGTACAGCCCATTCTATACAGACAGATACTGTGGTTGCTTGTGGTTGTCTTGATCCTGAGTTTCACAGATTGCACTGGATTAGAAGGGACCCTCAAAGGTCACCTTGTCCAACCCTCCCACAGTGAGCAGGGACATTCTCCACTAGAGCAGGCTGCCCAGGGCAACATCAAGTTTGATCTTGAATGACTCCAGGAATGGGGCCTCAACCATATCCCTGAGCAACCTCTTCCAGTATTTTACCTCTCTCATTGGGCAGAACTTCCTCCTGATGTCCAATGTAAATCTACCCTGCTCCAGTTTCTAATCATTGCCCCTCATCCTACCATCACAGGCCCTTAACAGTCCTTTCCCAGCCTTTCTGTATGCCCCCTTCAGATACTGAAATGTAGCTATAAGAGCTCCCCAGAGCCTTCTCTTTCCCAGTCTGAACAGCCCCAATTCTTTCAGCCTGTCTCCATAGTAGAGGTTCTCCAACCCTCTGACCACCTTTGTGGCCCTCCTCTGGACCTGCTCCATCAGGTCAGTGTCTCTCTTGTTTTGGGGACTTCAAAGCTGGACACACTAATCCAGGTGAGGTCTGACCAGAGCAATGTGGAAGAATCACCTCTCTCAACCTGGTGGCCACACCTCTTCTGATGCAACTTAGGATGCATTAATCACAGAAACATTCAGGTTAGAAATGACCCTCAGGATCACCAAGTCCAATGCAGAGCCCTATTCGACAAAGGCCACCCCAAACCCATATCCCTAAGCACCACATCCAAACAGCCTTTAAGCACATCCGTGGTTGGTGACTCAACCACCTCCCTGGGCAGCCCATTCCAATGCCTGAGCACTCTTTCCATGAAAACCTTCTTCCTAATGTCCAGAAGATGTGTTAAGGATCCATCTAACCTGAAGACACCACGTGGAAGAATGGATTTTCGGTATTTTCTTTAAGCTTCTCTTATTGTTCATCTAAAAGTCTCAGGGTTTCAAACAGACTGAAGAAAGGAGCAGTTCTTAGGAACCATCCCTGTCCTGCTCAAAGGTAAATATTGTTACAGATGGGAACAGAAGGACTTATGGCTGCAGGACAGCGATCATACAACACACATCTGGAGCACGCTGTCTGCACCCAGACTGGCAGTGAAGGCTGCACGCATCAGATGCCATTAGTCAGAAAATGTGTTAGCACAAAGAAATTATGATAAGTGCACAAGATGGTCAGATGCAAGGAAAAGCAACATTTGTAGATTTGTTAGGCAATTAGGCTTTATTTCAAGAGATTCCCCCAAGGCTTCTTGAGGTGGGAACATTTGTTTTCCTTCATTTCACCTAGGCTCGCTACAATCCAGTGACTGCT
This sequence comes from Picus viridis, assembly GCA_033816785.1. Lineage (NCBI taxonomy): Eukaryota > Metazoa > Chordata > Aves > Piciformes > Picidae > Picus > Picus viridis. The sequence goes on along the minus strand of CM066587.1, from coordinate 2,133,334 downwards.
CTATAGTCTCGAGATTTTTATGTGCAGAGCTGTCACTCAAAGCATCACCTATGCTCTGCCCTCTCTCCTGAGCCTCAGTAAGCAACCACACATATCATCCAAACACAGATAAGAACAAAAAAGCAGAAAACCAGCACAGCAAAAAAACCCCAAACTATCCCCCTTTGTGCTGTGACTGTTCCCAGCCTCTCATCAGCATTAATTCAATCAGGAATGCAGCGGCACCATTTTGGTTAACAAATGGCACTGGTTGAGATTGCTCACAATATCTATATGAGGAGAGAGAGAGATGGGGCTCTTAAGCCTGGAAAAGAGCAGACTGAGAGGGGATCTTCTCCATGCTTGTAAATATCTAAAGAGTGGAGGTCAAGAGAATTTGCTTGAGCTCTTTTCGGTGGTGCCCGGTGATAAAACAGGAGGCTCCATTGGAAATCAAGGGGGGAAATAATAATATATATCTTTATTTGAGGGTGCTGGAGCCCTGGAACAGGCTTCCCAGAGAGGTTGTGGAGTCTCATTTTCTGGAGAGATTCCAGCCCCACCCTTGGACATTGTGATCCTGGGCAGCCTGCCGTGGATGATTCTGCTTCAGCAGGGGGATTGGATTGGATGATCTGCAGAGATTGCTTCCAGCACCTACCACTTCGTGATTCTCCTTAATTTCCTACTCTAAAATTGACTTTTGAGGCTTCCAATACTTGAAGAAAACTACCCTTCAGCAATCAAGTCTTGGTGCACAGAAATAAAAGGCATTTGTGCAAAACCTGACCATTTCTAGTCTGCAGTGTTTACATACCATTAAAAATCCTTTGTTCTCCAACCAGAGGCTCTATGAAACGCAACAATGCCACACCATGACTACCAAATAAATAGGGTGACTAGTGGAATATGTCCTAGGCTGATAGTGGTTGGCATCACTCAATTAAACTGCTATAAAACAATGAATTCATAGAAATCTAAGTCAGTTTGCTAAGAGAAGACTGAGGGAGTCCAAGAGGTTGCTTGCAATGAATAATCTGAGTAAATACGCTCTGCACTTTCAGTAAAAACACTGCAGACATCTCAAAGTTCCATATTTGCTAGAAAGATCTGCAAAAAAAATCTTTTTAAAAAGTAAAATGTGCACTGAACTTTTCTGACATTTACAAAAGTAATTAATTAATATGATTAAGCAAATTAGACTGAGCCAAAGTCTGACTGATTGTAAAGCATGCTGCAAGAGCCACCTGTTTGCTAGAAAGATTAGATACTGTGGTGCTGGCAGCTAGGGGGAAAAAAAAAAAGAGAGAATTGTGAAAGATAAGATAGAGGAACATCTCCATACTGATCTTTCAGATCTGTCTGGTCTAACAGGCATCACCAGACTCTCTCAGCTTTATCTGATAAAAGAATTTTGTCCATTTTTGCTTACAGAATCATAGCACGTATCTGGCTGCAAGAGACCTCCAAGCTCATCCAGTCCCACCTTCACTGAGGGTTCAACACTAAACCATGTGCCAGAGCTCCAGGTCCACAGGCTGCTTGAACACAGAATCACAGAAACATTCCGGTTGGAAAAGAGCCTCAGGATCACCAAGTCCAACCATGAACCCTACTCTGCAAAGGTCACCCCTAAAACATAGCCCCAAGTACCACATCCAAAGCACCTCTAAACACATCCAGGGTTGGTGACTCCACCACCTCCCCGGGCAGCACATCCCAATGCCTGACCACTCTTGCTGGGAAAAGGGTTTCCTAATGTCCAGTCTAAACCTACCCAGTGGCAGCTTGAGGCCATTCCCTCTTGTTTTATCATTAATTACCTGTGAGAAGAGACCAGCACCAACCTCTCTACAAAGTCCTTAGAAACAAGCCCTGCTGATGAAGTTAAAACAAGATCACTGCTAAAGGTATTTACGAATCTGATTCCTAATTAGGCATCTCAGCTTCCCTGTGGATCTAGCTAGGCAGTATCCAAGGTTCAGGAAAACTGTCTTCTCTCTAGATTTGCTTTTCTTTCACCTTGAGGGTAGCAGTGTATGTTCCTACTACACAGATACAATATCTTTGCCAGAGCTAACATTTGGCATTTAAGAAGCAGACTTCTGGTTAGCAGTAATTGCTACGAGGTGCTGTAAAATCTGCAGTTAGAGTTTATTCATCCCTGGTCAACTTCAAACAAAACTTGAAAAGGAGACCAGAGAGATGCTTTCTTGTTATAAAGTTTTATAATTTGTACTAACATAAAGCCCCCTTGGAGCAAACCCATCACCTCTGGCGCTAGGAGCCTTCCATGAGAGTGTAAGGGGAGAGGCAATACATCCAGCTCTGAAGGACTGGGTAGTAGCACACTGCACAGACCAGAGCAGCTGCTAAAGTACTAACTCAAGGTTGTACTTGATGAGTGACTATTACTTGCTGGTTCTTGATCTTGAGATCCATAGTGGTCCTTTTACAGCCCTGGTTATAGTACTGTTCATATGGAAATTGGGTGAAGAGAGCTTTACTACAAAGAGATCATCAGCATGTGTTAAGGCCAGGCTGGATGTGCCTCTGAACAACCTGATCTAGTGTGAGATCTCCCTGCCCATGGCAGGGGGGTTGGAACTGGATGATCCTTGAGGTCCCTTCCAACCCTGACCATTCTATGATTCTATGTGTCTGGATTTGAGTGCAGAGCTCTTTTCCAGGCACTAGGATAGATATATTGAGCTTATCTTCATGGCTGTGTATGAGAAGACTTGGCCCATGGCTGGCAGGTTGTAACTACATCATCTTTAAGGTCCCTTCCAACCCAAACCATTCTATGGTTTTATGACTTTGGAGAACTCTCTTGGTATTCAAATGAGAAAGGATGAGGACTGGAGCAGGAGTATAGATTTTTGTGTTTATAGTGCAGATAGTGCTCAGCTGTGCTGGAAAGTGGAATTGCCCTGTACCAGCACAGGATTAAAGGTCATGAAGCCTGGAAAAGAGGCAGTAGATGGAAAAGAATAACTTCCTAGAAGACAAGCCAACATAGCAGATAAAGAAGTGGAGGAAGAACAGAATCTCAGGAACACTAAGGAGCAGGGTTTTGAGAGGAGCTTATGGTGTGGCAGCTAGTTATGAGAGAAGCTGTAGCTGTATCAATCCCATTTATCTTCTTCATGGAGATGACACCATAACATTCACTCTACACCCTACAGATTCAGCTGAGGCTCGCACGGTGCCTCGTGCATTAAGTTATCATCACTGAAACAACACACTGAAGCCTGGGTAATAGCAAACTTTGCAAATCACAGTTCCTGAGAAGAGAAAATGCTAACAAATGGACATCCCTGTGAAAAGGAAAAGCTGGATATAGTAATTAGCAGAGCTGACTGCTAGATATGCTCAATTAGGAGAGTATCTGTGGACTTGTACAGAGAGAGCTTTAGTCATGCTCAGCCCTGCTGCTTGTACCATACTTCTGCCATACAGATTAGCAAAACACAATATTAAAGATGCAAAAACCCCCAAACTACCAACCCTGTGATTTGAAAGTTCTGACATAAACAGTCCCTGAAAAAGCAGCAAACAGAGCACACATTGTCTATGCCATTCGTGAGCCAGTGGATCGAATGGTTCACTTACTTTACAACCTGCTTCGGAATAATTTGGCACATCTCTAATTTTAACAAGCTTCAGTGGGATTAGATAAAATGCAGACTTTGTTTACATCAATTAACACTCAAAGACGTACAAAAGAACTTGTTAACTGCATTTATGAACAGAAAGTAGCAAAGGGAGAGTTTGTCCAAACAAAGTTACTGCACGGCTTGCTCAGATCGACGTGGACACATCTGAAAGGCGAAACCCAAATGCCCAGCAACGGAAGTGTCCTTGCAGGGAGGCAGATGTGTGCTTTTAATTGCACCAGCAGATACAAATCTGCATTTGCAGTAACTGCATTATCAGCTTTGCATACCTTCATTTCACAACAGTCACTGCTTTCCTCCACCTGCCCCGTACACATTGGCTGAGTTAGGTGGCAAGGCAAAGCGGTTGCAGCTGAGCTGACAAATGCCTTGGTTGTTGCTATGCTATTATTAATTATTATCATTATGTATCTTTCCAATTATTTTACTTTGATTATAAGCACTTTGTTCTTTTTTATGCTACAGAGCTGGAAAGAAAGTGTGGATGGCTTCCAACCCAGCAACAACCATCCTCAGAGACAATAAGCAGACAAATCACAAACTTCTCGGCAAAGGTTTGCAAATAGTCAGGGAATTAATGAAGATATGAAGAGGGAAGGAAAAAGGCAGGTAGAAGGAAGACAGAGATTGAAAAGTGAGAAGAAAAGAGCAGTGCACCATGACGTAGATTGTGCTGTATCTAGAGTACACCTCTGCTATGAGGACAGGAGTTGGGGTTGTTCAGCCTGGAGAAGAGAAAGCTTGGGGAGGTCCTTCTCGTGGCCTTTCAGTATTTAATGATAAGAAAGATGGAGACAGACATTTTAGCAGGGCCTGCTGAGACGGGACAGAGGGTGATGGTTTTCAACTAAAAGGGAGATTTAGACAAGACAGAAGGAAGAGGTGTGGTGAAACACTGCCCCAGGTTGCCCAGAGCAGTGGCAGAAGTCCCATCCCTGGAAACACTCCGGGTCAGGTTGAACAGGGCTCTAAGCAATCTGCTCTAGTTGAAGATGTCCCTGCTGACTGCAGTGGGGTTGAATTAGATGACCTCTAAGGTTGCTTCCCACCCAAAAAAACCCCATTCCATGATTCTGTGATGATCAGCTACACCTTCTGAAAGATTCAATCTTTTTGGTGATACGATTTTTGCTCCCTGTCTGACACTATTTCCACAGATCTATGTCTTTTCAAATCTCTGTAAGTAACACAAGAGAAGCTGATGGCTTTTAACTCGCCCAGGATCAACCACTCTAAAGAAGCTTTCTCTTCCCTGCAATCTTTCCCCTCTGTTAGTTCAGCAATTCAAAGAATAACATTGCCACATAGCACAACGTTCTTAATCATGGTTTGAGCAGAGCCAAGAGGCCTGGACACTATATAAACACATTTTTGTTGCTCTAATAGAATGCCACTTTAATTGGAAGTGACACCTCCCAGACAACAGAACTGAACTTCTTGCAGGAGCTGTCACCAGAGAGAGCAGTGGGCAGTCAATACTGCATTTCCCAGCCCTGTGATACTGCAACTTCTCCCTCTTAATATGACAAAATTAATTCTTCCCACCTGATAACAAGGCTATTACTACACTAACAGTGGTGAGAGGTGGCTCTGTTGGAGCAGCCTGGCCTGCTCAAGAATTGCAGATCAAAGGTCTATTGAGCTGCCACAACAAAAAGAATCAATTTGTTCAACTGCTTTCTGCGTTCTTAAACTTGCAGTGGCACAGTGCAGAGAGTGACTCACTGAAGCTCAGATGAGCAATGCCATGGGATGGACAGCCCTGCTCCAGCCTGCTCTGTGGAGAGCGCTTCCAACCCAGAACCCAGTTGCTGGGTGGAGACAACTTCAATACTTGGGCATTTGAGGACAGTCAGAATGGAGATCTTGTGAGATCCCACCTCAAACACTGCATCCAGTTCTGGTGTCCCCTCCCCAATAAGAAGGATACAGAGTTCTGGAAGAAGTCAAGAGGAGGCCACAAAGATGACCCAAGGGCTGGAGCACCTCTGCTATGAGGACAGGCTGAGAGAGCTGGGGGTGTTCAGCCTGGAGAAGAGAAGGCTCCAAGGGGACCTCAGAGCTGCTTTCCAGTACCTGAAGGGATTCTACAGGAAGACTGCAGAGGGACTCTTCATAAGGGTGTCTGGAGACAGGACAAGGGGGAATGGTTTGAAGCCAAGACAGAGGAAGGTTAGACTGGAGCTGAGGAAGAAGTTCTTCAGCAGGAGGCTGCTGAGACTCTGGCCCAGGCTGCCCAGGGAGACTATGGCTGCCTCCTGCCTGGGAGTGTTGAAGGCCAGGTTGGATGAGACCTTGAGCAGCTGAGTGTAGTTGAGAGGTGTCCCTGGGCATGGGTGGGGGGAGGTTGGAGCAGATGATCTCTGAGGTCCCTTCTAACCTGCGCCATTCTAGGATGCCGTGAGATCATTCATTTAGCTAAAGGGATGTGCTATTGATAAGGAGAAAACCTACAACTGACTGTACAGAGTGACTAAGTTGTACAAATCTCAGTGATCATAGCTCTGGCTATGCCCTTTGCCTGTGTAACTCCACCATGCTGCCACTTCAAAAGCTGTGCTGATTAACTGCAATGGTTGTGCTAACAGAGAAGCAAGGAAGTAGTCTTTAATTAGCAGGGCCACACTAGCTGCATGGCAAACATCTTTCTTTAAGGCAGGGATATCAAATGGGGGAAAATAGTGGGTTTTTAATAGAAATAGAAAAAAAGAGAATCCAAGAGTAAATGTATAACTGTACATCAAATGTAGCTCAGATGCAAACGATTTATGGTTGGATTTGATCTTAAGGTCTTTTCCAACCAGATTGGGAAAAAAAAAAAGAAAGAAAGAAAAAAAAAAAAAAAAAAAAGAAAGAAAAAAAAAAGAGTACTAATTCAGGAAATGATCTTCTAAAGTGAAGCAAACCAGGTTGTGATAAGAATCAAGGGAAAATTATAATATTTTAAAGCACAGCTGATGACACTGCTGATAGCACCTTTTACTGAAAGAGTGCTAAGCCGTGGAACAGGCTGCCCAGGGAGGTGGTGGAGTCACCACCCTTGGAGGCAGGTGTAAAAAAAATATGTAGGCATAGCACTGTAGGAGAGAGTTTAGTGAGGCATGGTGGTGTTGGCTGCAGAGGGGTTGGACTAGATGACCTTTCGGAGGTCCCATCCCTTCTGTGATTCTGTATTAACCTGAATATGGAAATGTATCATAGAATCAGAGAATTGTTAGGGTTGGAAGGGACCTCAAGGATCAGCCAAGTTCCAACCCCCCTGCCATGGGCAGGGACACCTCACACTACAGCAGGTTGCTCACAGCCACATCCAGCCTGGCCTTCAAAACCTCCAGGGATGAGTCTTCCACCAGCTGCCTGGGCAACCTGTGCCAGTCTCTCACCACCCTCATGGGGAACTTCTTCCTAATATCCAACCTGAATCTACCCATTTCTATTTTTGTTCCATTCCCCCTATTCCTATCACTCCCTGACACCCTCAAAAGTCTCTCCCCAGCTTTCCTGTAGCCCCCTTAAGATACTGGAATCCCACAGTAAGGTCTCCTGGGAGCCTGCTCTTCTCCATCCAGAAACATGCCTTCAAAATGCTGTCTAAAGAAGACTGCCTACAAATACACAATATCACAGCATGTACAGATCAATTCCTGATAGGTATCCAAAGCCTGGACAATCTAATAGCAGCTTATCATTGACTGCATGCTGCACAACAATTTAGGTTTTGTTTTCCATTAGCAAACACCTCGAATTACATGAAAGGGAGGAAAAAGTTCCCTAGATACAGACATGAAATATTTATCAGCCTTATGTCTGCTCAGTCACCGCTCCTCTAAAAAAGTCCATTAATTAAATACTTTAGACACGATTAAAACACTTCTTTAGAACTTATTGGCACCTGTTAATTCACTGACCCTACGAGACTATGGCAGTAAATGTCTCGTTTGATTGCTTCTATTACCAATAAGTCAGCAGCTTAAAGACAAAGGAGACATGATGCAACTTCATGTACCACAACATCGCCTTAAAACACAAAAGCCACTATCTAGAGGCAGGGAAATAGAACATTTAAGTAGACAGGGCAGCACAAATAATCTATTTAACCTAATCTTTTAATTACAGGAAACATCTCGTAGCAAGACATACAAGAGCAATGAAATGACCCAGAGCTAGAAATCAAGATGATATATTTGTGCATATGGAAGTAACACCAGCAGAATTCATAAAAGAAAACCTCCTTGGGCATTATTATCTTTCCATCAGGATATACTGTCATCACACTAAGAACAGGAGGTAAAAAAATGATTTAAAAATATGTAATTAAAATACAAACACATGTAAAATAAGGGCTAAAGGAAAAGAGCACAAGAGCAGAGCAAGGTAAAATTAGAGAGGGAGAAAAAAAATGCAGGTGAACACAATTTCTGAATTAATAAAAAAGGAGCATCTTAAAGTAAGGGAAGGAGGAAAGAAAAAAGGAACAGACCCTAATAGCTTGACCTAGCACAGCACCTACTCTACAAAGCTGCAGTGATTTTGGTGTCATTATTTACTCGGTAACGCAATATTCAGCAACAAGAGGTGCTCAAAGCTGGCCCTGCTTGGGCAGTATGCAATTCTTCTCCCACTCCTCTGCAAGCTTTTAAGGATAGCTGGCAAAGAGTCCCCTGAAGAGTCCTGGCAATGCCACACTCTGCGGTGGGAAACAAGCATCTTGCAAAGAACCCCTGAGATCCTCCTACCCCCTCAAATCTGCGCAAGTGGAGAAGTGTTGCCTGGAAGGGGGAGCGAGACAGAGTGTGTGTGCAGGAGAGGGAACAAAAAATAATGCTGGTAATTATGAGAGAGTCCTGAAATACCAGGAGGCGGAGAGAATAACCGATCCTTAAAAAGAATAAATTGTTCCCTCCTCACTATGTATAACGGTTCCTCCTTTCCCATTTGTGATACTTTGACCCTTTGTTCAGATCTTCTACCTTGCTACATCCAAGTTGTTAGCAAACATCGGAAAAAGAATGAGCTTCCCTTGCTTTGATCTTCTACTATTGGATTGCCTCCTTCCTACTCCACGCACAGTTCCTCACTCCCACATGTATTTTCCCCCATTTCTTTGTTTACATTCGACGTTACCATATTTCTTCACACTTTTCTACATGGGTAAAGAAAAAAAAAATATCTATGTTATGTTTCAACACACATTACTCTCTCCGAGTCCTTACTTTGCACTTTTCCACTGATGAGGTAGAATTTCTATTCAATTTATATATATATTTCTTTTGAAATTGTCATTCTGGAAACAAAAAGAATGAAAAAAAAACAAACAAAACAAAACAAACAAAAAAACCCCAAGGCGTACGCAAGGGTGAAAACACTTTCACTCCAACTGCAGCCTTAGCTGGAGTGTGCTGCCTTTGTTTTCCCACACAACTTGCATTTCCAAACTTGGGAATTCCCATCAGTCTGTTTGACAGAATATTCCTGGGCTTGGTTTTGTTTTGTTTCCTCAGAAGGTGTGCATTTTTCAAATGCCAGTAACATACCACTACAGAATTTCCCAGGAGGAACAGCTTGGTTTGAGGGACTCTTATTCAAAAGCCAGAGTTCCAAAATGAAATTAAATAAATAAATTTTAAAAAGCCATTTGAGACAGAAGAATCAAACCTGATTATTTACATTCCCCTAAATCAAAACAAAGCTATAACCAATGCATTTCAAAATATTGCTATAATTATTTTTCCACAGGCTGATAAACTGCTGGACATCCTTTCTCGAGCGCTGGTTGGCAATCCTGTGAGCCCTGCACAGAGCGTTTGCTCAATCTGAGATTGCAAATATAATTATTAAAAGTGTGAGTCCAAATCCAAATAATTAAAGAGAAAAAAAAAAAAAAAAAAAAAGAAAAGGAATATGTAGGCATGGGGGGCGGGAGGGGGAACTACAGAGGGAGAACATATTTCAGCTCTATTACAGTGTTTTTACACCTGTCTATGGAAGGGGTGAGAGACACTTGCCTCAGGGCGGAACTGGCAGACTGTGCCCTGAGGGATGGCAGAGCCCAGCCCCAGCAAGGGCAGAGCATCCCGAGGCAGGTAACAAAGCTCAAAGGCACATCAGTGTCCACTATGGCAGTTTGGGGCTGAGAAGCTACAGAGCTCAGGAAATATCAACAATCCTGATTCCATTCTGTTCAATATACTACAATGACTAAGATGAATTCTTTTATTAACCCCACTTTTGCCAGCACACTTAGAAGAGAATCTGGTTTACCTGAAAAGACAGGGCTTATTTTCTCAATAAAGTATATTTCCTCTTTATAATCTCTGTACCACGACCCTTCTTTCTCCTGCAATAAAAGCCAGTGCATGTTAAAAGCTGCAAAGAGTCACCGCGGGGTGTTCAAAAGACAGAGAAAGAGACAGTCCTTGTCTCTGACTCCACACTCACAGGATGTCAGGGGTTGGAAGGGACCCAAAATGATCATCGAGTTCAACCCCCCTGCCAGAGTAGGGCCATACAATCTAGCTCAGGTCACAGAGGAATGCATCCAGATGGGCCTTGAAACTCTCCAGAGGAGATGACGCCTCAAACTCTCTGGGCAGCCTGCTCTGGTACTCTGTGACCCTCACAGTAAGGAAGTTCTTGTGTTGGGATGGAACCTCCTGTGCTGCAGCTTACATCGTTTGCTCTTTGTCCTAATATATACATATATATAACTGAAGGTATTTAACTGCAGTCTAAGATCTGCTGCTGGGGTGAGTCAGGAGAATTTGGGTCAAGTGTTATACCAGGCAGATTTTGCTACCCTCGACCAAAGTCTAAGTAGTACAATCTGTAGCAGGTAGACTGTACCATGAGAAAACGCGGACAGGCTGTGAATGAACTAAAAAGAGAAGTAAAAAAAAAAAAAAAACCACAAATGACATTTAATCCATCACAGATTGATTTAAGTGCTGCAAGAAGGGGTACTGAAATGAATAGATATTTGTTAGTTCAACCTCTTGCCCCGTGACACCTGCTTGTGTCTCCTTTTAGCTTGACTGCACAGGAAGGATGCTTCTGAATTAATTCAAGAGATCTCTGTACAGCCCATGATTATATTTAAAAAAACCAACCACCAGGAAATATGTTGAATTTTCATTGTTTTTCAGTAGTAGTGGTGGTCAAAGCACAAGTCTGCTTAGTCTGTCTGAGAGTTGGGCGTTTGGTGGTAACAGGTTACTTCAACAGCTTGGGTTAACAAGCATTTCACAGAGCTCTGCAGTATCAATGCAATTCATCTCAGTCCATAACAGATGACATGTTCAATAGAATATGTAAAGTATGCCTCCACCTAGTGATGACTATGTACAAATAATAAAGGGGGAAAAAAGATAAATAATAATAATTCTGTTACTTAAGAAAATCTTCATAATTGGCTCCCACTCTCAGGAATTAACATGTGTGCTCGCACAAATATTCACCGACACAAATGCGTGCTGGAAAATTAATCTCAAGCTCCATCTGTAAAAGTTTACCTGCAAATTCTGGGAAGAGAAACAGATTCTAGGTTTCAAGTATGCTGAAAATATGCAACAATGATGCATTAGTAACAATCACGACTGTGATCAGAACAGCAAAACAAAGGGAGGCTGACTGAAGTGCTGACATCTTCTGATAATTTAAGGTAGTCTGGTTTCAAATGGAATGGTAAGAAATACACCTCTCCTCTTTCCAACCCTCCTTGCCAAAAAAGAATCTTTGCTGAGTTTCTTGGGTCCCCCTGTTTTACAGATGTAATTGTAAATTGCACGTGAAATTCCTAGGAATTGATTCAGCCCAGATCAAAGGTAACGGAAGGGAAAACGAAAGGAGCAATCACCAAAATTAAAAACAAGCAAACAAACATCACAAAGCAAACCAACCAACCAACAAAAGCACACCACCACACCAGAATTCAATCCAGCCCCTAAACTCAGGCTCAAGTTTTAACTCTCATAATCCTTTTCAAAATGCTCTATAAATGGGATCAGCTGGAGGCACATCTTCCAAATCAATGCTCTTGAGGAGGAGGTTTGAAAAGCCAAGGTCTCTCGTGGAAAAAAAAATCTTCTGGGTTTTCCTTTCAGCTGTACTTTCTGGGAACTACCTTTAATGTCTTCTCATGCTGGTATCACCATGTCAAAAAGTCTCCCCACCCCATTAGAGGTCCATGAATCACAGTTTAAGAATGAAGTGCTCTGCTGATAACCCAGAGGCCTATTACCTAACCGAGAAGGCAGGGCACTATTTGCATTTCTCCCCTTGCATTCCCACAGAACTTGGGATAGCATAACCATTATACATGCACAAATGGTCAAACTTGAAAATGAAATGAATCAACAAAACGTAATCAACTGTTTCAAAAATCATCTCATTCAAGTCTAGCCCAAGGCAAAGTGAACATCAAGCAATACTAACACACTGGACAACCTGATCTAGTGAAGGGTGCCCCTGCCCACGGCTGGGGGGTTGGAACTAGATGATCCTTGGGGTCCCTTCCAACTCTGACAATTCTGTGACTCATACCAGCAGCAGTGCTATCTGACAGGCATTAAGGACTTTGGAGAATATCTGTGCCTCCCCCGAGGTGATGCTTCCCTCAGGAGAACAGCATCAATAAAACTTCACCTGTACAAAGAGACTGTATAAGGTTCATTCAAGTATATCCTCTAGGAAATGAATAGTGGAAAAGCACTTTTGCTATTAAAAGAGTTCATTGCATCCTGCTTGTGCTCACACCCGCCGTGATCAATAGGTCTCCCAATCACTTTAACAGTTCTGGGGCTGAAGCACAGTTTGGCAGCCCAATTCAAACCGCCTGCCATTGTCCACTGCACATCCTGGAACAACCAAACCCATCCCCTTCCCAGACAAAAAAAAAAAAAAAAAAAGTAGTAAATCCTCCACACACAAAAAATGTGATTCCCCACCATGTTGTCTGGCATCCTTTCGCACACAAATGCGAGGTGCTGCCTTGCAGGGAGAGGACAGCCAAGGCTTGCTGTGCCCAGCCAACTTTCAGTATCTGCCTCACTCATTAAAGAGAAACACAAAGATGGAGTAAAGTGACTCCGCCAAGATTCTACAAAAAAAACCACCACCCTGTAGTGGCTGAATACAGAAATACCAGCACCAAACATGTAAACAAGTCAGATTTGATTATCTGAATGAGTTCATTTAGGATTTTTATTTATAATTTTTTTTTTTTAAATCTTCTTGTTTTGTTTTTATTTTGGGTTTGGTTTGGGTTGGGTTGGGTTTGGTTGTTGTTGTGTTGTTGTTGTGTGCGTGCTGTTTGGTTTCATGGGTTTTTTTCCCCCTCAAGTGTTTGTATACAATGTTTGGGCACATATCAATTTTATTTACTTATTTATTTATTTTTAGCAAATTTCCATTAAGGCAGCTGCTAATACCATCATGCTTTTAAATTAATTTAGCTGGTCTCACTCAGGGAAAAGGAAAAAAAAAAAAAAAGGCACAAAACTAAAGTACTAAAGACTCGGGAAAATGAGGCTCCTTTCACATTTCTGCACTACCTTTCAGCTGTTGAATGCCAAGGGCTCTGAAACTACCATTTCCACTATTTCATGAGTCCACAATACACAGCACCAGAGCCCTCACACAGAATCATAGAATTGTTAAGGTTGGAAGGGACCTCAAGGATCATCCAGTTCCAAGCCCCCTGCCCTGGGCAGGGACACCTCACACTACAGCAGGCTGCTCACAGCCACATTCAGCCTGGCCTTCAAAGCCTTTAGGGATGAGACTTCTACCACCTCTCTGGGCAACCTGTGCCAGTGTTTCATCCAAGGGCTTTATCGAGTTCACCAACCTGGCTATCCGCAGCAATAATTCTCACGATGTGCTTCATCTGGAAGCACCCCTTCCTTCCAAAGCTATTTACACTGTTCCTATCAGCCCTACCGATCAGAAGATAATCACCACTTTTAAACACTAAACTACTATTGCATGCATAATTCAGAGAACGCAGGTTTACAGCAGCACCTCTCCTTCCTTCCTTAGAACAGAAGTTCATTTAAGTAATGCAACAATAAGAGTGAATCGCGTGAACTGTTCGGCCCGGCACCGCTTTTCGCTAAACGGACGCTTGAAAATCATTCGCGATAGTGGGTGCCAAGTGACCTGCACCCTGTCCTCTGCAGAGTTGGTGCTCCCAGGGGAAAAGCCGCAGCCCTGGTGGCACCAGCCAGAGGCTGGGCAGCCTTGGTGTCGCTGGCTGCCCGCGCAGGCTCGTTGGCTGCCCACGAGATGGCAGCAATATGTTTATGAATAATGCAGTAAGAGGCTGCAGCCCATTGCCATGCGAGCTGCAAAACGCCGCTCGCTGCTGCGGCTCTCAAAAAAATAAAACCAACCCCAAACCAACACAAACCCACAAAAAGCAAGCAACCAACACAACCCTCTGTCAATTCAGCCCCAAAAAAAGGCCGGGAAAAGAAGCAGTTCTGCTGTCACTCTTTGCCTACGGGTAAAGCTGCTTGGGTTCGTGTTTTGGGCTGGTGTTATCCAAGGCACAAGGTGCTCCTTGTACACCCACGTATTTGCCCAGGTCTTCATGTTCAGCCCTGCTTCTGTCCCTGATGACGTTTTTGAAGCATTAACTGCTGCTGTGTTTTAGTTTTGCAGCACAGAAAATGCCTGTGGCTTGAAATAAATATTTTCTTCTCTGATGGACAAATAACATCTGCACTTCTGAAAGCTGCAGTGGAGCTGTCAAAAGCTAAGTGATTCATATAATTTCTTAAGAAGCACATGTGTATGAGCATACACAGACACTCAGACCTATCACAACCACTCACATATCAGCAATTACAGCAGTCAAAAGATGCACTCTTAGAAAAGGGTGCTGAGCTATTATAATCATAATTTTTTAAGCAGACAGACATCTGTGTACACTTAATGTCATATTTGGGGAAGATGGGTTGTAGGGGTTCTAATTCGGTTGATCTTCACTGAAAACTGAGGCTTGCTTTTCAGGTTTGGATTGTTCCAGGTTTTAGTGAGACCTCAAGCTCTGCTCTATTACAGGAGTTTGGTTGCCTTGAGAATTCATGTCCTGCCATGAAATCACAGAACATTCAGATTGGAAAAGAGCCTCAGGATCACCAAGCCCAACCCAGAACCCTACTCTTCAAGGTTCACTCCTAAAACATAGCCCCAAGCACCACATCCAAACCACCTTTAAAAACATTCAGGCTCGGTGACTTCACCACCTCCCTGGGCAGCAGATTCCAATCCCTGACCACTCTTGCTGGGAAAAATCTTTTCCTACTGTCCAATCTAAGCCTACCCAGTGGCAGCTTGAGGCCCTACCCTCTTGATCTTTCACTATTTATCTGTGAGAAGAGACCAGCACCAGCCTCTTCACAATAGTTGCAGACAGCAATGATATGTTCCCTCAGTCTCCTCTTTTCCAAACTAACCATCCCCAGCTCCTCCAGTCACTCTTCATTCCAGAGCAGACAGCTTCTCCACACTGTCATGCCCATACCAGCTCTTTCTTTGGCCAGACTTTCAAGTCTTTTCAAGCCCTCCCTGAGTTCTTGAAGTTACATTTTTGGGTGGTATTTTTTCCAACACTGAGAAGATTTCATTGATAGGTTTTTTTTGGTGGGAAAAGTGGAAAAACAAAATAAAATGAAAAAAAAAAAAAAAAATAAAACACAAAAATGAAATAAAAAAATAAAACGAACTGTTTAGCTGATATTTAGCTGCACATCAACTAAAGTTTGTTGGAAATTTTTAATCTTCTTTCAAGTAGCCATGTATGTCAAAATGTTGCTTATTAGCAGTGGATTTCGCTATTTCTGACAAATAATAACTTTTCATGTTGCCAGTAAAATGATCACAGGATGTCAGGGGTTGGAAGGGACCTCAGGACATCATTGAGTCCAACCTCCCTGCCTGAGCAGGACCACAGAATCTGGCACAGGTCACACAGGAACACATCCAGATGGGTCTCAAAAGTCTCCAGAGAAGGAGACTAAGATTTTACTTGGGGTTTAACCACAAAAGTATCCTACTCTCTGGATTCTATAATCACACCACTGAGATTTTGTGTTACCCCAAAGCAGACACAGAAAATGACAAAAATATATTGGCATAACTTTTGTAGCCATCTATACCTTAACTGCTCAGCTTCTCACTTTTGTGACTAAAGCAGCTGGTCCTTGAAACTATCAGAGAGTTCTGAAATGTATACCTATGAAATCCAAGGCCACACAAGTTTGTGTGTTCCTGTCTTTAGGTGCAAGGCATTGCTGTCACTGTCACAGGAGTAATGAAACGTGTCCCTCATTCCTTCACAAATTGGGGGAGGAAATTTGGTTTGTTACCCAATATTCTTTAAAATATAAAGCACATAAAACAGTTTTGTGCCCATGTTTACCAAGCAGCCTGAATTTCATATCACACTCAGAATCATTTTACTTCTAAGAGACCTTAGTGATCATCAAGTCCAACCACCAACCCACCACTGCCAAGTCACTGCTAAACCAAGTCCCTCAGCACCACATCTACACAGCCTTTAAACCCCTCCAGGTATGGGGACTCAACCTCTTCCCTGGGTAACCTCTTCCAGAGCTTGACAACCCATTGGGGGAAGAAATTTCTCCTCCATACCTAATCTAAACCTTCCCTGGCACAACCTAGGTCTGTTTCTCTTGTTCTATTGCTTGTTACTTTGGAGAAGAGACCAGTTCCCCCTCACTCCAGTCTCCTTTCTGGTAGCTGTAGAGAACATCTAGGGCTTCCTTTTCTCCAGGCTAAACAGCCCCAGATCTTTCAGCAGCTCCTCCTAAGGCTTGTGCTTCAGAGCCCTTACCAGCTTCATTGCCATTCTTCAGACACACTCTAGAACCTCAAAGCCCTGCTGGCTACACTATTGCTGATACAGGTGCCAGGAGGCTGTTTGCCCTCTTGGCCACCTGGGCATGCTGCTGGCTCATTCATCTGGCTCGCTGTACTTACCTTGGGCTAATACAGGTATCATCAAAACTAAGAGTTGAAACACTGGTGAGAGAAGCCAGGATGGTTGAAGCCTGACCACTGCTCACCCAGCACCTGTGAAACAGGGATGCAGCTGCATGTCCCGTAGCTTGCACAGGCACCCCGGTTACCAGGCTCTTGCTTATTCTGGATTAGATGAACTTTTTCTTCCTTTCCTTGCTAGTGCTTCTACTTGCTTTTATTTAATCAATAACAGAAATTGGAATAGAGATACACAATGAAAACACAACTTTACTGCCATTGCTTGCATATGATCCTGCAGTTGTCTGCATGCTAAGAGCACTGCTACAACGGTGGATGACAAAAGAAAAGGTCATGGTATGAACTGCTTGACACCTTGGAAAATCTGTGTGCTCAAGTAAGACGATGAAGTAAGAAAAGGGCAGTTTCATCTGCAGCTTCTGCTTTAAAAGGAAAGAACCATTAATAATCTGGTGGTTTGGGGTTTTGTTGTTTGGTTTGTTGGTTTTCTTTCAACAGATGTATCAGAAGTGATTCCAAATATGGCCACTGAGCTACACTACCATCAAAGTAGAATGAGTCAGGTCCCAGAATCCTCAAATCAGTATAAATGCCTTATATTTAAAGTGTCCACCATCCACAGCTCTCACTCTGCTTTTCAGATGCATTGCTGTCAAATAATGCTCAGTATCATGTGGTTTTCAAAATGAAAATTGAGAAGGCAACTAAATTCAGCTAAAAAAAATAATTTCATAGGTCTTCTTGTATCTATAATATAAAATAGCTGATAGAGGTCAGAAGATTTTCTGCATCCACTGATAAGGCATTGCTCACTATTTTGGCAGAGGCTTTGCTGGTAAGGCCACCAAGACGACAGTTAGAAGAGTGAAATTGAAGCACAATGATGAGACATTCCATATGGTTATGTTGAAGATCTCTTTCTTATACCAATAGAAACAGAGTTCTTATGTAAAAATATGCACATGAACATCTCTAAGATGATGAAGACTATTTTTTCTACTTTAAAAAAAACCCTCTAATTATAAGTTTATGATTTAAGGAGCCTCTTGTTGACAACATCTAATAACTCTGTGATGTGTCTAAGTCTTTTAATTAGGCAATAATATATTCAGGTCCCTGTGACACAAATTAAACCACAATCTCAGCAGCAACATCCAGAAGTGGACAAAACACTGCACAGATGTTTTAAAACCACAACAGGTCCATCTAATGTGTATCTAAGTGAAAGCCAGACAAGGTCACTGCATGTCTCCTGGGAGCTGCAGGCAAGAGCACTCCCAGCCTCAGGAGACACAGCACTTTCTCCAGGGCAGGCTGAGGAGGGGAAACATGCTCCAACTGCTGATAAGAATCACCAAAATTTCCTCATCCACCTGAGAGCAAGGTGGCCTTTTTAGACTGGCCACCTCTGCAGTGCATCTCTATTTGAAAGCATACACTGAAAGCCAAACCCCAACCCCAACCCAAGCCCCTCCACACTGCACGCTCACTGCTTCCTCCAGCGAAATCTTGGAAACAAAAATGATCCCTCCCATGGCAAAATGCAGTGACTCAAGACATTCCTGGGAGGCATCCAGATGCTACACTGATCCTATAGTGTGTAGGACAAAATAGCTTATCATTCAGATAATGCTCTTGGACAAAGCTGGATAGCTTCAAGGACAGAGGAGTTACCCTAGATCAGTGCCATAAATATTATTCTATATGAAACAGCTGCAAGATAAATTCTTTCGTCTTACACATAGGTGCAGTTGCACTTTCAGCTGTCTCACTGCTGAAAGACTGTCTGCCTTATTTCCCTCTCTGTTAAATACAATTCTTATTTGCTTATTTGCTTATGATGTATGATATGCCTTATGATGTATGATATGCCTTACAGCTGCAGTGTATTGAAACAAAACCCAACATCACACCAGGTCTGGGTATCAAACTCCAGAAATGCTTCACATGAAGCCTTCCTAAGAAAACTAACTCGGTAAACAAGGCCGGGGGGGGGGGGGGAAGTTATTAAAGGAAGTAAACCCAAAAACCTTTAGTTAAATGAAAAGTGCTATTAAGAGAACAAAGCAGCTTCACCAGTTCATAAGTATGCTGCTCATGACCTCTTTTTGCACTCTTCAACTCTCATATTTTTCCTTTCTAGTTTTTTTTTTCCTCTCTCTCATCAAAGAGAAATCTTCCAAAACCTCTTCAAGGAAATAGTCTACAGCCACAAGACTTTGTGCTAACGAAGCTCCAGAATTCTGAAGCCAGGAGCACATCTTTCACGATGTCTGGGCAGAATTGAAGTCAAGCAGCCCTTTTAGTTTCAGAGCAGAGGATGAGTAAAGCAGGGGAAAGAACAAACTCCATTTGTAAGGTTTACTAGAAGCAGAAGACATTGAATATGGACAAAATCAGTAAACTCACCCAGTTATCAGTGCCTCTGAAGCTATACTGGTACTAATTGAAGGGCAGTCCGTCATGGGTTGGATTGTTTGTGCTTTTTTCTTTTTTTTTTTGACAACCCACATCAAAATGCACCTACCCAATATCAAATTGAGCCAAATAAAGGAAATGGGAGAAAGACAGAGAGACAGAGGTACTGTTTGTCTTCCAGTTGCTGACTGACAACACTGCCATCCCTTAACATGGTTATTTAGTTATTACAACCATCTCTCTGTAAATGACACTTAGGATTATTTAAGATTATGTTGTAATCCTTTTAATCCTCAGTGCTTTAAATTTCAGGCTAAACACGAAAGAGCAAACTAGCACTTAGGAGAAATATTTAAAGCATGTGATTTGAACATAAATCTTCTTTTATTCACCATTCCTCTGATGAAGACCTAGTGCATTCAGGCAGGAAGAACAAACAGCACTGCAAACCGCTACATTT
Source organism: Picus viridis (assembly GCA_033816785.1). NCBI lineage: Eukaryota > Metazoa > Chordata > Aves > Piciformes > Picidae > Picus > Picus viridis. The sequence goes on along the minus strand of CM066587.1, from coordinate 2,113,774 downwards.
CCCCATGTCTTGTGAAGCTGATTCTAACCAGTTCTTTGCCTTGGTGCAAGCTATATCATCAACAAAACAAATGAAGGAAAATCAGAAGGTTATATTTTACAAGATTTCAGTTACTATTAAGAAAAAGTTTTGGAGAAAGGGAGGAAAAAAAAAGCACCCCATGTAATATGGTCATCAAGAACAGAAATAGATTGCATGCACAAATTGGATAGTGTGAGAGACAGATCAGACTTATCCTGTTAAACAGGGAGTAGCTCAATTAAAATGAGTGGAGTAACATTGCTGAAAACCTCATGATCAAGACCAGAAAGCCAAATCTTCCTGCCTGAATATAATTTACTTGCACTTTCCTCTTTTTTATCCCTTTTTCTTTTTGGTCCTGCATCGATCATGTTTCCAATTAGTTTTCTTTATGCTCCATCTTCTCGTTACCATCTATTAACTGTCATCTGCCTAGATTTTTAAATTCAAGATTTCCTCCTCCTGTCCTTTTTTTTTTTTTCCTTGAAAACCAAAAATCTCAATAGTCATTTCCTATTTCTAATCTATAATTCATGAACACAAATTAACCACCCAGGCTAAATCCAACTCAATTCTGCATCTTCTCCTAGTGCAACACATGAGCAGAAAGCAGCCATTGCCCCATTAGAAACAGGGAAACAAAAAGCACGTCTTATTATTCAGAACATGGTGAAACAAAACCTCACCAACTATGCTTTGAAGATATAAAGATGCTCTCATTCCTGATCATGTCAGAGTTAGGCAGCTAATGCATTTAATCCAATAGCAAAGCAACGCATCTATATTTAGGTTAAAAAAAAAAAAAAAAATGGAATTAAGGGAAAAAATCCCCCATTTGAATGTTTATTCACAAATCTATTAATAAGTAGACACACATTATCAATCTTCTTTCCACCCACTAGGGATAAGTGGATCATCAGAAGTGTTTCCTGAAATATTCAACATCCAGGTACGAACTGACCTCTCTGCTTTCGAACTCGCCTTGGATTCCCTCCAGACTATCTCATAAATCTTCACTCTCTCTCTAGTCCCCTTCCCACTCTATCTGCTCATGTAGCACCAGTCTCGTTCAGTCCTTTCCTTCCCCAAAATGTCACCACTACTGATGCCAAAGCCTTCTCCTCTTTCGCTCTTACCATCTGGCACAATCTTCTTGTAGCTCTCTGTCTAAACAATGCTCCATCCCTTCTCAAAATGTGTCTTAACATATGTCCTTCCTCCCATGCTTTTTACTTCTTAATGTCTCTCCCACTCACTTATTGGCTTGATGAAGACACGTTTTAATGGGTTCAAACAGTAGTGCATGAGTTTCCTTTCTCACATTATTCTGATTCAGAGGAGTTACACCTCACACCAACAGAAGTGAGAAGAAAATGCATTGCAAAGTCTTCATGCAACCAGTTCAGCAAATCAATGAGAGAGATTCATTTCTCCTTACACTGGAAGTGTATTAGCTGCCATGAATCACCTCTCCAGTACGCATTTCCAAACAGAAATTTTGCTCATTGCAATATGAGGAATAAAACCTAGAAGCTCAGAAGACCTGTCAGTGTGCTCAGGGGGTTGCAGCAGTGAAGGCTAAGGTTAGACTTAATCACATTCCAAGTGAAAAAAGCTGAAGATTGACAGCAAACCCAAAATATTTATTCTGAAAATACCTAGGAAATTACAAAGCTCTGAGTGTTGTCTCAAGACAACCTGAAGGATGTGGGGGTACAGCAGCACAAGTCTCACTGTCTTGAAAAGGGGACTGTTTCTAAATAGGGCATGCATTTCAGAAAGATGGCTAGAAAAAATAAACCTTGACAAAGCCTCTCTGACACCCAGCTGACCCAAAGAGGTTCCTTTTCAAGAAGTCATGTGCAGTCCTTCAGGGCATTTCTGTATGTGGTGAGGTGGTTTTGCTTAAACCCCAGCCACAGCCACAGTTGGTTCCTTCAGCATGTTTCATTGCTGATGATGCCAAAGGACTATCTGGTAACTTACAGTCCCTGGCATATTCCCTTCTGCATTTCTCCTCCCTTTATTATTTGTCTCATTGAAAATGATTCAGGTTAGAACCCTGGGAAACAATTCAGTTCATAGGAAATAGCATTTTGATGTGGCTTGATAGTACTTTTAGCAATACAACAACAGCAGCAAAATAATAAAATCAACCTTTCTACTGGTATTTGTGGGAGCTGGATTCTATCCAAAGGCTGAAGATGTTGCAATAAACTATTTCAGCCCCTAGATTCTGGAATGTTAACCTTGCAGTAATGCTTCCCTCATCCTTTCATCTTCTTGGGCCTTGATCCTCCCTTTCAATTCAATGGGATTTAGATGAAGTAATTAAATAATATTATTTTCCATCAATGAAGAATAGTCCTATGAGAAATACCCCTCCTCCTCCTATGCTGGCCCTGGCAGAAGCAAGCTTTCTAAGTCCTCCTCCTTCCCTCCCAGAAATGAACCTGGGTCATCACCATCTGAGGACCCTGAACAGCAATAAAAATAAACAGAGTAACCGCACTGCGCTGGAGCAATGCTTGTATAAGCAGTTTGGAGAACTTGTGTTTATGGAAGTCCTTCAGGTCAAGATTCTAGGCCTGAACCCAAAGCAATTACCTACTAAGTTTTAAAAACAAATTGAATGCAGAGCATTAATCAATAAATCAACAGGTTCTCAAGTGTTTAGGAGACTCAGTCATCAGAAACCCTTCTCTTAGGAAAACAGTAAACCGACGCTTGATAAAAACGTTACACTCCTGCACTGGCAAGGAAAAAGCTGGATTAAAGCAGGCTCTAGTTATTCAAAACCAAGGGAATAAAACCTACCTCTTAACATCACAGAGTTTATACTCAGATGGGCAATGAAATGCATGCTCTGCCTCTTACCTGAAAGACATTCTTTCTGCTGGATTTCTCTGAGGTCCACTCGATGCGAGCACCACACAAATCCACGCACTCAGGTTTATATCCTGGTTTCTGGAAAGAAAGGGGGGGGAAATATAAATCTGCCGTGAGTATGGCCTGACTGTACACAAATGGGGACAGTTATCAGATAAAACAAGAATAGATCGAGCTCAAGTGACAGATTCTTGCAGCACAGCTGCTGGTCTTACGGAAAGGAGTTCATTATTCCCTGGCATTATTAAATAACTATCCTGAGGTGTCTTAACTCAGGAAGAAAGGTTTGACACCAGACATATCATTTTAAAATTATAATTAAGCGGCTTAAGAAGCAGTCTAATGTGCCACGCAACAGATCAAAGCACAGAGGCATGTATACATCGGCCAGATCTTTCAGATCTTTGCTTACTTTGCAAAACCCCTTGAAAAGACATTGTGTTTGAAGGCAAAGGGTTGTGAGTTCTCCAAATGCAAATTTCAACTGATGCAGTTGGAAAGGACAGCAACTAGACAGGGACATACATCCTATCTGCAAGACAAGCTACCTCCTTCCTCCAAACATATTATCCTTTCTAGCTCCTAAAAAAAATTAAAAATAAATAAATAAAAAGGCTTCGGGGACATGTGTGACACGCAGGAAGAGCTCAACACTAGGGTAGCTCCACACAGTTTGCTGCTTCTCGGTGTCAGTCCATGCATCCCAAAGTGACACAGCTCTGCCTCCCCAGCAGCTCCGTATGGATGCAACTAATTCAAAGAGCAGATTTGTTTGCCCGTATCATTTACGTTGCTGGGAGTTGGTGTAAAGCACAATAATCCTCATTTGCCATCTAAGCTCCTTCTCCAGGGACCCTGCCTGAGCAGCAGTTCTGGCAAAGCCCATGTAGTTGAGAGTAGCCTTTGTAGATTAGGTTACTGCACATCCCAGACAGCAATAAAAATACTACTGTTAACAGTATGAAGCACTAATAAGTCCCTTTTGGGTAAGACAGGGAGTAATATCCACATAATGAAGTTAATCAGCCTGATGCATCTTTTTTGCTCTGCTGTTCTTCAGCCATTTTACCTTAAAAAACAGCATTGGTGATAAAGTGACTTAATAGAAGCTAACAGTGGCCAGTCCAGCATCAACCACGTAATCAGCTTTCCAAAGACTGCTCACTGAAATTCTCTGATGTTGTTATGAAAGGCTAAATATATATATACATATATTATAATAAATGTGTGTTCTCCAGGGTGCTTTTGAGATGGGTAGAAAAGGACCTGTTTGGGTTAAAAGACCCAGGGTAAAATATTCTGGTCAAGTAATCTGCAGCCAGAGTCTTTGGCAGTTTGCTGTACTGGAATTGTCATCATGTTCTCCCTTTGCCAAAGCATAAAACCACCATGGTTCAGCTCCTCTAAAACTGATAGAGCTGTGTGCTTTTGTTTTCTTCTTTTTTTTCTTCTTCTTTCTTTCCTTTCCTTCCATTTAATTGTTATTTATTTTTAATAGAAGAAATATGCTGTTCAGAACAGAAGGATGTTCTTCTGCCTACACCACTGGATTTTGGTTCTTTTTCCCCAGCTCCGCCTTAGATTTCTTTCCTGACCTCTGACAAGATCCTAAGCTTCCTGAATTTTTAGTAACAGATCCAGACTTCAGTATTGATATTTGATTAAGCAATGAAGTTGTGAAATTTAGACAGCTAATGTTTGCATGGGAAAAAGTGACAAAGGTGAAAAACAAATAAACAACAACAACATGTCCCAACAACAAAACAAACAAAACCCACAAACAAACAAGACCCCAGAAAAACAACAACAAAAAGCCTACGACACACACCAATCTATTACTTGAAAAAGAAAATCAATTAGAGGGGGGAAAAAAAGATATGAATTGCCAATATTTCAGTATTATATATTTATAAATAGAGTTATGGCGCCTGCTTGGACTAGATGACTCTCCTTGGCCAGGAGATAGCCTAGGGAAGTTTCCTTCCCAGGAGTCCATGCAATGACCAAGTCTGCAGGCAGCTCTGTGCTGCTTTCTTCAATGAAAAGTTATGTAAAAGCATAGTTTGAGTCTGAAAATACTTTAACAAAGACAGGAATAAAGATTCCAAAGGCAGAGCAAGTCAAGACACTTTGGAAACTCGAGATGAAGAGGGGAGATTAAAAATGCAGATCAAGAAATGGAAAATAGGTTCCTGGTAGTGATGGATACTGGACTACAGAATATTCATATATAGACATATATGTCACCATAGAATCACCCAAACATTTTGGTTGGAAAAGACCTCCAAGACCCTCAAGCTCAGCCATCAACCCAACACCACGAAGACCACTAAACCTTGTTCTGATTTGCCATGTCTACACATTTTTTTTTTAACATCTCCAGGGCTGGTAACTCCAGCACCTCCCTGGAGAGCCTGTTCCAATGCCTTTCAGTAAAAGAAATTTTCCTACTATCCACAGACTGTTTTCCTCAGGATAACTGCCATGGCATTTCACACTGAAGTGAGAAAAAGCAATGGAAAGCCCATTAGGGAAGTTTTGCAGTTAGAGGGAAACACAAACTTGATAGGATTTTACCATTTCTGATTTCTGTGAAGACACAAAAAGGGATCATAGAATCAACCACGTTGGAAAAGACCTCAGAGATCAAGTCCAACCTAACACCTCATGACTAACTAAACCATGGCTCCAAGTGCCACATCCAAGCCTTTTTTGAGCACCTCCAGGGACAGTGACTCCACCACCTTCCTGGGCAGCACATCCCAATAGCCAATTACCCTTTCTGGGAAGAACCTTCTCCTAACCTCCAGCCTAAACTTCCCCTGGTACAGCTTGAGACTGTGTCCTCTTGTTCTGGTGCTGGTTGCCTGGGATGCATCAGCAGAACTTGGACTGCTCTGTGCATTCAGTGCACTTGTAGTTCAATGTTGTTGCCGGGGTCTGCAGCTCTGCTGTACCAGGGGAGGGTTAGATTGGATATTAAGAAAAATTTTGTCACCAGAAGAGTCATCAGGCACTGGAACAGGTGCCCAGGGAAATGGTGGAGTCAGCACTCCTGGAAATGGCTAAAAGATATTTGGGTGAGGTGCTCAGAGACAGAATCTAACAGTAACGTACAGGGAGACATTAGGTTATAGTTGGACCCAATGATCTTAAGGGCTTTTCCAATCAGGTGATTCTGAGATTCTAAGGAGAGAAAAAGTGACATTGTGTGCATCTCCCTTTCCAGACAGGATGGAATGCAAGCTGACAGTGTTGAAAGACAGAAACATCTCTTCTATGTGCAATTATCAACTGGAAAACTTTCATCTCTCTTGAGAATTCAGCTATTCTTCCCACATGAAGATATGCTGATGCCCATGAATATCACACCAGACTCATGAGTATGGCACACATGTAAAGCTTCTGGTGAAAACTACATGTACACATGCTCAGATGCACCAAGCCTAGAGCTGCCCGCGTTGCATGTCAGCCCTTCTGCACCTGGGAAGTTCCACAGAATAGGAAGCCCTGTTTAAATCCATAGGGACTCTGGGATATCTGCCGAGAAATTCATTCTGCCCTCGACACTGTCCTGTTACATAGTTGGCTGTGCAGTTCCTGCATTACCCAGAGAGACTGCAGGAGAAGTAAGTTAAGGTTACTGGGGAAAAAGGCTGAGCCCTCTGCGTCCTTGCCTTGTGTTTTGCAGTCAGAGCAATTATGTTACATCAGTGTTGTTGGAGGGGGTTATGCTGTAAATTGATACAAGTGTCTGCTACAATGAAATCTTCCGAAACATGAATATGGATTTCAGCAGCATTTGCACTCACCAAATTACTTCGCAGATGGGCTAATAACCTGAGGTTAAAATAACCTCTGCTGAATAAACTATCTCAGGGAGTAAACAGACTATTTTTTCTCTTGGTCAGAAAAATCCAACTGATCAGAGGGTTTAATGTGGGTAAGAAAGACTGGAGCTGTGATCTGTTTTGATCACAGTGTCCTTGGTTTAAAACAAAAAAGAGTAAATTACAGCCATATGAACATTAAAGGGAACTGTATCAGAAGCTAGATCAGAAGTGTTCAAGGCTGCAGCAAATGATAATGATTTAGCTACATGGGATGCAAACTTGCATTTTCAGTGATGTTGTAAACAAGCTCATTTGCTGAATGCTTCCTCCGTGTGCTTTAATTGCTGTGCTCTTACTAATATTAATACCAAATATTGTCACTAGCTTCACCAGAAAGCTATGGATTCCAGTCTTCATCCAAACCCATAAGAAAGTTGAAACAGAATCATAGAATTGTTTCATCTGGAAAAGACCTTGAAGACCATCAAGTCCAACCATTCTCTAGCTCTGCCAGGTCTGGTGCTAACCCATGGTCCTCAACATCACATTTAAGCACCTCCAGGGGGTGGGGATTCAACCACCTCCTTGAGGAGCCTGTTCCAGTGTTTGAGAACCCTTTCAGCAAAAAGGTTTCGTCTAATGTCCAACCTAAACTTGCCCTGGTGCAACTTGGTTCCATCTCCTTTCATCCTGGTGCTTGTTACTACAGAGAAGAGAGCAATCCCCACCTGGCTCCAACATTCTTTCAGGGAGCTGTAGAGCACCAGCAGGTCTCCCCATAGCCACTTTTTCTCCATACTAAACAAGCCCAGTTCACTCAGACGCTCATAAAACCTGTTCTCCAGGCCCCTCACCAGCCTTATTGCCCAATATTTTCCATCACAAGAAGATCTAATATCTGAAACTGTTCATTCATTGGGAGGAGAATGATTCTGAAGCCAAGACAAGTGCTGCCTACTTTTAACACCAAGTGTAAAGAGTACTGGAGCTTCACATGGGTGCAGACCTCAATCCAGAGGCAGAAAGAGCAAGGACAACATGCTTTCTGCTTTCATCATGAAGCAAGTTAAGTCCTGCCTCTACAATTGCACAAAGGAACAACAAAAACATATTTTAGTTATTATTAGTTCCTTGTATTTTAATATTATTAGAGATTTTGGTAAAGATAATCTTATATCTCCTCTAGATGTTATCCTAGCATCACAAAAAAATAAAAATTGGTGAGAAAGTGGTTTTCTTTCCCTCTCTGCTGTTGCCTTTATTTTAAGTTATTGTTCTTACAATGAATCACAGAATCAGCCAGGCTGGAAAAGGCCTCAGAGATCATCAAGTCCAAACTGTTACCTAACACCTAACATCACCTGACAACGATGCTGCCTTATTCTAAATTTTCACTTCACATACAGTATTTGATAATGAATGAGTACTAGTTTTTGTTAAGTCATATCATTCTCCTGCTAGCACTAGAAACTCTTTGTTATAAGTCATGCTGTGATGAATGAACACACTTCTATTACAATCACAGAATTGTCAGGGTTGGAAGGGACCTCAAGGATCGTCCAGTTCCAACCCCCTGCCATGGGCAGGGACACCTCACACTACAGCAGGTGGCTCACAGCCACATCCAGCCTGGCTGCAAAAACCTCCAGGGATGAGGCTTCCACCAGCTGCCTGGGCAACCTGTGCCAGTGTCTCTCCATCATCATGCTGAAGAACTTCTTCCTAACATCCAATCTCAATCTACTCATTTCTAGTTTTGCTCCATTCCCCTTACTCCTATCGTTACCTGATACCCTCAGAAGTCCCTCCCCAGCTTTCTTGTAGCCCCCTTCAGATACTGGAAGGTCACAATTAGGTCTCCTCAGAGCCTTCTCTTCTCCAGACTGAACAGCCCAAACTCTCTGAGTCTATCCTCACAGGAGAGATGCTCCAGCCCTCTAAGGATCCTCGTGGCCCTTACATTATTTGATTGCCTCTGTTACAGTATTTGTTTAATGGTTGAGCTCCCCTTTTTCCAAAGTAAACCACAGCTGGGGGAAAAAAATTAAATATATATATAGTCAGTAAACAAATGATTTCTAATGAATTCTTTTTGTATTATTGCTTTTCCACTATGAAAATTATGTCTGGTTAAATGGTTTACAGAGGAACTAAGCGTTGCATTTGCTTTATCAAATGAAGCCAACATGTCAGTTTAGCTTTTTTTGATGTGTGAAACTCAGGGTTAGGAAATTGGTTTATAAGGTTTTGAATACTGGCAGCTCTTGCTGTGTTCAAGCTTTACCCAATTTGTTTACTCACCACTGCACTTAAGTTCTATGCAACAGACAGAAAAATGTAACTTCAACAGCTTTTCCTCACCTTTGTGAGCACTGAGTTCATGGCCTTGGTGTTCAGATCCAGCATGGAATTAAGAAAAACAAACCACTTGGGTTGTTTTTTTTTCCCCTATAAGGGGAAAAATATGGGGTCAATATATCTGTGTTCCTTACAGAGGAAGTAGGAGATGTTATCTCACTGACTGTGAGCACTGGTGATGACTGAGACTTCAGGGAAAGGGAATGAGTTCTCAGAAGATCCCTTCTCACAGCACAACTTAATTTTTGAGTTAAATTTCTGAGACCTGGGCCAAAGTCCCATTATCCAGGCAAGTCTTGTGTAGTATCTAATTCTTTACAGAGCTAATGGGGATTTTAACCATCTGAAGGAATCCCAGAGATTCCCATTTAGGGCAGGTCACACAGGAGCACATCCAAGCTTGTGGGTAAATAACCTGTGGTGAATATTTTTTCTGATATCCTTGGAAATCATATAGGAAAATCTTTAAATTGGTAAACTGGTAGAGCTACAAGTGAATTCAGAATGATCCTAGAATCATAGAACAGTCTGGGTTGGAAGTGACCTCCAAAGGTCATCTAGTCCACACCCCCTGCAGTGAGCAGGAAGATACTTCACTAGATCAAGTTTGACCAATACAGTACAATAATACAATACAATACACCAGGTTGGAAGAGACCTTCAAGATCATCGCGTCCAACCCATCAACCAATCCAACTCACCTAAACAACTAACCCATGGCACCAAGCATCCCATCAAGTCTCCTCCTGAACACCTCCAGTGAAGGTGACTCTACCACCTCCCCAGGCAGCCCATTCCAATGGGAAGTCACTCTCTCTGTATAGAACTTCTTCCTAACATCCAGCCTAAACCTGCCCTGGCGCAGCCTGAGACTGTGTCGTCTTGTTCTGGTACTGGCTGCCTGGGAGAAGAGGCCAGCCTCTGCCTGGCGACAACCTCCCTTCAGGTAGTTGTAGAGAGCAATAAGGTCACCCCTCAGTCTCCTCTTCTCCAGGCTAAGCAACCCCAGCTCCCTCAGCCTTTCCTCATAGGGCTTGTGTTCCAAACCCCTCACCAGCTTTGTTGCCCTCCTCTGGACACACTCCAGCAAGACAACATCCTTACTAAACTGAGGGGCCCAGAACTGGACACAGGACTCGAGGTGTAGCCTAAGCAGTGCAGCGTACAGGGGAAGAATGACCTCCCTGCTCCTGCTGGCCACACTGTTCCTGATGCAGGCCAAGATGCCATTGGCCTTCTTGGCTGCCTGGGCACACTGCAGGCTCATGTTCAGCCTACAACCAGTACCCCCAGGTCCCTCTCTGCCTGGCTGCTCTCCAGCCACTCTGACCCCAGCCTGTGGCACTGCATGGGGTTGCTGTGGCCAATGTGCAGAACCTGGCACTTGGATGTGGTCAATCTCATGCCGTTGGATTCTGCCAGAGCCTTATCAAGCCTGACCTTGAATATTTCCAGGCATGGGGCCTCAACTCCCTCCCTGGGCACCCTGTTCCAGTTTTCAGGTCTCCTGTGTGTTGAATTCCCACTGGTTCATTTACCTACTGGAATCTGGGTGAGGACTTGTGGATAGAGAAGAGGTAGTAGGCAGAAGTGTCAGGTCATAAATTAGATTAGTTCTAATAAGTTCACCTGAGACTTTAAAAAAAAAAAAAAAAAACAAGCCCAAACAGCATGTAATTCATCTTCAAGGAAAACAGATAATTCTGAACAAAATATTAATCCAAGCCATACTGTTTGCATGGCTGCAGAAAAGAAGCATTTTCCAGCTGTAATAGCCCAAATGCAGGCAGAAAGTCTCCGATTTCACCCTTTACTTAGTTTTATTCTTTCATCTCTTATTTTCATTTCTCCTACAACCCTCATCTTCTTTCAACAAAAAGTACAACATGAAAAATTGTTCTTTAAGGTTGATTTTTATGGCAGGTGGCATTGGTAGATCAAGAAAATAGAGAAGAAGGAGCCTGCATCACCTGCCACAGGAAAAATAGCTTATTGTATGTGACTCCTGCCAAAGAGAGCACCTTTCACGGCCAGCCATCATGCCGACGAGATTTGGCAGGTTTGATCAGGCCTTGAGAGCCTTTCACAACAGGGCTTTGTCAAACCTGTCCTTTCACTGCCCACAGTGTCACACAGTTACCCAAGTCCCCTTCCGCTGCCCACACTCAGGTTGGTAGGCTCCAGCTCAGCAGTAACTAGCACCGAAGGGCCGTGCGCCGTTACTGCTTGCGCAAGGCGGCTGTCACATCACTGAAGACCAAGATCAGTGCTCTTTCCTTGGGGCACAATAAAAAGGTACTGCAAATTTCACTTTGTAGTAACTACAGGCTACAGAAATTGCATTAAGCTGCATTAGATGGAGTCATAGAAATATTCAGGAAGGTTAGCAGGATATGGTAGATGTCACGTTTATACCACGATAAAAAATCACTTTGCTAACTTGTAATGTTTTCTGCTTTGGTAACACCCTCTTTTAAGGTGCCATTTATAAATAATTTATTGTTATTTATTAATGCATAAGCCACTTTATAGGATGGTGGATAACAACTTAAATTCATGTATTAAAGATGCACATGCATGGTTTAATACAATTTACATCTCACAATATCCTTTGCAGCAGATTCTCATCGCATCGTCTGCTGGGCATTTATTACTAATGCATTTTATAACATACTTTATAACACATTATTTGAGGAAGTAGCTGCATTTAGTGATCATTTTCATAAATAAGAATAAAGCATTTATAAATGGCACCTTAATTTAAAGTGTTACCTTCACATTACTGGGTAGTCACTCACCATTTGTCTCACTTTGCAATTATTAAGAGGTGCACTCGGAGAATAAAAGACGTGCTAAGTCCTACTGCTTCTCACACACTGCAGCTGATTAAAAGTTTATTGAGGCACTTTTCTTCAGCTGCTCTCAAACCTTTGAAGGCTGCCAGCTCAGTCTGAATTTGTCTTATGTATATATTTTTATAGATACAGTCCTCTCTATTTGTTCTGAGTCTTTAGGTACACAAATACTTTTTAATGCACATGAAAGTACCACACTCTTAAGGGAGAGAAAATTCAGAACCACGGGACTTCAATCAGTGTGTTCTGGTCAAAAGCTTTCCTCTTAACCATCTGGTTTCCCCATTCTAACAATCCAACACAACAGTTTAGATGCAGCTCCTGCCCATGGCAGAGGAGCTGGCACTAGATGATCCTTGAGGTCCCTTCCAACCCTGACAATTCTGTGATTCTCTGATTCCATGTTTCCTAAATGAAATTTTTTAAATGTTTGAAAACGTCTTTCAAGAAGTTTGAAGTAAATAATTAACTAATTTCTGGAGATTACGTTCCTAATATTCCTTCTCAGTGGTCTCCAACTTTCATTCTGTTGCCAAAGAATTACCAGACAATTTCAAAAGTCACCTTTAAAAGCTGAAATGCTAAAAGATCAAACCGAAGGATGGACTCAATGATCTCAGAGGTCAATTCCAACTGAAACAGTTCTGTGATTTTATCTAAACATCAAACTTGTTATCCTGAAGCAACAATTACAAAGAAGCTTGAGGGTATTAGATGGTTGATTACCTACCAGGTTGGCCAGGGAGGGCTGCTTGGATTCTTTGTAGAACTCCATTTTGTGAGCAGTGAGAACAATCCAGGAGGTGGACCAGTTTTTCCTTAAAAAAACAAAACAAAACTAAACTAAACTAAAATAAAACCATAAAATCAATAAGTCAGGGAAGGAGGAGGTAGAAGATGTTCCACTTGTGGACTTGAGTTTTTTTATTATTTCACACCAGATAGGAAAAAATGGTCTACAGTCCTTCTCAAGCAATGTGCTTCCATGGGGACTGATGGAGTTGCACTTCCCTAATCGTATCTGAACGTGGCCTAACAAAGCTGGAAGGTCTTTTTCTTCCTCGCTCGTGTTTTGAAGCCTATTTATGTTCCTTTTCCACCACGGTGCCTTAAGCCACAGGAAAACGGAGGGATTGTTCACACATGCTTAAAGTTCACGTATACTTAGAAGACTCCAAAATAGCTGGTGCCCTTCTGGTAGCTAACACTGAAAATAGAACTGAGAAGGAATAGAATAGTTTTGATCCGACTCTACAGAGCTCAGGAAAAGGGCCTGTTTTGCAGGGTCCCTCATACTCCCTGCTTTCCCTGCATTAAAAACGTACAGGACAGCAAGGAAAGCAAGAACGACATCTGAGAGAGGTCTTATAAACCATTAAACATCAGAAGTTCATGGTAGAGCCCTAAAGAGCTAAAAAACTGTGGGGGCCAGGGAGAAGTCAAACTACACTTGGACATATGAAACTCTGTTCCTCTGATGCAGAAGAACAAAATACATGTTTTTAATATCTATATTAAGTGTGTATTTAATATATATTACATACAATGTAATGTTTCAAGCCACTACCTAATCATAAACAAATGGGTCTGATAGAAAACTCTTTTTAGAGCATCTCAAGTATGACTCACCAATTTGGGGGTGTCAAAACATCTGGTATTTATAAAAAAACACTCAAAACACTGCTATGTAGGGGGTTTATGTGGATGTAAATCTCAAATCATTTCAGAACAAACCTGAAAACATATGTGACAGACTGTTTCACGTGCACATTGCCATGCATTACAGGAGGAAGCTGCTTGTGAAGATATGGAGGACCCAGGGAGGAGCTGCTGGAAGCACTTTTTCCTCTCTTTTCTGTCTTTCCTAGCTCCTTTGAGTTGTCTCTGTTTAAGTATTCCTAAGGAACTCAAACACACCCAGTTTTCATTCCAGAAAACCTGGCTTTGGTGAGTTTGGAAGCCTGGTGGTGCAATTCATGATGCCCACTCCTAAGCCCACCACAAAGCTGTGCTGCACTCAATATCCCACCAAAGAACACATTAGGTAGGTTTCCTGTTAATGACTCCTTCAGTCAACACCTTTCAGTCAGCAGCTTAAGGGTCATAAACAATATTACAGATGAAGCCTTAACACCAGTGAAGGATTTCACCCAGCAACATCTAATGATCAACCCTAAAATACACCCATCAAGAGGCATCAGTGAGAGAAGCTCTCTGGGAAGGAGGTTTACAGGTCTGAGGAAAACAGGAATATGTTTTTATGACATGTTAAGGGAGGGGGTAGGGAGGTGGGGTGGGCAGGAAATAGAGAGGCACTGAAGCAGAGAAGAAAAAAATAAAAATCATGAGTAAAGGGTTTAGCAAAGTGCCTGACCACGACTGTCAAGGATTTCTCCACCAAAGGACAGCATTCCTAAGCCACCTCGAAGTCGTCAGCTAAGTCTATTCCCACCGTAAAGCTGTATCCTTTGCTAATGTGAGCTATGGTCATAGCTGAGGATTGTGCATGCCATAAGGAGCAGTTCCACTAGATGGGATACGAGAAGAAACTTTTCACTGAAGGGGCTCTCAAACACCCCAACAGGCTCCCCAGGGAGGTGGTTGGATGCCCATCCCTGGAGGTGTGTAGAACACTCAGAGATGTGCTGCTGGGCGATATGGTTTAGAACCAGACTTGGTAGAGTTAGAGAATGGTTGGACTCCATTATCTTAAAAGGTCTTTTCCCACCAAAATGATTCTGTTAATTATTATTAAGTACCCTTAGTGCTGCAGCTGAGGATCACCAGCAAGGTAGTGAACACAAGTTGTCTACTGATAAGCTCTAGAAAGCACAGGAGTGTAGGTGGCCAAGCATGCTACGTGCCAGTTCAAACAGATTTTCCTAGGAGCTGGATATCCTGGATAAGTATAGATTGCCAAAGGAGTAAAACCCTTGGGATATAGCTTAGATTCAAAACCTAGCCAGATGTTTGACATGAGCTATGGATATGAACATTTCTGTGTCATGGCCACTTCTACGAGCCACAGTAATGCTTGCTCCAGCTGTATGTGGGGCAGGATTTTCCATCTGATTGCATTTCCATGACTGCATTGCAGGGTCCCAGACTTGTGTGCAGACTTCTGATCAAACTAACTGGAAAGTATGAAACAAAATACTTCTAAATCTCATCAATGTGGACCTCCTTCAAAAGAAAGGATTTTTATTTATGGCTTTACAGTAAGAATTCATAAAGAAAGAAATAAAAACTCAATTATCAATTATTCTTAACTTATGTCAGGTGATATACTTTGCTTGTTAAAATGAGGCTGGAGCAGCTCTACTATGAAGCCAGGCTGAGGGAGCTGGGGTGTGCAGCCTGGAGAAGAGAAGGCTCCAGGGGGACCTCAGAGCTGCCTGCCAGGACCTGAAGGGATCCTGCAGGAAGGCTGCAGAGAGACTTTTGCTGAGGGTGTCTAGAGACAGGCCAAGGGGGAATGGTTTGAAGCTGAGGCAGAGAGGGCTGAGGAAGAAGTTGTTCAGCAGGAGGCTGCTGAGACTCTGGCCCAGGCTGCCCAGGGAGGCTGTGGCTGCCTCCTGCCTGGGGGTGTTGCAGGGCAGATTGGATGAGGTCTTGAGCAGCTGAGTGTAGTTGAGAGGTGTCCCTGGGCATGGTGGGGAGGGTGGAGGAGATGATCTCTGAAGTCCCTTCCAACCTGAGCCATTCTAGGATTCATTCATAATTTTTAGGGGAGAATATTTTATCAGCAAAAAAAATATTTTGTGGGGTGTTCTTTGTTTGGTTTTTGTCTTTTTTTTTTTTTCCCCCAAGCGAATACAGGAACTACAGAGGCTGTGAGGATGCAACTGGACTATCTACAAGAAAACTTTCTTTCCCCTAAATTTAAGTTCCCTGTTTCTTTTAATCTTTTTTTTTTCCCCATGAAAAAACTGTAGAGTGTGATTTTTAATCAAATCTTCATTTTGGTTAATACAAAGCTAAATGAAGCTTAGCCTAGAGATAAAAGATATACAAACTAAGGCAAATTTTTTATCAGATTGTCAATATAATCATTTAACAAATTTAAAATAAAGTTTTAAAACAGCATGAGGGTGGTGAGAGCCTGGCACAGGTTGCCCAGGGAGGTGGTGGAAGTCTCATCCCTGGAGGTTTTGAAGGCCAGGCTGGATGTGGCTGTGAGCAACCTGCTGTAGTGTGAGGTGTCCCTGCCCATGGCAGGGGGGTTGGAACTGAATGATCCTTCAGGTGCCTTCCAACCCTAACAATTCTATGATTCTATGTGTCAGTCTCTGTACAGAGAGGCACACATTGTATCTCATGGAATGCATGGAGTGACCTTAGAAGAGAATAAGTTTTACCAGCCTTTCAAAAGGCATCCTTCAAGACTCTAATTTTTGCTTTGTGGCACCTACATTACTCAAGAAATTGCTGCAGTGGATGAAGTTTAGGATCTGAGAAAGGAGAATTGTGTGAAGAGTAGCTGAGTCCCCACTACTCATCCTCTGCCTGTGTAGAACACCATAAATCTCAGCCTGCCGAGCAGATGCAGCTAGAACTGACAAGGACATTGTGTGGGGTTTTTTCCCTATACAACTACACTTTCGAAGTCGTGGTCGAAAGTCGGTGCCGGGGCGTCCCTGCGAGGTGCAACGCTCCTGGTGGGATGCTGCGGCAGGAGCCGGATTTGCATTCTGTCGAGCGAACACCTGATGGCAGCACGTTATAGCTTCAGCCGTGCTCGCAGCCTCCCAGGCGGTTAGAGACCGAGGCTGCGCCGGGCTCCTAAAACCCTCCGCTGGCCGAGCTGCCCTGTCTTGCTCTGCCCTGCTCCCTCCCTGCGCCCTCACCGAGCAGCCGTGCGGCACCGAGCCACAGAGATGCTTTTTGCTGCCGGCCCCCGATGTGCTGGGAGAGTCAGACTCCCTCCTTCCCGTTCACCGTTCGTGCGCGGTCTACAGAAGCTCTTGCTAGTGTCCCAAGTCGAGAACAGGAGGGTACTGGCTTCAGTGCTTTCCCCAAAACACTCACTATTGAATTAAATCTTTTCCACTGTTTAGCTATGAGTTGTAGCCTGAAATCCAGAACTAAACTGTGCTTAGGTTTAGACTGGATCTTAGGAAGAAATTCTTCAGGAGGAGGGTGGTGAGATTCTGCAATAGGCTGTCCAGGGAGGCTGTGGCTGCCTCCTGCCTGAGGGGGTTGCAGGCCAGGCTGGATGAAGCCTGGAGCAGCTGAGTGTTGAGAGGTGTCCCTGGGCATGGTGGGGAGGTTGGAGCAGATGAGCTCTGAGGTCCCTTTCAACCTCAGCAATTCTAGAATTGATTCTATGAAATACATAAACATGTATCAACTCTGAATTTTGCAGCTGCTAAGCTGTGTAGCATTCACATCATTTACCTTAATTTCTTGCCACCATCTGCAATTTTGGCTTTTAGAAGATATCCTTCTTTCTCCACTGCCTATGGGAAAGAAAAGAGGAAGGAAAAAAAGAATAAGTAAATGTCATAACCATGCAATTTATTCAGAGGAACCCAACTAGCACATGCATAAAAATCTGCTTCTCTCTAATGCAGTGGGGAGGCATTTTGTCACTAATACTCAGTTTAATCACCTGTTTTTTCCCAATACAGTCAAGTTTTCCTGTAATCTGCAAACATTGCAGACCAGTTAGGACATAGAATTAACCTTAAAAAAAAACAAATCAACATACCAGTAATATTGTAGTCATTGATTTAGGAAAAAAAACCCAAAATAATTAAAAATTAATGAAAGCAAAGTTTCTAGAAGTTAAAAAAAATGCATTAAAAATATATTGCAAGTAAATTATGTCAAGGTATCATTTCATATACTGAGTTTCATTACAGCTATTGGAGACCATACTTCTGTAGAAGCCTCTTGCTTCTCATAGTTTAAAGAGAATCACCTTCAGGGGTAACCAATGTCAAAGAACCATCAACTCCCTGCACAAGAGGAGAAGTTGCATTGCCTTCAGCAGTGTCACATTTTGCTTTCAGTCAGGCTCATGCAAGATGTTAAAACACAGCCTGCTTTTAAGAGATTCTGTCTTGGATGAGCTCTGCCATTGAGGAGCTCACCACTCACAGCCCTGGAAAGGTCACACCTCACTTGAGTACATGTGTCCTCATGTGCAGGGGGGACTTGTCTTCAGGTTTCCAGCTGGACTCAACGATCTCATAGCACGGTGCAGAAAACCAAGCCGAGCAGTGCTGTCACTGCTCGACACCCAAGCTGGAAGGGGAGTAACAAAGGAAAACACAGCTGTGCACTGTGCTTTCCAAAACACACCCCAAAAGGCAAAGCCCTTTGCTATTACCTATCCAAAGTGGTATGTGACATTAGCAACATGATACCACCTTTGAAGGTCCCAAACACTGCTGTTACTGGAACCTGGCCCCTTTTCAGTGCTGCTGCACCAGGGTAAAGACTCTGCTGGCTTGCCCAAGGCTGCAACACCTGGTTGTAGGATACCAACACTACATTTAAGTTGTGGCATATTAGAAGCAAGTCCTAGGCTTGCTCTTTTGTTTACAGTTCTCTCTCTCAATCTGTGCTCCTGCACATCTTTAATGATTCTAGGATCTCTGAGCAACACCACCACCACCCCCTTCAACCAGTGACCCCTGCAGGTGTTTGGTTCTCTGTGAGCTGCTGAAACATCCCTTGCACAGCTGGGGTACACAATTTGGGACTGGGCTGACTTTTGGCTATGCAAATTGGCATTTAAAGATGAAAAGCCAAATGAAACAAGGAGACTGCTCCTCAGCCAGTCCCACTGACCTGTCACCTCTTCACACCTTATTAGCTAAGGATGTCCCAACTCAGAACCACAGAAACATTCAGGTCGGAAAAGAGCCTCAGGATTACCAAGTTCAACCGTGAACCCTACTCTGAAAAGGTCACCCCTAAACCATAGCCCCAAGCATCACATCCAAACCACCTTTAAACACATCCAGGCTTGGGGACTCCACCACCTCCCTGGGCAGCACATTCCAATCCCTGACCACTCTTGCTGGGAAAAAAATGTTTCCTCATGTCCAGTCTAAACCTCCCCAGTGGCAGCTTGAGGCCATTCCCTCTTCTTTTATCACTAGTTACCTGTGAGAAGAGACCAGCAGCAGCCTCTCCACAATGTCCTTTCAGTTGTAGACACTAATGAGGTCTTCCCTCAGCCTCCTCTTTTCCAAACTAACCATCCCCAGCTCCTTCAGTCTCTCTTCATCAGATTTATTCTCCAGGCCCTTCTCGGCTTCCTTGCCCTCCTCTGCACTGGCTCCAGCACCTCCACATCCCTCTTATATTGAGGTGCCCAAAACTGAACACAATACTTAAGGTGTGGCCTCACCAGAGTTGAGAACAAGGGGTCAATCAGCTCCCTACTCCATCAACAAAGGGGAAAGGAGGCCAAATCCTGGTTCAGAGTGGGTCTGCTTTCCCTTTCAAGCACTACTGAGTCAGAGCCTGACTTGGATATTAGAAACTCCACCTCGTCTTCAGAGCAAATTATGTCACAAGGCCGCTTTGTAACCATTTCAGTAGGACTTTGCTGGCTGCAAAGCCATTGAAGAGCAATAAAGCATGCTTTCAGATGCAGCAGCAGGAGTTTTCAGTCAAGCATATCTGTTAATTTGCTTATAGGAGATACGACGTTAACAGTGTAGGATGTTTTAACTGCTTCCGTAGGTTTCCTCTGCTGGTGGTATATAACAGAAGATACACTGCTCACATATCTGTACCTGTGGACAATTCTTTAAGGTGACGTTCTCAAACGGGTGCAGGAGGATTAATCTGTGCGTTTTCTGTAATTTCTACTTATCTCATGCAAATTCCTGCCATGCAAATCACTGCCATAGAAAACCCAGAGAGAAAGTACGGAGGGATTATTGTGCAGAGTCATGTCACTATTTATCTAGTGATGGATGGGTGAATTATTAGAGCTAAAATAAGACTTAAAATCCATCTTCACCTACTTAAAAAAAAAAAAAACCCACACAATTTTTTTATGTTTTAAAAATCAAACTTAATTTACAACGCTCTGTATTTTTCTTCCCCTTCTAACCTTTCATTTTTGCAGCATAAACCTCCTGATTCTTGGCCAGGGCCAGAGTTGCCAAATAACATATGAGAAAGGTTGTGTTTTTTAATATCTCTACCCATCTGGAAAGAGAAACTGGGAGGAGCATTGGCAAACCGTTCAAGCTGTTGATTGCTTCTCTGAACCAGACCCAGAATCTCATGCTTTCAAAGTTTACCTACCAACCACCCTTCCCAGCCAATTCAAAACTAATGAGAAATGTGGTTTTCAGCATCAGACCTGAATCACCTCCCTTCTCACATTTTGGGAAGTGCAAACTGGGATGTGCTTCCAGATGAAAATGTTGCTGCTCAGTCATATTTTCCTTAGAACTGTCATGAGCTGGAAAAATCAAATCCTCAACAAATGCTGGGCATCTAACATATCCTGATTTAAATTCCACAGCTCCAATCTGCCATTTGTTTCATATTAAACAGCTCAATAATACAAAAATCTTCAGTTAATATGAAACCTTTCAGAGCTAAGCAGAATGACTTTCAGCTATGTTGGTTCAATTGAATTAATAGAGATGCTGCCTTTAAAAACAAGTACTGAAGTCTTCACAAATTGATAATTTTCACAGTTTTCTCTGTAATTACTAATTTCTCTGTAGTTGGGGGGGGGGCATTGATAGAGTTATAGCACAAAGACAAAATTATTTCTAGGATGGCCCCAATATTTTTATAGCCTCTATTTAACATCTGTTAACGTCTCCTTTCTCTGTTCTCCTCTCTTATTTTTTTCCAAGTGAATACTTCCAAGACAGCTCAGGATCAACTTACAATACCTCTGGAAATGGATGATATGGGAGGAAAAGAATTCCAAACATACCCTAGTGATATGTTCTGCTGTTTCTGTCTCAATAAATATCATCATTGGTTGTTAAACTGCTGCCCTCCCTGCACCTTTTCAACACATGGAAGGTTTGAGAAAATGATCCAAAATGCCCTGGAGTGAATTACTGTGCAGGGCTTTGTGTTTGCTTGGGAGGGTTCATTATTTCATTTTTAGGAAGATATTAAAAGGTGAGAGGATGTATGTGTAAATATTTGAATTTCTAAATGGAGCGGGCGTGGGGCTGGGCACGGGCGTGGGCTGGGCACGGGCGTGGGGCTGGGCACGGGCGTGGGGCTGGGCACGGGCGTGGGGCTGGGCTGGGGCTGGGCACGGGCGTGGGGCTGGGCACGGGCGTGGGGCTGGGCACGCATCAGCTATTAGAAACTGCAGGGGCAAGTAATTATCACAGTATCACGTACAGATTCTATCATTTTCATGGTAATAAAAATCTAAAGCTTCTCTACCTATATAATTCTGCAAAGTTTGTGTAGGTAAAAGCAGCCCTGATGCCAACATCTCTTTGATGAACCTGTCTTTGTATATTAATTTTCTTTTAACATAAAACCCTTTAAAAGAACCTCTGGGGAGTGAGAAGCATAACGCCAAGGAAAACTTTGTTAAATTTTGGGAACAGCTTTGCTTCTAAAATTTTATATTAATATTACAAGCCCCTAAATACAGGAAAATGCCAGACAAAGATCTGGTTGCATCCCTTTATCCCAAGCACTACCACTGATGAAACATCAGTCTAGCACCACTGAATTAACAGCAAAGTCAAGCTATATAATATAAATCGCTCTGTAGCCTCTAAAAATTATTCTTTTTTATTGATTAATCAAAGCCCCTCAAATCCCTTAACATCTCAAGGCATCCAGAGCCTCGTGGTGTTTATTCTTTGTGTAACATTTACATTATAAACATTTAAAATAACAGGAGTGATTTATCACGTCTACGGAGCAATTCCTTACCGTGTGGTCCTGCGTGCTAATGATGTCTGCAAGGGTTAGGTTGTGTTGGGAATGATTTCTTCTGTGGCGATTTATCTAAGAAAAGAAAAGAAAAGAAAAAGAAGAAGAAAATGCAAAGGTTTAAATTCAGAAGGAATTAAAATACCTGCTGGTAAAGAAGGGCCAACAAATTAAACCCCTGGATATGGATGGAGCTTTGGAAACCTGGCTTCTTTCTGTGGTGCATTTGCTGTGGAAAGTGGTGGTTCTCTGAACCTGGTGTGTTTGAAACATAGAATCAACCAGGTTGGAAAAGACCTCAGAGGTCATCGAATCCAACCTAATACCTAACAACTCAAGAAAACTAAACCATGGCTTCAACTGCCACATCCAATCCTTTTTTGAACATCTCCAGGGATGGTGACTCCACTGCCTCCCTGGGCAGCACATTCCAATGGCCAATTACTCCACATACAGCTACTAGACCTCTAAACCTCCCTGCTATAAATTAGTTTAGTTCTGGTGTCCCACTGGCAAGTTTCCTTTGAAGAATTAACCAATTGATAACAATTTCAAATGATGCCTTTTCCATCAGGAATCTGAAGAGTTGATTAACTGGTTAGGTGCTCTTGAACCTGCTTTACAGAAACAGGGAAGCAAGACAAGGGCAAAACTAGAAAATGGTTGGGAATAAGCACATAAAGTATCTGGTACATTTAAACTGTTCTCAAGGCTGTTTCTAAACTCTCTGTGACCAAAAGGCTACAGCAAGACTGGACTCTGACACTAAAGTGTTCGCAGAATCACAGAATCTCAGGGGCTGGAAGGGACCTCGAAAGATCATCTAGTCCAACCTCCCCTGCCAGAGCAGGTTCCCAAATACCAAGTCCTTGATTTCCTCCAGTTCCCTCTTTTCTACCAGGAAGCCACTCTAACGATTTCTGACTTAGCTGTGGCAAACTCTTGCTTTAAGCCAGAAATTATTAAGGTTAAACAAAAGTTTCATCACAAAGCAAGCATTTGGCAGAGCTCAGCATTTCACCTCCTTAAAAACCTTCCAAAGTACAGGTCACCCAAAAACCTGTGCTTGTGTGTATGCATACACATAGAAACTGCTGCTGCTGAAATTTAAAGTCAGTCAGTAACAACAAACCCTGGATGTAGGATCCTGTAAAATTCAGTTGATTATTTCCTCTTATAATCAAAGCCTAAAAAAAAAAAAAAAAAGAGCAAACAAAACAAAATCCAGTCCCCACTAGTTTCCACTCTATTCATCATAATGCATTCTCTTTTTCCCTATTAAAAGAGAGCTAACCAAAAGTCATAATGTATTCTGTTTATATTCAAGTGGCTGAATATAGAAAGTGTTCTTAATTAATCCAGAGGGCCACGCTTAAAAACAGTTAAACATATTATGATCCCATATTTCCTTTCCCCCCCCTTCTTCTCAGCACACATTGCTTTCATGTTTATTTGTAAGCAGTAACATTTTTAAGCCTTGAAATCTATATCCTAGATATTGCTCTCCTCTCCCAGTTGGAGCTAATGAGCTTAATGAATTACCGGTTCTAAATTTAATGCAAACATTTCAAAGAAAGAGATAAAAACATTCTTCACAATTCAAGAAAACTAAAAAGTTTCTCTGACCTATTTATGAAGAATATCACTTAACAATTTCATTAAGGGTGAGTAACAGCTGGTGACATGGCTGTGTCCTAAAGTGTTTTTCCTCTCTTAATATTCTGCATCTTAAGCAATCGAGCCTTCATAAGAAATACTTTAGTTAGTGGCAGGCCCTCCTTTGGGGAGAAAAAAAATGTCAGAGCACATTTTCTGTATTTTGCAATCTTGTTTTCAGGAGTGTCATGTTCCTGTTTTATTAGCATGCAGGGTAAACAAGAATGATTTGCTGATGCTATTGAGAGAACTTCTAAGATTACAGTCTTTCTATTTAGATTTTGGATGGAACTTAATATTAATGCAGGCAGAGGCAGGGATATAAATTCAAAATAAATTAATTCAATTTATCTTTTTCTTTATCTTTACTGTTCAACAACTCTGAAGGTTCTATAGTGCTCAAGACTTATAACTAAACTATTCAGGTCTAGATCACAGCAAATCTTTCTTACTCAGATCCCTCATTCTAATTATTCCTTCACATACCACAGAGCTCATTGCCCAGCGATGCTTTGTATATTCTTCACTCATCCAAATTAAATAACAAGACGCATTACCACTCCACAGCCTCTATTTTAACATTCAGCTGCTCTCTCCAGGAGCCCTACGTGCCTGTTGGGGGCCCTGTATTCAACTTTGTGAAGTGTACAGCCCCCATCAGCGCATTTTGGTCTGGCCTTTGGTTCAGCGATCAGAGCGTTAGCGAAAGAAATGCTCCCATTTGATACAGGCTAAAAAAGAATACATCAGGAGCACAAGACCCATCCACAACCAAATGAAGAAAGGAGATAGTGGGAAATCTTTTTTTTTTCAAAGCACTGTTTCTGTGGTTCCAGCAAATGAAGAGGAGCAATGTAATAAACAGACAATAGTCAGACTTCCAGGAAATTTGAAAGGAGAGGGGGAAAAAATTACTTCCAGTTCTGGATGGTATTCTGTACTTTAAAACACTCTCCACTGAGTATAGAAAATACAGAATTAGCCAAGCTGGAAAAGACCTTTGAGGCCCTCTAGTCCAACCTCCCACCCAACACCATCTAATCAACTAAACTGTGGCACCAAGTGCCTCATCCAGTCTCTTTTTAAACACATCCAGTGATGGTGACTCCACCACCTCCCCGAGTAGCACACTCCACTGTGTGCAAAGCAGAAATGCTAAGGCAAACTGCATGT
Organism: Picus viridis; assembly: GCA_033816785.1. Taxonomy (NCBI): domain Eukaryota; kingdom Metazoa; phylum Chordata; class Aves; order Piciformes; family Picidae; genus Picus; species Picus viridis. The sequence continues at coordinate 2,089,092 of CM066587.1, read as the reverse complement.
GCACAAGGTGGAAAAGGCCTCTTACCTGATTATTTAATATGATACTTTGGTAAAAAAGGAGGTTTTATTGTAAGGCAAAAAGAAATTAATGTCAGTTACATTGCTCTGTAGCCCAGCAATGAGCAATCTCACAGAAGAATGCCCTGAAGCTCCAGAGTTCAAATCTAGCTACAGAAATGCAACCAAAATCCACAGCTGTGTAAACCAAGATCAAGCTCTTCTGGAAAAAAAAAAAACCAACATCCTAAATACTTGGCTTGCAAATGGAATTAACAAAAAACTACAACAAAGTTCTTTGTCACTTCTGCCTTTTAGCCTTTTAGATTAGCAATGGACTTCCCCCACCCCCTTTTATATATAGTTAATCAAAACAGCTTGAAAAAACTCACCAAGAAAAGAGGCAATATATTCTTTAGGACTAATTTGACAGCTTTGGAGCAGGTCTTATACAAACTGGGTCTTGAATATATTGAGCAGACATTGCTGAATGAGTTTGTTCTATCATTTTCTTTACACTGTAGTGACCTCAATGTTCTTATGAGAACCTGGGTGTCAGTAGTCAATATCCTCACGTTCCACCACACTCCAATTTTCAGTGGTGTACCAAAATACTCAAAAGGAAGTGTAGACTCACTTATTTTTGCTTAGTTTTAAGTAGATAGACCATAAAGGAGATGTTTGGAGATGTATTCCCACCCCCCACCCCACAGCTCCATTTGGTTACCCGAATAAACCACAGCAAAAACCTAAATAATATCCATCATAAGTCCTCTACCTCACCTCCCAGGGTATGATGAGAGGCAGAGAGTTGCAGGAGAAGCTTGTGAGCTCCCTTTTGGGAAAGCCAGCTTATCAGCAGTTTTCTGATTTGATGAACATTCTTCAGTCAGCAACAATGTCACCTGCAGCATTAAAAATCCACTCTGCGAGCGCTTGCAAGTCTGTGGGCAAGTCTGGTTCTGTTAAATTCAGCCTGAGCAGCCTCCCCCTCCCCTTCTCTTAGCTAAAGGGTATCCATCTCCTACCACAGTCATTTCAGCATCTAAGCACTGATCTGTCACCATACTTCCTACAAAGGCAAAGCCTCCATTACATATGCCTAGTATCTGAGCACGAAGGGACAACCATCTGACAGCTGCTGTTTTAACTTTGATAAACTGAAATACAATAACCTGATGCATAATTTCATCTCTTTCCCTGTGTTCCCATTTGTTCTTCAAATTCTCCCTCTTTTCGTGGGAATCCATCATGACTAACTCGTTGCTAGTCTCTTCAAAGAGAGTAGCATTGATTTAACATGGAGGACTGATTTGGATTTTATTTCCCAATAGAAGCATATCTCTGACCTAATTCATCTAGTGAATGACAAGCAGCATTGCTTCTTTTTCATTTCCACCAAACCTAACAAAACCATCTAGTGTTTCTCAAAAGGTCACGGCAGGATGCTCTACAGCAAAGTGCAGACATAGAACCACAGAGCCACAAAATGGTAGGGGTTGGAAGAGACTCCTGGAGATCATCCAGTCCAACCCCCTTGCTAAAGCAGGGTCAAAATAAAGAACAAGAGGGAACTTCACAGAGAGTGGGAGCAGGGACAGGTAATTTGGGAGGAGGAGAGGCACACTGCCTGGTTGTGTAGAGATGAGGTGTAGAAGGCAAAGGCGTGGCTAGAACTGAACCTGGCAAGAGATGCAGAGAATAACAACACAAAAAAAAAGGCTTCTAGAGGTCCATTAACTGGGAAAGAGAGGTTAAGAAAAGTGCACATCCTCTGAGAAGAGAGCATGGAGAGCCACTGGAGGGGGTCCAGAGGATGGCCATGAAAATGATCAGGGAGCTGGAGCACCCCTCCTACAAGGACAGGCTGAGGGAGCTGAGGGTGCTCAAACTGGAGAAGAGAAGGCTCCAGGGAGACCTAACAACAGCCTGCCAGTACCTGAAGGGGGCTACAAGAAGGCTGTAGAGGGACAGTTCCCAAAGGCCTGCAAAGGATGAGGGGCAATGGTTTGAAACTGCAGGAGAGTGGATTTAGGTTGGATGTGAGGAACAAGTTCTGCACCATGAGCATGGTGGACACATTGCAACAGGTTACCCAGGGAGGTAGTTGAGGCCCTAGCCCTGGAAATACTCAAGGTCAGGTTTGACAAAGCTCTGAGCAGCCTGATCTAGGGTAGGATGTCCCTGCTCACTGCATGAGGGTTGGAGTAGATGACCTTTGGAGGTCCTTTCCAACCCAAACCATTCTATGTTTCCATGATCATCCTGAATTCACTTATAGCTCTAAACAATAAAGACAATTTTAAGACATTCCTAAATGGTTTCCAAGATTATCAGACAAATTATTCACCACAGGTTGTTTACCTACAGGCCTGGATGCATTCCTGTGTGACCTGCCCTAAGTGGTCCTGCCTTGCAGGGGTTGGACTTGATGATCCCTAGAGGTCTCTTTCAATCCCTAGCATTTTATGATTTTATGAAAACTCATCTAGAAGGAGCCTGGGTTTGTTCAAACAAGAAACACCTCATCCTATGCCTTGGCCAAGAAACCCTGGGTTGACATCTACCTGCTGTGTTCTCCATCAATCACTGTGATGCTCCAGCAAGGAGAAGGTTCTCCTGGAGGCTTTATTAGATTTCTACCAAAAAACATTGTCATGCTGTTCATGCTTTGACCTTTCTGTTTAGAGGTCTAACTATTGTTTTGTTTCATCCTGGCCCCACTGCAATCCTGTATGTGAAGATTCTTTTATAAACACCCAACTAGAGAGAGGAAGCCCCTACTGTTGAACCCCCAACTATTACACATTGCTCTGCCCTGGACCTGATCCAGCAAAGCACTCTGCAACAACCTTAAGTGTTTTTCTGGATCGGGGCCAGAACACTCCATTCTTCATAGGATCGAACTTACTGGTGGCAGCCTCAAAAGTTTGCAATAAAAGTACAAACTGGTCACATAAACTTCTGTGAAAGCCATTCCCTCAACAGAGGAGTGGTGAGGCCTGATGTAGTGATGGCTGTAGTCATTTTGTTCCCAGTCACTCCCCATAATGTGGTGACAGCTCATAAGTGCTTAGATAGAGAAAGTTAACAAAAATGTATTGTAGTTTTTCTTAATGGCCCCATCCCTTGAAAGACACCTAGGCAATGGCAAGAGAAAGGAAAATCCTGCAGCTTTTCACTCACTGCCATGCTCCAAGTGATTTGTTTTCATTTAAGGATTCAGTCTTGGGCAGTATGGCAAGTCCATGGTTACCCACAGAAATTATTTGGAAGCAGCTCTGATATGATGTTTCTCTTCTGCTGGGAAAGGTGCTGAGAAAATGCCACGGGGCTCCCCAGTCAAAGAAGCTCTTTTGCCATCTCAGCAGATGAGGTCCATCCTCAAGAAATGGAAGCTGTCAAGAAACAGCAGGAGCAATCCCCTTGCCCCCACAACCTGCTGCTGCAGATGGTCTCAAAGCATTAGAGCTCAGCAGACTACTCCATTCAGCCCTGGGGAAAACTCCTGTATCCCAGCAGGCTCGTGGCCCACAGCTGTGGCCACTGGACCTCCTGGCTTGCTCAGGAGCCTTCCTACTGCCATCCTCCAGATTACATTAGAACCACACGGCTAGAGGTTTTTCCCCTGCCTCTTTCTTAGCAGAAAAGACAATGGAGACTACAGGGCAATATAATGCGACATTATCTCTGCTTTGATTTCTAAGGCTTACAGGGAGAGAGACAAAAAGTGCAGCTTCAGTCCTGCCCCCAGCAGCCTGCATGTGCTCCTCACCCTCCATCCCCATTCCCCCACAAACTCATTACCACGCAGGTGACCAAATGCTTTGCTTGGGAGTAGGAACTTGCACGGATGGAGCTTTTGTGTGCTGGCTATGGAGCAGATAATCTCTCTATGCATCATTTAATAAGAAAACCACTTCACAGTCCTTACAGCCTTGAGTCTGTTACATACAACATACTCTCAGCAGAATCTGCAGACTGAAATCAATGAGGGGAAAAGGGGGAAAAAAAAAAAAAGGCAAGCAGGATTGCGTTGCCTGCCTCCTGTGTGCCTCCCTTTGAGCACGCTGCCCTCCACACTCGGTTCAGATCTCCAGAGCCTGTGAAAATAATGATAATGGTTTTGCTTCCCTTGACCTCTTGCTCCCTTATAAATCAGAATCCTATAGACCTTTCCCACAGTGTGAGGGTCCTCCTTCGTATTCCAGCCTGTGAAGGTAGGCAGTTTGTACCAAGGCAATTTAATCAGGGAGGCGTGCTCCCCGGGTTGCAGCCCAGCGCCGTGCTGCCATTTATTCAGCTGCTTCATTCATGAAATAAGAGCAAAGTAATTGTTCAGATCCTAGCTTCAATTTCAGCCAGGTGAACCGATTCCCTGTGAGCAGAGAATAAATAACTGCGAGCTTGATTACAAAGCGTGGTCTGCTCAACACTGTCCTCTTCTTCCCCACAACGTCACTGGAGGGGTGATCCAGATTTGGGGTATCCGGTCTGGGCCGACATTGTAACACCAAGGTTAAGCCTACATCAGGCACTAGGTGCTTTCCTCCATTAATAGCTCGCTGTTTCCCAGGAGCAGATTTTCCCTAGAGTGAGACCCCTTTTGTTCCTCTCTGGCTACTCAAATGGACTTTGAAATTTGTCCAATTGATCTTTGCTTTGAGGGAGTCCCAGCTGATGTTGTTGGCTTCATTTTTAGCTTTTTCAGGAGCAGGAGATCTGCCAAAACCATGTGTAGAAGAGGAGACAGCTACAAAAGGTTCTTACCACCCATATGAGCTCAAGAAATCCCAAGGGTTCTCTAAATTTGACTGTGGATCACTCAGATTCTTGTACCTGGGGAATCAAAGCATCAGAAGGGGACCAACAGCTGCGATACCTCTAATTCTCAGCTGGAAATCAAACTGGAACCTGCTCTCAGAGCTTCATTATACTTTAATTGCATTAAATGCAATCAATACTCATTGGTTCAGGAAAAGAACATTTAGAGTGAGCCCTAGAGTTTGCTTGTTCTTTTTTTTTAAACAGCCTGTAGTATGTATTTGTAACCTGGATTTTGCATCCAGCAACGTGCACACCGTGGCAGCATTCACCCAGCCGCACATAAAAATGCATACTGATACAGTTTAATTCACAATAAGTTTCCTACTCCGATTTTTCTGCCCATCATGATGCTGTTACTTTTGGGTCACCAGGATGTTAGAATAAATTCGTCTTAACTCCTGCAGGTGCCCTGGATAAGTTGCACCAATGTTCACCAATGACAGAGGAAATGATGAGTAAAAACAGCATGGAAAAGAAAATAATACAATGGGCATCAGCATTTTGCCTCTGATATCCACCTCTGCAAAAGGCTGATCTTTGGTGGTATGACTAGAAAAGGTAAAAAGCAAAGTTCCTGCAGACAGAGCCATGGTAGATTATCTTTTTATGTCCCCTTTGTATCTGAATAAAGATGATACATGTGAGAACTCAACTATGGCAGCAAACTGTCAGCAACTCCGACCTGAAACTGCACCCCAGAACTCTATTCTCAGGGTAAAAGGCAAGCAAAAAAAAAATTAGAAATTAAATAGATAACACCCCAGAATTCATTGAAACTTAGTAAGGAAATGTGTAAAAAAATTAATAATAAAAAAATTATTTAGAAAAAAAATCCTATCCAGCACATGCAATACAAAATGCTTCCAGAAGCTCAGTCTCTCCTGAAATGAGAGTCTTAACACAGAGAGAGTCATTAACATTGATGTCACACTCCTGCAAGTCATCACTTACTGTACCCCAGATAAATACCCTCAGATAAAACACTGTTAACATTGCTAGACAAAAGCTCAGCCCTCTCCAGCAGGCTCTATGTCAGTGCATCTCTTTATCCTGCCCACCTAAATGCTTTCCCTCGGATTTCAGCGAGCCAAAAACTCACCTTATGCTACTGCAGAAGCAATTTTTATTTTTGAAGGTTAATCCAACTCAGCAGGATTTAGGGATGGCACTTTTGCTTGGTCGTAGGCATGTTGGCTCAGGCCAGACAGCTGTTTGGACATTCTCCACTGGGAATCTTGCCCTCAACACCCACAGTTGATGCACATACATGGTCTACTGGCTGCCTACTTCCATGCCCATCTGTTCAGATGGCATGGTGCCCACTCACAAGTTCGCTGGATCCTTGCCCTTAGTGTGTAGATGCCAGGCAATGATGGGCTTAGATGGGCAGCCTGCAAAATACTGAAAGTGATCATTTTTTTTCCTGTAGGAAGTCCTTCCTCTGCGATACCACTGAAGCATGGACACCACATGCTACCCTACACTTAATAACACCTGTGGACATGTAGGTGCCAGAAATAGGAAGGGAAGGGGGAGTTTGCTGAGGGAGGGGAAAAAAACAACAAGGCAAATGACAAACTAAATCACAAGGATTCTTGTGTGAGAATATGCTCTATACCCTCGATGGCAGCAGAGGAACACCCGAGCTGACTTTGAAGAAACTGGCTCAAGGATCAGAGCTGCAGAACTGCAGCCACATGAACCAGAGCTCAGCCCACTTGATACTGCTTCCCAGGCTAGCATGTTGCTGATACCCATCTTAAGCCTACCCTGAGCACTGCACACCACTCTGCATAAAAGCAAAGGCAGATCACACTGAAACCAGACCACACTGAAACGGGAACCAAATCCAGACCTGTCTAGACCTGTTTACCTGCCATGCCCATTCCATCCGTACCACACTGCAGAAGATGCTCCGAGGTAAACCACAGCACCAGCAAAGGTGGGGAGTAAAAAAAGCTATTTTAACAAAGATCCACTTTGATTTGTGTCATTGCCCTTTAACAATTAAGAAACCTCTGCTTTGTGACAAGGGATCCTTCACATAAAAATTAGCAGAAAACAAAAGCTGCCTCCTTTTATTTTATCCTTTTTCTTGCCTGGGGATATGGGTTATGGGTGAACCTTCTAGAGCAGGGTTATTGGTTGGACTTGCTGAACCTGAGGGTCTTTTCCAACCTGAATGCTTGTGTGATTCTCTGAGTCCAAAAGCCAACCTTATTGTAGCTATTTTAGGACAAGGCAGCAATGTTCAAGGAAATTATCATTTTGTTCCTAAATATAGTTTGATTAGCAGCAAATCAACACACAATAGCAATTTAATAATTTTAAATAATAAACAACTTCCCCCCCCCAGCGCCCCCATGCCCAGCGCCCCCATTCCCGCTTCCTGCCCAGCACCCCCATTCCCGCTTCCCCCCAGCGCCCCCAGCGCCCCCATTCCCGCTTCCCGCTTCCCCCCCGCTTCCCCCCACCCAGCCCAGCGCCCCCATTCCCGCTTCCCCCCCGCCCAGCGCCCCCATTCCCGCTTTCCCCCCCCGCCCAGCGCCCCCATTCCCGCTTTCCCCCCCCTGCCCAGCGCCCCCATTCCCTCTTTCCCCCCGCCCAGCCCAGCGCCCCCATTCCCGCTTTCCCCCCCCCACCCAGCGCCCCCATTCCCGCTTCCCCCCCCGCCCAGCGCCCCCATTCCCCCCCCCCGCCCAGCGCCCCCATCTTTCCCCCCCGCCCAGCGCCCCCATTCCCGCTTCCCCCCCGCCCAGCGCCCCCATTCCCGCTTCCCCCCCCCCCCCAGCGCCCCCATGCTCATTTTTCAAATGGGCATTATTTGAACTGCTTTATGTGTATGGTGTTTTGGTAGGTAATTCTCAGCTCTTTAGCTGTCCTTCGTAAACTGCTTGGGAGTCATTATAAAAGTTCCCTGTCACAGATTCTACTCTTTGGATGACTGTAGCTTTTAAGGGGGGGGCAGGATAAATAATTAAATAAAAATCAGAGAGACTTCTGCAGCAGAGCACACTTCCAACAGAATCTTCCAGGACTCCTTTCTGCCAGTGTTTTGGTGACCAAACTCTCAGCACTTACAGACACACATGGGAAAAAAAAAAAAAAAAAAAAAAAATCAATAAAATGAGTTGCAAAGACCCAGGAAACACATCTGCAAAATTAGTCTAACAAGAGGTTCCCTCTCTCTCTTTTTTTTATCTCCCCTCCCCCTTGCCAAGTGCACCCCAAAGCTGCTCTAACAATTGCAGACTCTTGCTAGCAGGCTTGAGAAGAGATGTAAAAGCTACAGCATGGCTGGATCTGCAACCTGGCTGGAGGCTCTCATCTAGTCAGCATTGGAAGCCTCTGCTTGGAGGCACATTTAAGCTGTGTCTAACTTAGTGCTTACTCTGGGGTGACTGGATTTGAGCTCGCTGTCCCTACCCTAGAGAACTGCTCGCTGTGCCGAGACATCAGTCCTGTCTTTGAGCATGCTCCACCGAATCAGTCATCTTAGACTACTTGATCTGGTTTGGTCTGGACATATTGTCAGATCCTTGTGTCCAAGTTTCACAGGAGCAGTGCTGAAAAAGTCCTGGCTCCAGAATGAAATTAGGTTTATAAGCAACACAAGCCAAACAAAACCAAAGTCACTATAAACATTCAGAATCTGAATAAACCCCACTCTGCCCTGACTTCCCAGCTTAGTTCAGCTTCTTTAATCTGAAGCAAAACCAAAACCAAACCCCAAACACTAAGAATATCCTTTTCTAAATTTAAGGTTGCTGATTCCAGTCAACACAGGCTATGAGGACAGGCTGCAGGAGCTGGGGTTGTTCAGCCTGGAGAAGAGGAGGCTCCAGGGAGACCTAAGAGCAGCCTGCCAGTACCTGAAGGGGGCTACAAGAAGGCTGCAGAGGGACTGTTTCCAAAAGCCTACAGTGACAGGATGAGGTGTAGTGGCTTTAAGATGGAGAAGAGCAGATTTAGACTGGATGTTAGGAAGAAGTTCTTTACTATGAGGGTGATGGAACACTGAAACAAGTTGCTCAGTGAGGTGGTGGAGGCCCCTTTCCCTGGAGATATTCAAGGTGAGGCTCAAAAGGGCTCTGGGCAGCCTGGTTTAGTTGGGGATGTCTCTGCTGATTGTGGGGAGGTCCCTTCCATCCTTGGACCACTCTACAATTCTAAACCAGTGGTTCTTACAATGGAAACTCTTTTGGTTTATGTCAGTACAGCAATTTTCCCAAAGCACATTTTCAATGTGATTGGAAGGAATTTCTTTTAACACAGGTCACAGCTGACAACCCCATAGCCAAAATCTTATTAAAAGCTATTCAGAGATGAAAATTAGAGACTGCAATACAGACCCACTTGGATACCTGTCAGATTGATAATATCTAGATGGCCATGTAACTTGCCACCTGCTCCCCCTTCCCTTTGCACTAATAACCTGAGTAAGCTGCTGAATGTTGGGGGCATTTATTTCCCACCCATTTCGGCTCATATCAGTCTCTCAACGTCATCAGAACTTTTAATCTCTTAAGAAAATCTGAACTGCTTATTAGCATTGTTCAAAATGCACATGCAGCAAAAGAAAGAATGAAGCAAAGTTTTCAACCAGATTTTCCCCAGGTGTCTTTATAAGCACCAAGATGAAAGAATTCGAGCAACCAAAACAATAACTGATCTACTTCAAGTAGCTTTTTAAGCAAAGGGCTGATTTTGCAAAGGTCAGTCAGCAGGATGACTCCCTCCTATTCCATTGGCATCATGATATTCAGTTAGGGAAAGAAGGAAAATATTTTAAGAGCTTAACTTTCCTCACTCTTCCTCTGAGATTTCTCAGTTTTGTATTTAATCACAACCTTACAGCAAAGCAGGTAGGACAGCAGTGATTGCTAATGCTGTTAGCCAGCTCTGGGATTCTCCACTTGCAATTTGCCTTATCTCACACAAAAATTAATATCCTAGCACTCTCACCAAAAAAAAAAAAAGAAACCCACCACACAAAACCTGCTGATGCAGTGAAAGTACTAGAAGGGAAAGGTTAGGGGTTTGTTTGGGTGTTGTGGGGTTTGGTTTTTCTTTTGAAACCACAAAATTAGTTCTTCAAATTGGAATTGATTTGACCCTTTGTCACACAGGCTTGAAAGAACGAGGAAAAACCATAATAATAAAAGTATTACCCAGTAAAAACTGCAACTGCAAAATGCTGTTGTCCATATTGCTGAAGAGCTCTTTCATTGTTTACCTTTCAATGACAAACATTTCAAACAACACAGCACTCCCAAGCTGGGCCATGTGCGAGAGACAACAAGGAGAGGGAAGTGCCTGCTTCTGACCCAAGCACACACTGAATCTCTTAGTTTTACTCTTGTAGCACTGACAGCAAACCATATCACCTTAATACGGCAGGCAAAGACAAGAAGAAATGGAATTATCCTGTTTGAAACTTCTGAAACCTCTAGGCAGACTGGAAATTGCCCCTGATTGCCGTTCCCTTGCCCTGCTTTGATGGAAGAGTCACCTACTTTACACAGAAGAGAAAACCCTCAACTAAACAAAAGGTTTCTCCACTGTCATTCAAAATGTGAGCAGTCCTTACACTGAGTGCATCAGCAGGGAAGTCATCAATCTTATTTAAAAAGAATTGCAAATAATAGTTTGGAGGGGGGAAAGAAAGGAAGGAAGGACCGGGGAGGGGGGGTGGAAAGAAAGAAGGAAGGAAGGAGCAGGAGGAGGAGGAGGAGAAAGAAAGAAGGAAGGAAGGAAGGAGCAGGAGGAGGGGGGAAAGGAGGAAGGAAGGAGCAGAAGGAGGGGGGAAAGGAGGAAGGAAGGAGCAGAAGGAGGGGGGAAAGGAGGAAGGAAGGAGCAGAAGGAGGGGGGAAAGGAGGAAGGAAGGAGCAGAAGGAGGGGGGGAAAGGAGGAAGGAAGGAGCAGAAGGAGGGGGGGAAAGGAGGAAGGAAGGAGCAGAAGGAGGGGGGAAAGGAGGAAGGAAGGAGCAGAAGGAGGGGGGGAAGGAGGAAGGAAGGAGCAGAAGGAGGGGGAAAAGGAGGAAGGAAGGAGCAGAAGGAGGGGGAAGGAAAGGAGCAGAAGGAGCAGAAAGGAGGAAGGAAGGAGCAAAGGAGGAAGGAAGGAAGGAGCAGAAGGAGGGGGAAAGGAGGAAGGAAGGAGCAGAAGGAGGGGGGAAAGGAGGAAGGAAGGAGCAGAAGGAGGGGGGAAAGGAGGAAGGAAGGAGCAGAAGGAGGGGGGAAAGGAGGAAGGAAGGAGCAGAAGGAGGGGGGAAAGGAGGAAGGAAGGAGCAGAAGGAGGGGGGGAAAGGAGGAAGGAAGGAGCAGAAGGAGGGGGGGAAAGGAGGAAGGAAGGAGCAGAAGGAGGGGGGAAAGGAGGAAGGAAGGAGCAGAAGGAGGGGGGAAAGGAGGAAGGAAGGAGCAGAAGGAGGGGGGAAAGGAGGAAGGAAGGAGCAGAAGGAGGGGGGGAAAGGAGGAAGGGGGAAGGAGGAGGAAGGAGCAGAAGGAGGGGGAAAGGAGGAAGGAAGGAGCAGAAGGAGGGGGGGAAAGGAGGAAGGAAGGAGCAGAAGGAGGGGGGAAAGGAGGAAGGAAGGAGCAGAAGGAGGGGGGAAAGGAGGAAGGAAGGAGCAGAAGGAGGGGGAAAGGAGGAAGGAAGGAGCAGAAGGAGGGGGAAAGGAGGAAGGAAGGAGCAGAAGGAGGGGGGAAAAGGAGGAAGGAAGGAGCAGAAGGAGGGGGGGGAAAGGAGGAAGGAAGGAGCAGAAGGAGGGGGGAAAGGAGGAACAAAGGAGCAGAAGGAGGGGGGGAAAGGAGGAACAAAGGAGCAGAAGGAGGGGGGAAAGGAGGAACAAAGGAGCAGAAGGAGGGGGGGAAAGGAGGAACGAAGGAAGGAAGGAGCAGGAGGAGGAGGGGAAAGGAGGAAGGAAACAGAAGGAGGGGGGGAAAGAAAGAAGGAAGGAAGGAGCGGGGGGGGAAGAAAGAAGGAAGGAGCAGAAGGAGGGGGGGAAAGAAAGAAGGAAGGAGCAGAAGGAGGGGGGGAAAGGAGGAAGGAAGGAGCAGAAGGAGGGGGGAAAGGAGGAAGGAAGGAAGGAGCAGAAGGAGGGGGGGAAAGGAGGAAGGAAGGAAGGAGCAGAAGGAGGGGGGGAAAGGAGGAAGGAAGGAAGGAGCAGAAGGAGGGGGGGAAAGGAGGAAGGAAGGAAGGAGCAGAAGGAGGGGGGAAAGGAGGAAGGAAGGAAGGAGCAGAAGGAGGGGGGGGAAGGAGGAAGGAAGGAAGGAGCAGAAGGAGGGGGGAAGGAGGAAGGAAGGAAGGAGCAGAAGGAGGGGGGGGAAGGAGGAAGGAAGGAAGGAGCAGAAGGAGGGGGGGGAAGGAGGAAGGAAGGAAGGAGCAGAAGGAGAGGGGGGAAGGAGGAAGGAAGGAAGGAGCAGAAGGAGGGGGGGAAAGGAGGAAGGAAGGAGGGAAGATAAAAAAAAAAAAAGAAAGAGAAGACTGATCCCCAGTCAAATAAAGGCTTTGCAACAGCACCTGCTATGGCTGTCTCTCTGCTTCTCCACCCTTGGCAGGGCTGAGGAATCAAGATGGCACTGTTGATAGAAACGCTGCTATAAATATTTTATCCATACTACACTGGACTTAGCCTAAGAAACTTCTGTTTGATAGCTCCCTGGAAGGGATCCACTTTTTATTTGAAAGCATGAAAAAAATGATGAATTTACAAAATCTCTTGGTAGTTTCCTACCACTCTTTGCAAGATGTACTGTAAGTCTCATTTTATTTTGGGGGGCTTCCAACTTCCAGTATTTTGTCTCGTGTTGCCTTTTTCCACTCCATTAAAGAACTGCTTGGTGCCCAGCGTTGTCCCTTAATGTAGGTAAGTAGGAAAACAATTCCTTTGCCGTTTCTTTCAGCTGAATTAATCAAGCTGAGGCCTGTAGGTCCTTCAGCGGCAAGACAATTTTCCTCCTCCAATGTAATTTTTTGCTTCTTCCTTGAATATTCTTCATCATTTTAATGTCACCACTTGAATTTCCTTCTCAACAGTGCCACCGACAGACATGACCCTTGGCTGTCTTCCTTCTTCATTACCCCACATGAGGGTCAGCTCAAACTTTTTGACCCCAAAACACCCTGCTATGAGCTCATGCACTTGCCAGAATATCAAATCATCTAGGAGCCACCAGCCACTGGCATTACCTCCTAAAGGAGGACATCCAACAATGGTCCCGGCAGAGGGGAAGGAGTGGGCAGCTTCTGCTTTGAGTTTGCTCTTCAGGTGATTGATACCTCTGAGGGTCCTGGGGAACTGCAGGCTGCGTCAGCAATTAAGGGAATGATCTCCATGGAAAGCTGAGCAAGCACAACATCCCTGGAAGAGGGATGACCACCCTTGGAGGTGTTCAAGGCCAGGCTGTATGGAGCCTTGAGCAACCTGGGCTAGTGGGAGATTTCCCTGCCTACAGTACAGGGGGTGGAATTCGATAATCTTTAAGGTCCCTTCCAAACCAACCTATTCTACGATTTCTGTTTTACAGCAAAATCTCAGAACAGCCTGGTTTGTGTTTCCCATATGTTTGGATACACTAAAATGTACTTCCAGCCATCAAGCAACCTGGGTCACTCCCCACAAGTGCCTTTCCCCAGACCTATTTGCCAGCCCATCAATCTTTGCTTTATTTAAGACTGTTATTAGAACTGTTCTATTTACTTCCATAGCATGGATAAAGAGAGTGATTAGTGTCAAGCTTAGTAGCAGTCTCTGGAGAACAACTCTAAAAATTCACCCAGTTGATGATGATTCCCCAGGGACTACTTTCCAAAACGTGTAAATTAATCAGTTCTTAATCCATTTAACGTGTGCTCCACTGATACAGCACACAGCTAATATTGAATCAGGATGTCGCCTACTATTAAGTCAAGGGACTTACAATCTTTGACTACCCTTCACAAACATGGCTGCTTTGTTCCACCACACTTGCCTCCAAAAAAAATAAAGCCTTTTTGTTGAGGGTTTTTAATGTTCTTAATTCAGTTCTGATGATTGACAATAACAATTTTATATATTTTAAAAATTATTATTAAACACTGCAACAACATTCCCAGGCACCAGTGCAGACTAGGAATGGTACTGCTGGAAAGCAGCTCCATGGAGACAGACCTTGCAGTCCTAGTGGACAGCAAATTCTCCATAGGACAGCAATGTGCCTTTGTGCCCAAGAGGGCAAACAACATCCTGGTGTATCCAGCAAGTCTAGGAAGGTCCTCCTCTCCCTCTACTCTGCCCTGCTAAGACCATACCTGCAATACTGTGTCCAGTTTTGGGCTCCCCAGTGCAAGAGGGACAGGGATCTGCTGAATGGAGTCCAACAGAGGCTATATCAGAGGTTGGAAGGGACCTCAAAAGGCCATCTAGTCCAACCCTCCTGCCAGAGCAGGGTCACCATCCAGGAAGGTTTGGAATGTCTCCAGTGAAGGAGACTCCTCTTGCAGGATTACCCTCAGCTAAACAATCTCTGGGGTGACGTTTATTAGAAGGAAGATTTTCTACAGCCAGTTTGTTTCTCGCTACCTAGATCAAATGATCTATAATAGCAACTGCACAGCCCAAGGAACAAAACTACCTGGATTCTACAATTTCCACCTGCTAAAAGGACAAAGCTGATTTTAGAGTGCACTGCATTTCATAGAGTCCTTTCTTTATCTGTGAGAGAAGTCATCAAATCCTGAGTGGGATAATTCACCTCATGTACACAGGTGCACATAGAACCAGAAAGGCAGAGGCAAGCTGGCACACTGCATGATCCTGGTTTTTTAAGTAGCTCCTTGTATCTTCTTGCAAGGTTAAGCATTTGTGTGTGTTAACATGGGACACCATGGCAGACAAATCCACCTAAGTTATCACTCCTTCAGTGATTTGTGACACATTGCCCCAGAAACTGCTTTGCCAACTATTTTCTAAATGGCTCTAGAAGCAACAATGCTCTGAATAAACATCTTGAAGTGGTCCAATGTCAGCAGACAAAGAGTCATTCTCCTTCCTAGCTCCAAGAGAGGCTGACCTATAAAAAATAAATAAATATCCTCCTCCAGATTTGAAGACCATCAGATTCATTACACAAACCCATTCAGGCACGGATGTCGTGGTTGCTGTAAGCGCTCAGGGAAATTAGCATAAAGGCACACGTAACCCTAATAGATGCTTAAGTACAACCAGTGGGAAGTGGCAATGGTTGTCTGCATACACACTACTGTGAGAACTCATCTGTTCGCGGCGCAGATGCACGCAGAACTGTGCGATAATGATTTCTTTGCCCCTAAACTTTATTCTTTTAATAATTAGTGAAAGATTAAGAGGTAGTCAGATGGCATAAATGGACGTTTCTTCTCTTAAAATGGCTTGCATATGCTTTGTAAGTGATATTTTTCCTGAGCCTAACACCCTCTGTTTTGTAGGTCATACGGATCTGTACAGACTGTGCAGACACCGAAGGCGCTTGTCCTTTAGCCTTCTGCCTCACCACATGATTGAGCATCCATATACCTTACAACCATACACCCTGTCGAGTGTTATTCTCTTACATATCACAATTTACCTCGCTTCCTCCACTCAAACATGCAACCAAGCTGAGCAACAAGCTGCTTCAGCTGCCATGTCATTTCAGTTTTTACACATCTTCTCTTTTTATGTGTGCTCTACATCTCCGTGATGTCTCATCTCCCCGTTCCACTGCCATAGGCTACAAGTCAGGAACAAAGCTCAGGCTCAATGTCAAACAGAGTGAAAATGGGAAAATATCATAGGAGAGAAAATTAATGGGCATGAACACAGCTCTAAAACTTCCATCCTTGTGGTTTTTGCAACTTTCCCTCATTTCCTGGCACAATCTGAAGCAGGAGAGAGCAGCACTGTTTCAATAGGAAATGCCTTTAAAGGTATTTAGCCAAGGAAAATATAGGTCAAAAAATTCCAAGGGTAAGTGTCGCATTTGCATATTAAGAAGTAATCCTGTGACATGTGCAATCAGCCATGCTTTATCTGAGGAATTCACTTTTCCCTCTCTCTACCATTTTCCTGCTTTCCCCCTTCCCTTGCCTGACCACCATGGATCGTGGAGGTTTGCCCTTACAGAATTGCCTCAACAGCTGACAGACCTGAGCCTAAGAGAGAGAAATGGACTGAAATTAAGACTTCTCTGTCTCAACCAAAGTGTTTCTCTAATTTCAGAGAGGGACATTTCAAGGTGAAATACACGTGAAAGCTTTTCGTTGCCAAATGGTGCACTATTTATGTCTCGAAGAAAAGTTGAAAGGTAACATTTGGGTACTAATTATCTTTTTCTGTAATGAACATTTTATTGCTGCTGCTTCTTTGCTTTTAAATGAAATTATGCTGTTTACAAACCCACATTTGAAAAGATATATTAAAAAATAGAATTAATAAAATAGATAAAAATTAAAAGAAGAAACCCAAACCTCATTACTTCAAAAGGGTTGATCATACCCACATGGAGGTGGCTGGCAAACACACAAGTTCTTATGGTATGGAATCGTGGTCTCAGGTGTCATGAGCCACTTGGCTGAGTCTTTGGAATTCTAAATCAAGGAGTAAGACTTTAAAAAAAAAAAAAAAAAAAAAAAAAAAAAAAGGAATTATATATCAAGTTGTAAAAACAAAAGTAGAGGTTCCAGGGCACACTGATGTATATGGAAAAGGGGATATATTGGTTTTATTCTCACACTGCAGAATTATCTTGCTGGAGCATGCCCAGAGAAGGGCAACAAAGCTGGTGAGGGGCTTGGAACACAAGCCCTATGAGGAGAGGCTGAGGGAGCTGGGGTTGCTTAGCCTGGAGAAGAGGAGACTGAGGGGTGACCTTATTGCTCTCTACAACTACCTGAAGGGAGGTTGTAGACAGAATCATAGAATCAGTCAGGTTTGGAAGGGACCACAAGGATCAGCTAGTTCCAACCCCCTGCCATGGGCAGGGACACCCCACACTAGATCAGGCTGGCCAGAGCCTCATCCAGCCTGGGCTTAAACACCTCCAGGGACGGGGCCTCAACCACCTCCCTGGATAACCATTCCAGGGCTTCACCACTCTCATGGGGAAGAACTTCTTCCTCACAGCTAGCCTGAATCTCCCCATCTCCAGCTTCATTCCGTTTCCCCTAGTCCTATCACTACCTGAGATCCTGAGAAGTCCCCCCCAGCCTTCCTGTAGGCCCCCTTCAGATACTGGAAGGCCACAATGAGGTCACCTCGGAGCCTTCTCTTCTCCAGACTGAACAGCCCCAACTCCTTCAGTCTGTCCTCATAGGAGAGGTGTTCCAGCCCTCTGATCATCCTCATGGCCCTTCTCTGGACACGCTCCAGCATGTCCACAGCACCCCCAAGTCTCTCTCCTCAGGGCTGCTCTCCAGCCAGTCACTGCCCAGCCTGGATTTGTGCCTGGGATTGCCTCGACCCAGATGCAGGACCCTGCCCTTGGTCTTGTTGAAGCTCATGAGGTTGGCTTGTGCCCACCTCTCCAGCCTGTCCAGGTCCCTCTGACACAGCTTGGTGTCATCAGCAAACTTGCTGAGGGTGCACTCGGTGCCACTGTCCATGTCACCCACAAAGATGTCGAACAAGATGTTGATCTTGAAGGTCTCTTCCAACCTGGTTTATTCTATTCTATCTCATTCTACAAAATATAATCTTCCTTAGAAATTCATTTTTCTTGCCCCTAAATGGGTTTATTTCTCATGAAATAGCACCCTTTTTATTTCTATTTTTTCCAGATGCCCAAAATCAGACACCAGAGTAAACACTGATAGGTGATTTAATAAATGTTAATTACTATCTGGGTGTCAGGAAGGAAGGGACAGCCTCTGTTCACTTGCACCCTGTGGTAGGACAAGGGGCAATGGATGGAAACTCCAGCACAGGAGGTTTCACCCCAGCATGAGGAAGAACTTCATTGTAAGGGTCACAGAGCACTGGAGCAGGCTGCCCACAGAGGTTGTGGAGTCTCCTTCTCTGGAGACTTTCAAGCCCCACCTGGATGTGTTCTCATGTGACCTATGGTCCTGCTGTGGCAGGGCGGTTGGACTCAAAGATCTCCAGCGGTCCCTTCCAACCCCTAGCAGCCTGTGATCCTACCATCAGTGTCTTATTTGGATCCAGGTTCTTGAGTTGAGCTCAATTATTTATTCAGGAGGCACCACCAGCACACTGTATGCAACCCTGCTTCTCACTGTGTGTAAACCTTACCTGACCACATTACATGGGAGCTCAGTAAGCCCTTCCACTTTTCAGTGTCACTACTCCATCTTTTCACTATTTGAAGCATATCATTTATAGTTTTTGGAACTAACAAGCTCTGACTGAGCTTAATGCCAATTATGGTGGGGGGTTTTGCATGTTGATTGGGGTTTTTTTTTGTCCTTTCTCTTTTTTTATCTTTAGGGTGAGCAAACCAGAGTTGAAAAATTAAATCCCTCTCTTTTTTTTGGTTTCTTTTTTCTGGAGGTGTGTGCATTCATGATGCATTTTCAGTCTGTTTATTAAGTAATCATATCTGGGTACAAGTGTCAACACAATTTACGTTTTGAATAATGTGAAGCAGATAACCTCAATTAACAAGTAATTAGAGTCATTTTCCTATTAAGCAGTTTCCCTAATTGTTTCTGAAACCTGGAACTAAAATTGTAATAAATAATAAGCGGCCAAAACATGTCCCTGCATTAGCTTAATCCAGGCACTTCCACTGGAGCCTGGGAAAGCATGAGCAGAAATAAGGGCTGAATATCGCTGTGATATTAAGGGGAGAGGGAAATGTTTTGCAGCTGCAGATCGCTGCATAGTTTACCCTCTCCTGTTTTGTGAAGTTTGGTTTTTTTCCCCCTCCCCTCAACATCACTCTCTTTTCCTTTCTCTCTCTCTTCTCCCTTATGATTTGTTACAAGAACGTTTAATATATAAAGTATTTGACTTAATCCTTACTGTGTCTTGGCTAGAGCTGATCAGGGGAAAGCCACCACACAGGACATCATCATTGTTGAACTACAGTTTATAGATTCATAGAACTTTTGAGGTTGGAAGATAACTTGGCTAACATCACTGCAGAGTCATTTGGTGCCTTACATTCTACCTTGCCAGCATGCTACACCTCCCTTTCTGTAGAATTATAAATATGACCTGGTTTTATCCAAATAGAACAGTTTGTGGGTCAGCTGCTGGTCATCCAAATAAGAGAAAAGTTCTTCCCTTTGGTATCAGTCTTTAAATAGAAACATGTAACATACCAAGCACAGAGCTCAGACAACACACAAGTTTCACATGTATATTTCTCTGTTTGTATCACATGACCTCATGGAAAACACTTATATGGCACTGAAAACGTGGAGGAAGGGGGACGGAAATCAATCTACTTAAATACAAAAAGAAATCCAGCAGCTGCTCCTCACTAAGCCAAAAACAAAATCCTGAAGCAAACAAACAACTAACAGAAAACCTACCCAAAAGACCCAGGAAAACAGAGTCAAGTGCAATAATTTTCTCCTCACCCACAAACTCCAGCCTAAATCAAAGCCTTGCAAATACATTCACCCTCATTGCAGCTGGAGGACTGTACTGGCAGGATATCCCTTTCCCCCAAAGTTAAGGGGAGAGAAGGATTTTATTCTTTGTCCATGAAGGAACCAAATTACCTGCTCAAAAATGCTCTTTATTAGTACGTATCTGAATCGATTGTGCCCCTCCACCCATTTTGCTGTTGCCTTTATGTCTAGAGAAATTTTGCCCAACTAGGAGACAGACAGGACTTAATTTTTTTTTTTTCTCTGTTTAGAAGACAACAAATAAATCCAAGAAGAAAACAAACCAAACCCAAGCCCCTGAAAATACAACCTCTAGGAGGATAACTTGAGGCAAGGCTCTGGCAGCTGTGGAGGGACAGGAGCTGCTCAGAAGGAACACAAACATTTAAATACTCTATCTTGCTGGAAATTAGGCTTTGTGAGAAATCCCATTGATTTCTTTTAAGTCATTTTATTAAAAGGTCTATTAATGCTTGGCTTGCACCTTGTGGCCATGAGAGATGTAGGAATGAAGAGCTATCAAAGGTGGCTATCAAAGTTGGGCTTTTTTTTTTTCACCTTCTTTTTTAAATATTTTTTCCCCATCTAACTTTTTTTTTTTTTTTCAACTAACTATTAAGTTGCTCATTTTGTGGAGACAATCATTAGTGTCTTTAATGTGAAACAAAGCTTCTGGATAAGAGCTGCTAGCTAAAGATCAATATGAAAGATATCATTTCAGTTACAGCTTTAATAACTGTAACAATAGGGAGCCTGGCATTGCTGCCTTTATGCATTAATGCAATTTAGAAGCTACCAGGTACAAATCTTATCAAGCACTAGCAGCGGCTGCGTTGGGATTTTCTAGGTAAGGGAACCCTTTGATAAAGGGGAACTATTTTAAAGGTAAACTTTCATGTAATCAGGCTCATCTGCCATAAAGCCATGAAAGAGCTGCATAGGAAGAACAAAAAAAAATTACAATAAACCCCGAAGAGATTCTTGGAAACTCGTGGCAGCTTCTAAGGAATTGGTGGGGCACAGGCATGCAATGCGCTCAGAGGACACTCTGGTGAGCCCTCTCTTGTTTAGTTCACCATGAAAACCACACAACCCACAAGAACTAAGGAATTTCAGCCAAATGCAGTGCAATTTAAGATTTTTTTCTACAAACCACTAAATATAAAAGTCTACACCTACCTGGACATGCATTAGCAAAGCTTTCTGCTGAACCACAGAACAGGGGAGGAGCTTTTTCCCAGCCTGGCAGCCAAGCACCAACCCTGCAGACCAGGAGCACAACACTTCCTCCAGCCAAGGGCCATAGCTCCTCTCAGCTGTAGGAGATTTACTTTTCACACCCTATTTCTTCAAGCCCACCTGTCTCCAAATCCCTTGGCTCTCTACTTGCTCCATGCAAGCACCAGCCCATTGCCCCAGTGTTCCCCAGGCTGTTAAAATTCGGTCGATTGCTGTTGAGATGGGTGGTGGCAGCCTAACTCTTCTTCAGCAGTTTGTTTACAGCCATGGCATTTCTTTTCCCAGCTCTTCAGTTTCTTGACTAAAAAGCAAAAGACAGATCACCCTCCAAAGAAGAGAAAATCCAGCTTGAAACTGCTGGAACACAAATTTTGGATCTTCCCTGCAAAGTTCTTACAAACCTGATGCAAGCAAGTGCAGGTTTTGGAGGGGTTTTTTCTCTTCTTTTTAAACAGTTTGTTTTATTGTGTCCAAAACTCTTCAGGTTTTAGTGCTTTCAGGTGGCCGCTTCAGATTTACACTTTAATTTTGAGGACGATCTAAACTGGGAACATTGAATTTTCAGTTGATCATTTGCTGATAAAAATGGAAAGCTCAAAGTTGAGGTAGCCAACTACTGACAATAGTTGGCACCTGGCACTTCAATTTTTAAACATTTGGGGGAGGGGGTTGTGCAATGAGATTATAAAGTAAGAGATTGACTTCAGGACCACAATCAAGAAGGCTGAGCTCTTAAAGATGTCAGAACTGCTTATGTAAAGCTCAGTTAGCCCAAACCCCAAGTTTGGTCCAAGCAATGACAAAAAGTTTGGATGCTTCTCTGGGTTTTCTACCTGCCTTGGGGCTTAGAGATGTCACAAGAACAGATTCTCTCATCACAGCTGCAGCGCTTCAGTGCTGAGCATGTATGAAACACAATACAATAATACAATAGAATAAACCAGGTTGGAAGAGCAAACAATCTTTCTTGCACAGCTCTGGGAGGGTGGGGGGAAAGGAAGGGAAAATGAGATGGTGTATTTCACAGCTTTTCAAATGTGATTCCAAAAAGGGAGGAAGAATCAGGGATTAGAAAGGATAGCACATTTTTTCAGTTGGGTTTTGGCTTGTATTCTTCAATGCAACTTGTTACTGTAACTGTCAGAATATATGGCAGTTCTGATAGTCAATAATGATGAAAAGCAAAGCATAGCTGTTTCTAAAGCTTAGGAATATTTAGTCCTCTCCTCAAGTAACAAACTTACATTTGTACTATTGGTCTCTGAGACACAATGAGAAAAAAATCCCTGATTACCCCCCCAGACTGTGTACTGCCAAACAAAACTCCTTGTTTCTCTCAAGATACGGAGTCTTGGGTCCTTCAAAGGAGGTTACTTCAATCTCACCAGGGCTGTACACAAAGCACAAACACAAACCCACAGATGATCAAGGCCTGTTTCCATTAAGGCTAAACCAGAAAGTAAAATATTACTGGATCAGATTCTGGGGAGCAGGAGCGGGGGGACACACCAAAAAAAAACCAGAAAGGCTGATTTCAAAGGGAATTTGATCTGATTTAGGGCAGGAGAATGCTGCTGTCAACTATTTGTCTAAGAATAGGCACATTGCTTAAGAAGGACACTACCCTCTCTGTTTTAAAACCCCTTCACAGTGCATTAAGCAGCATTTAGCAAGCATGGCTATACATTGTGCAACAGCACAAGTGTTTAGGGCGTGAACAAAATAAGCTGATCCCCATTTCCTTGTGTCTCTGGTGTAATTATTTCACTGCAGTAATAAACCAACCAAACAGAAAAAACAGCAACAACCGACCCTCTGATTCTTTACCTCTGCTGTCATGTTGCGTTGGGTCACTGTGTGTCACATGGTGTGATGCAATGTAACTCAATGCAAGGAGACACATGTCCCTTCTCATTGGAAATGTAAAGAAACGGAGCTTATTTTCCCCCTGTGGGAAGCTCTGCAGGTCAGGTGCCCAAGACTGGCTACGGGAAGTTTGATATCGTCTCAGTTTCAGTACCTACATCTTTCCAATCTGATGGCATTTTGCAAGGGAAGCGTGTTAGATGCCACAGTTCAGCCGGAATTCAGCACTTAATAAAGACAGTGCGAAAGGAGGAGAATTCCACAGCTTATGTTCCTTGTCACGGTGTGCTCTGACACGAGTTGCCAAAGAGGCTCTTTTACAACATGCTTCTAAACACATTTTTATTTTGAAATACAGAGGATGAACCACGAAAGCCCGCAGAGAAACCTAATGCTGCTGAAAGCACATGGGTGTAGAACCAAGGGAACAGAACTGATTAATGAGGAAGCCAAAACAAGGCTTATTCTTGTTCTTGAAGAAAAAGAGTGCAACAGTTAAGCACAGAGAAAACAGATAAGGGAAATGTACAGGACCTGGGGCCAAGTTCCCCTCTCAGTTACACGAACATAATTGTGGAATGATTCTATTTCACTTAATAGAGTTAATGGGATGAGAATAAAATTATCTATGTAATGAATATGATTGAAACATAACAGTCAGCCCAGAGCTGAGGCAGAGCCTGGAATGTGTGCAAAGGAGATATGCATCACCTCCAGTCCCATTTTACAGGTGAAGATGTAAAAGAAAGGGCTCAAAATCTCTTGGCAGGCCAACCTCCCAGCTGGGGCCAAGTGAAACATGGCAAATTCCAGTCCACCTCCTTCTCCACTTGGTTGCAATAAGCAAATACAGCAGCAGACTTTCCTGCTGACTTCAGAGGGGGTTGGTCTGGATGACCTTCAAAGGCCCCTTCCAACCCAAACCATTCCATGATTCTGTGATTCCATGAAATACCACATATGTAAAATCTGATCTCTCTGTTGCTGTCTCTCTCCTGAAGCAAACAATACAATACAATACACCAGGTTGGAAGAGACCTTCAAGATCATCGGTCCAACCCATCAAACAATCCAACAGACATACAGTTGGGAAGGTGACGGGTAGCCGATTCCAATGGGCATCAGGAACTTCTTCCTAACATCCAGCCTAAACCTGTAACTTCAGCAGTGTTAACAATGCTTTGGGGCACAGTTTAGTAGGCATGGTATTTTGAGGTTGATGGTTGGACTTGATCTTAAGAGGTCTTTCCCAACCTTAATGATTCTATGACTCCAACATACCTGTATAGTTGAGTGCCAACTGTTTACAGCATAACACAGTAGCAAAATCAAAGTCTGAGAAGCACATTCAGAGGAAATGGGGAACTAATGTTTTTCCTACTAGGAAAAAACCACAAAGATGCATGGAATGGACTATGAAATAATGATGATACAGAAGCACTGGGATCATTGAATGAGATGCTAAATCACAAAAATGAATACTTTTCAGGGAGTTCTGGTTAGTCAAACCTCATGTCTAAGCATTCTTAACCTGCACAGCTGCCTTTGCCAAATTTTGGAGCAAATAAATTTTGAGCAAGAAACACCTGATCCAACCCCACCATTGCCCTTCGGTTTTGAACAAGATAAGACAAAGGAAAGAAACATTTGGAGTTCTTACAATTCATTTTTGCATAATTTTCACAGGAAGAATGAAGAGGGAGGGTGTGTTTATTTCTTTGCCTTTTCCTTTCTAAACTCTTGTTGGTTACACAGCCCCAGTCACCAGCTGCCACTAAGAAATAGCAACTACAGCCTGCACCTGTACTATGCTCTTGAAAAAGACCTCACATCTTATGTGATGAGGCCAAAAAATGGTACCAGCATAAATTTCCACTGGTACTCTATAGATCATGATAAAAATACTGATGTCTAAAGAAGAATCATAGAATCAGTCAGGGTTGGAAGGGACCACAAGGATCAGCTAGTTCCAACCCCCTGCCATGGGCAGGGACACCCTACACTAGATCACGCTGGCCAGAGTCTCGTCCAGCCTGGTCTTAAACACCTCCAGGGACGGGGCCTCAACCACCTCCCTGGATAACCCATTCCAGGGCTTCACCACTCTCATGGGGAAGAACTTCTTCCTCACAGCTAGCCTGAATCTCCCCATTTCCAGCTTCATTCCGTTCCCCCTAGTCCTATCACTACCTGAGATCCTGAGAAGTCCCTCCCCAGCCTTCCTGTACCCCCCTTCAGATACTGGAAGGCCACAATGAGGTCACCTCGGAGCCTTCTCTTCACCAGACTGAACAGCCCCAACTCCTTCAGTCTGTCCTCACAGGAGAGGTGCTCCAGCCCTCTGATCATCCTCGTGGCCCTTCTCTGGACACGCTCCAGCACGTCCACATCCCTCCTGTAATAGGGGCTCCAGAACTGGACGCAGTACTCCAGGTGGGGTCTCACCAGAGCTGAGTAGAGGGGGAGAAGCACCTCCCTTGACCTGCTGGTCACACTTCTCCTGATGCAGCCCAGGATCTGATTGGCTTTCCGGGCTGCAAGCGCACATTGAGAGCTCCTGTTGAGCTTCTCATCCACCAGCACCCCCAAGTCTCTCTCCTCAGGGCTGCTCTCCAGCCAGTCACTGCCCAGCCTGGATTTGTGCCTGGGATTGCCTCGACCCAGATGCAGGACCCTGCACTTGGTCTTGTTGAAGCTCATGAGGTTGGCTTGTGCCCACCTCTCCAGCCTGTCCAGGTCCCTCTGGATGGCATCCCTTCCCTCCAGCGTGTCCACTGCACCACACAGCTTGGTGTCATCAGCAAACTTGCTGAGGGTGCACTCGATGCCACTGTCCATGTCACCCACAAAGATGTTGAACAAGACAGGTCCCAGGACTGATCCCTGAGGGACTCCGCTTGTCACTGGCCTCCACTGGGACATGGACCCGTTGACAGCCACTCTTTGGGTGTGGCCATCAAGCCAATTCTTTATCCATTTAGTGGTCCATCCATCAAACCCATGTGTCACCAGCTTGGAGACCAGGAGGTGGTGCGGGACAGTGTCGAAGGCTTTGCTCAGGTCCAGGTAAACGACATCAGTTGCTCGCCCCTCATCTGTTAATGCTGTCACCTGATCATAGAAGGCCACCAGGTTTGTCAGGCAGGATTTGCCCTTGGCAAAGCCATGCTGACTACTCCCAATCACCTCTTCACTGTTCTTCTGAGTCATTAGTGCCTCCAGGAGGATCTGCTCCATGATCTTTCCGGGCACAGAGGTGAGACTGACTGGCCTGGAGTTCCCCGGTTCCTCCTTCTTGCCCTTTTTGAAAATGGGAGTAATGTTTCCCCTTTTCCAGTCTGTGGGGACTGCCCCAGTCTGCCATGACTTCTGGAATATAATAGAGAGGGAGAAAACCCTCTCTATTTACCCTTTCTCATTTACCTTTTCCATTTCCCTGTGTTTCCTGAAGAACTGCAAACACTACCCTAGAAGATAGTTTCTGTTTCTTTATCTCCTTTACTATCTGTTTGGGGAACCGTGGCTTGCTCTTCTTGAAGTAAAAAAAAAAAAAGGGGGAATCATTGGTGGAAAAAAGTAAATAAAGGCATATTTTGCTTTTCCAAAGATATTTGGTAGGATAAGTGAAGAGTAGGAAGCATTAGGCTGAAGGGAATAGTGTTCAAATCACCCTGCACCATAGTATCTGATAGGCCCTTGAGGGAAAGGATCAAGTTTTAAGGGAACCATCAGCTGGTTAGGTAGAAGAGAAGGGCCTGGGCTGGGCTGCCCCTCATCGCTTTGTCAGAAGGCCTTGGTATAGCCAAATGAGGGTGGAAACTATGGAGTTAATGGGTGAGTAGAGGGTTCCTGGTCCTTTCCCAAGCTCTCACAGCAAGTGACAGCACCAAATCTCTGAGCACCTTAAGTGAGAGCACCAAAGCACCAGATCCTTGAGAAGAGCCATCACTGGCATCTCACGTCTCCACAGCTACTGCCAGCATCAGAGGCACAAGTGGGCTATGGGGAAGCAGGCACAGATGAAAAGAAACAATGAAACCGAGGAAGTGGAGCGTGGCTTTTAGATGGTAAATCAAATAATATCTTCACAACCAAGTTTTCTTCTTTCTCCTCTCAAGATATGCAGGACAACAGAGAGAAATGCCACATCTGATAAAAAAACCAACCAACCGAGACAAAACACAACCACCAAACCAAACCCAACAATTCTTTTCTTCTGTTTTACCTTTTTAAAGTTTGCTCTATCAGCTTTAAAAAATAATAAAATTTACACTGTCCTTTCTGTGAAACTCAAAGGGATCTGCAAGCTTTGAGGAATGCACTGTCTTTGTCAAACACCCCCTAAACTGTATATAGCTCTGTTGATGACAAGAGAAATAAAATAACAACAACAACAACAACAACAATAATAATAATAATAATAAAAAATGAAGTTCAAGCTTGAACATAGATTTCACCTCAACAGGAGGAGCAACTTCTTTACAGTGAGGCCAACAGAGCACTGGAGCAGGCTGCCCGGAGGGGTTGTGGAGTCTCCTTCTCTGGAGACTTTCAAAACCCACTGGGATGTGTTCATGTGTGGACTACCTTAAGTGATCCTGCTCTGGCAGGGTGGTTGGACTGGATGGTCTCTGGAGGTCCCTTCCAACCTCTAATATGCTGTGATACTGTGAAATGTTCTATTCTTTCACTAGATGCTAGATAAAAAGGACAGGGAGGTCTTCACAGAGAGGATGCAAAACTTCCTAGCAATGCATTCAGCAAGGAAGGTGTTTCAGTGTTAAGCATCCCTTCAGCTGATCGTGTTTTCAAGGCAAGGACAATGGGGACAGTCACATTTTGGAGTCAGCAGCTCTTCCAGAGAGCATCTCCCCACTTTTTAAAGGAGAGGGAAAGCCAAAGCATTTACTTGGCAGAGCCTTGTGCTTCTGTGGCATCAGCTGCTCCACCTGGGATCTCTAGTGCTGCTCTGCCCCCTTGTGCTGCCGCAGCCGCAGAGCAGCCGCCCGCGCCTTTGTCAGTATCCCCCCTGTCACTTCTCACTTCTCCGGCAAGTTCAAGGTCAGTGCCTAGCTATTTTCAGCTCATCTCTTCTTGATCCATGCCGAGAGATGACAAGGTAACGTGATTTGGGGTCAGCTGTATTACAGGAACCGTTACATAAACGGAGAAAGTGGAAATCAATCCTAGCTGACAGTGTCTTCAGGATAATCAGCGCTCACTCCATGCCGCTGTCAGCTCTCCTGCATCAAGCACCATGTTACTTGTGTCAGATCTCCTTAACAAAACCCCATTCTCACTTTTGGCAAAGTACATAAATATTTCGCTCGGGCTTGCATTTAATTCATTGTTTCCAGAACTTTTAACACTTTGGGCTTGCAAGGAGTCCCCTTTTACACGGGGAGCGACGTCCTGCCCTGGCACGTCCATCACTGGCTGCAAAGGGCGTTGGCAAAGATACAGTCGAGTCTTATGAAATCACTGAATCACCCAGCCCTCGTGTTTCCAGCTTGGTTCCTTCACGCAGACCGTCGCCCTCCAATTCTCCGTGACCGAGCAGACCTCGGCTTCCCAAAGCGCTTTACCCAACCCAGGGTGCTCCTCCTCACCCCACCCGTATCAGGGGGCTTTGCCTCTAACGTTTTAGGACACCTTCCTCAATTTGTCTGATTATTATTGCTTTATCTGAGCCCTCTCCTCCCCTCAGCAGACATCCTCCCTACCGCAGGATGCTGAACGCATCCCTTCGCAAGATGTGCCCCGTTAGCCGCGTCTGGATGACAGCACATGGCACGGCAGTTTAGGGAAGGAGCAGGGATTCTATCCCACCCACCTTGTGCTCCCGTGGCACTGCCAAGCCCGCAGCCCTCCACCAAAGAACAATTTGCCGTGATATTAGTTGTCAGTAAATTCAAAGACGCAGCTCCTGAAGCTATAAAATGGATTAGAAGCAATTTGAAAAAGAATTAACAAACTAGAGTAAGAGTATACTGTCAACAAACAAATGCTTCATCATAGCACTGTAATTTGGAATTTTAATTACCCCTCTGCTTCTGTAACAAAACAATGTCTGAACTGGCAGCCATTTGAATCTCTCACAGGTCATTGAGCATTCTAGTTAATTACTCTATGAATAGCCTGTTTTTCTCCCCTCTGGAAACACGTTTCTAATGGCAGTCAAGGTCTGACAAATGTGTCATCTACATAATTAGCTAGGAAGCAACACAAAACATTAAACATGCTTTGTGCCGACAACTATCAAAACATTTCATTTGTTGTCAATTATTCATTACTTTGTAGGTTCTGAAGGGGTTGTTATTATGAAAATAAGTCCAGATGCTAACAAGGTTAGAGGGTTTTTTGGTGTGGGTTGTGGGGTTTTTTTTAATTCAAATTAGTAATCAGAGGGCTAACTTTAAAAAATGTACCCCGTGAACGTTTTATGGCAGCGTTCAATCAGCACTAAATTATAAACGAATTTAGCTAAGTTCAAGTGAAAATAGCCATGGCAGAGCACACAGACTAATTTGTAGAGTTGCATCTCCCTTTGAAGTTGGAGGATCTAAGCTGAAGTAGCAAACTTTCAGAACCTTTGGCAAGACTAATTTGTGCTTGGTAAATAGAGTAAAGATTTTCACAGCGTGAGATAATGTAAGATTGCAAGGGGAGGAAGGAAAAAAAAATGGAGAAAAAGAAGAACCTGGAGGTTTTTGAACCTTTTTTTCCCCTACCCTTCTGTCACACCGAGTAAAAGTCAAAATCAGCAATTCCAACTCATGTAATGTCTTGTCTGAACTTCACTTTGGCTTAACAAGGAAGCCAAACCAGTCATATTCACCACTCCTTTAATAGTGCTGAAATGAATTTATCCCTGCTTTTAAGAAGAAATGGGTGCTGGTGATTTCTCTCTCTTCCCCCCTCACCCCCCATGATCTCATTATGATGTTGCCTATCAAAGCCATGCAGCTGAGAATATTTGGAGGAAGAAATCAATGGGGAGTTTAACAATAAAACTAACTTCTTCCTTTTGGGCCCAGATTATTTCATTTGAAGCACTGTAACATAAATATGCAATAAAAAAATATCTTCTCATGGAGTATATATAAGAAAGGGGGAAAAAAGGAGGAGAAAAAAAGGAAGAAAAAAGGAGAAAATAAAAAAAGGGGAAAAATGAAGAAAAAAGAAAAAAAGAAGGAAAGGAAAGAAGAAGAAGAAACAGGAAAAAAAAAAGAAGAAAAAAGAAGAGACAGAAGAAGAAAAAGAAGGGAGGGAAAGGAAGGAAAAAGAAAAGAAGGGAGAAAAAAGAAGGGGAAAAAAGAATGGGGGGGGGGAGAAAAGGAGGAAAAAAGTATAAAAGAATCTTCAGAAAAACAAATTACACCTGCAACCTGAGCAAGGGCAAGGAGGCAATTTGTATTGCTCCATTGAGAAAAATCCCTTCCTGAAGGTCAGCTGAATCTTACAATATTCAAATCCATTAGTATTCTACTTTGAGCCTCCAAGTCAAAGGAGTTGATTGTATGTAGGACATACATGAGCATGTAGGGGAACATCTGGGAGCAATGCCCAGTGCAGGATGAGCAGACCCCGGAGCTGGAGCAGCTCCCCAGGTGGGGAACAAGGGACAGGAGCCTGAAATGGCTTTAAAACTGGAGACAAGGGCTGAACAAGTCAGTCTGCAAGCACAACGCACACCAGAGAGCAGATCTAGGTTTCCAAAGCACAAAACCAGTCTGAATCCAGCAAGGGGACATATGACACACTTCATTTCTCATTTTCCTGCACTAGAGAGGAGAATGACTAATGTTACTCAACAGATTTTATTTCTTCTGACAATACTCATGTTCAAGAAGTGAAACTAGGCTGTGGTTATGGTCTCAGTGCTTTCATCCCTACCCTGAAATATCTGGAGCAAGCAAGGTGGAAGTTTGCATTTGTTGGCTCCACATTTGTGTTAGGAAGACTCATATATTTTTCTACGTGCATCCCTGCATTATATGATTTGTGCAACACCTTGGAGGGAGCACAGACACTTCCTTGGGGCTACCAAAGTAGATACATCTATAATGGTCTAGAGTATGGTGGAGAATAAAGCCTGGGCAGACATTATTAGAGCACAATAAAGAGAATATTTTTTCCTCTTCCACTTCAAATGTAGACAATATGACAGGAGAAGGTTTTCTGCTTTTAGAAATATTTTGTCAAGATTTTATTATTATTTTTTCTGCCAGGGGAAAAAAAAAAAAAAAAAAAGTAAACTGAGGAAAGGAAAAAGAACCCTCAAAAACTTTCCCTAAATCAACTCTGCTATAAACAAAGCTCTGACGATCTCTCAGAGATTGAAATAATCCTTTTGCAGCTGAAACTACCCACAGCAATGAAACTGAAAATACTCCTCTGAAAAGAGGGCTGGAGACTGTCTTGCAATTAACATGAAACAGATAACATATTTAGGAGGAAGTCAAAATATTTTGGAAGCCTATAATCCTGTAAGCCTTAACGTGGTATAAAAAAACCCAACAAATAAAATGCAAAGTGTTACTGTTACACATGCCTGCCTGATCAATGGTTTTCACATATTGATCTATAAATGGAGTTGACAGTCTGTGTTGGCTGCACATTTTCCAAGCAGCTCTATTTTTGTACAAAACCAATACGGGCAATTACCTTTGTTTGAGATGCCAAGTCTTATCAATTCAATGTGATTTAGTGTCATTTTAATTAAATATCAGGATCTACTTCGGGACAATCTATACAAACAAAGCCTCCAACTTGACTATAAGCTTGATTTGAAGTAAACATGCACAAGCCCTGTGATTTCAAAACATGGCTCAAAAACTCTGCTAAACAGAAGGCTTATATTTTTAGCCATTTTATTTCTGTCTTTTTGGCTAGCCATAACTTTGGCAAGTGTTCTGCGATCACAGGAGCAAGAAACAAAAGAAGATTGCTTCCCGTTTCCCCTCTCCTAATGTATTAGAGGGATAAATAAACCCAACAGTTTGTTTAACCTCATCAGGAAAAGCTCTGATACATTAACGTTTCAGAATGTCTAAATAGGTTCTAATTCTTAATATAGGCACCAATAAAAAAAGAGACATTTCATTGTTTGAAGTTGTTCTGAACGAAGCAAAATGCACTTCCCTGGGGTTTAGCAGATGAAAGTAGCAAATATTCATTTACGCTGCTAGTTCAGACACCAACATTAAGCACAGAAACGGCCCTCGCTCACCACGCTCTGTGTCCAGCCTCTTGATTTGTGCTCTTTAAGCTCTACATTAATATCGGTTTTAACCTTTGCACAAAGCTTGAGCTTTTCCATTGAAATAAATAACGCAACCTCCCCCCTCCCACCACCCCCCAAGAACCTACATTTAGCTTTTGCATCAGTTAGCTGATGTGATCCGCATTTGCATCTCCACCACAAGTGCATATGGCCCTGCTGATGTATGATGCATATCCCTCTTTGTCACACTATAGAATATAATCTGTCCACCTTCAGAAGTATAGCCCCAGGTGTGCTTACAAGCATCACAGCCAATGCTTGAGAACACAGCAAATCCCTTGGAGACAATGATGTGTTTTCTTCCTCTATCAATCACCAGGCATATTCCTGCTTTTGTGCCCGGATTTTGCCTGCCACTGTCCAAAGTGTTCATTGGGGTTGTGCTTGGGGTTGGTTTTTTTTGGGGGTGTTTTTTTCCCCTCAAAATATATTCTAGAAGCATAGATTTCTATTGCTTGTGCAGAAAGTGCCAAGTGCCGCTTGCCTTAATCTACTGAATTCAGGAGGTTTTGCATAAGTTGAGCAAAAAGGATTTGACCCATTTATTAAAGGAGCATGGAGTGGATACAGCGAATAAGGGTGGGAACATGGAGTCCCTCATGGAGCTATTTCTAGGGTTTTTTAAAGAGGAAAAATCTCTGTGAGTAGAAGACCAAAATATTCAGTCGGTGTAAAATAGAAAGCAAGCCTCCTCAGTGGGTGCCTGATAGATGATATCCATCATCTAAACGGAGGCAGGCTGGTGAAAACAGAACATTTCCAATTAGAGAAAAAAAATAAATTAAAAAACCCTGAAAATCAAGATTAATCCTTTTTATTAGATTCCAGCTCAAAATGATTAGCTCTGCTTGGAGTGCCGGCAATGAGCGTCTTTAAGCAGGGATCTGTGTGCCTTTAAATGCAAAAAAGTGAGGACTGTGTCTGTGAGTGCCCCGGGAAAGTTTGCTAAATATATAGAGCCATAAATTCACTCTGTGTGTGTGTGTGTGAGTGTAGGTGAGTTGGACCCTGCTTTTTCAGGACACTTGGACAGATATAGGCTACTCCCCCCACCACTCCCAGACCTTCACAAGTCACAGGCACAGATTTAGACATGTCAAGCATGCAACTGACACACACACAGAGGGTTGATATTCCACTGGTCTTTTAACTTGCATCTCACCGCATTCGAGGCACGCATCCGAAAACGTTTGGATCCTTAGGAATTTTGCTTCGAGTCTGGGCGTTAGCAAACAACTTTAAGAGGCTTATTTAAGCAAATGCACCAAAACCACTTTTCAGCCTGTCAATATCTAGTCAGAAAATTCTGCATGGCAGAAAAAAAAAAAAAAGATAAAATAAAACAAAAAAGATGAAAAGAATTGAAACAGAAAGGAAATTAGTAGCGTGGCAAGCTTTCAATCTGTGACTTGGGAGCCAAGTTTGCTTGGTTAAATGACATATACTCAGTAAAATTCCACTTTTATATAATTAGCTACTAAACAAACGTAGCACAAAGCAACTTCTCAGCGCTCAGCCAGTGCACAGAGATTGTACCTGCTATGGTTATTGGAATGGGGCCGTGAATATTCATGTCTAATTTAACTTTTTTAGAGCCCTTGCTCTGTAACAGTCCAGCAGACTATCCCCAAAACTAAAGTTATGTAACAAGGTAATATCAACAATGAGAAACTGCATGATAAAATCCTGCCCAAAAGTGAAAAATGCTAATTTTGTCTCATTTAGCAGCTGGATACAGAAATGCTCATTAGTTTTAAGAGGGTTAATCCTTTTAACTTTTGCATATTGATATGCCAATTATGCCTAATTGTACAAGAGGCATCAGTCAAGGTAATAGTGCATAAACACATGAAAGTTATTAAGTACATCCCAACATGTAATAAAGTAGGTGTTAATTGGTAGCTGAGTTCTGCAGGCTATTGAGGTGGATAATTCATTGAGAGATGGATCACTTGTAATTTCTCTACATAATTCCTTTTGCAGTCTCACGCTGTGATGTTTTCATGCTTGTCAAAAACAACTGCAGCCTAGTGCCTTTTGTTAAACACAGCCAATAAAATATGTTAGGCATCATTAAATATACTTAACTTTTCAACTTTTTCAAAGGTACAGTTCTTCCTGATAATACATTGGAGCATTCCCAGCAAATTGCTGTAAGCACTGGCTCACGTTGGTAACGGAGCAACATTTCACGTCAGATAAAACCACGTTGTGTAAGTGGAAGGTAAATGAGTATCTGATCAGCTGCTGAAAGCTAAACAGATCTTTCTCCCCAGAAATGTAAGGTGAAGCTACACCAGAGAAAGGCATAAATGAAAAGAAGGCATTTCTAACTAAGTCTCAGTTTGGAATTTAAACTTCAAGTAAAAACTGAAGAAAGTACAGCTGTGAATGCAGGCTTCTTCCATTAATAACTTTGTTAGAAAGCTGAATATTTCATAGGAATCCATTACCTCCAGAAACCAAGAAATTAATGGTTGGCATGCTTGTGAGAAGTGACTGAGACCTGGGACTCTGTCCCCAGCTAACAGAGTTTTCTCCCTCATTTGCATTCTCGGAGAACATAATGGATCTGGAGTCCAAAAAGTGGCTAACATTGCATAAATAATTTTGTAACATCATATGGCCTCAGCTGCAAGTTGCCACCATTATGGAAGAAAATTAACCAGGGAGACTCATACCAATCAGTTTGTTTAGTAGCTCAGAAGGAGTGCAGGGGCAGGGATGCAACTGCCAGTAGAGTTCATCACTAACTATTTAATTTCAGGGGAAAAAAGTAAATGAAAGGTGATGGCTAAAAAACTACTCAACTCTTTCAACTCAGTCAACTACTACAGGAGTTAGATAACTTCAGTGCCTCTCTTTTTGGCTATCAATCCATTCTTACAGCAAAGCTTCTTTCTGTTACAGACAAAATTGTCCTTCATGCAGAGAACTGTAATTTCCCTTTCTTTTGTCTGCTTTTAAAGTTTGCCTTTTTGAAAAATCATGATCGATATATCTGACTCGATCAGTACCATGTTCTCCAGCAGACATACTTCAATACTGAAACACCTGAGAGTTAAAATGCTGAGCAGATGCAATGATCTCAGCCCCCAAAGCCAAACCCCGTCTTTCATTGAAGGAAAACTGTTATTCCAATTCCTAGCCAAAATCTGAAAAGAAAGCATTACTGTCATCAAATCCCTCCTTGCAAGGGGTGGTCATGAAACTGCTATCTTGAACTAACTAACTTGAGCTAACTCTGTAGTGGTTAAAATAACTGGAGCACTCAGAAAATATGAGGAGCATTTTACTTACAGGCTCAGCGACTTTCAGGTTCTCAGACAGAATCATAGATTTGCTTTGGCTCAGCCTATCGTGGTGACTGTTGGCATTTTTGATCCTCATTTGAACAGCCCCCGTGCTGTGGTGGGGAGGATTAGGCTTTTCAGAGGCTGTATTAGTAGTT
The DNA here is from genome assembly GCA_033816785.1 of Picus viridis. Lineage (NCBI taxonomy): Eukaryota > Metazoa > Chordata > Aves > Piciformes > Picidae > Picus > Picus viridis. Next base: position 2,053,858 of record CM066587.1, on the reverse strand, counting down.
GTAGACCTTTCCATGGTTACAGGGTCGACCTGAAGAACACAAAATAAGAGCATCAATCTAGAGACCCTTCGCACAAAACCGTACCGATGGCAGTTCTATGTCACCGTAGTCAGGAAAAGAAGCTCAGAGATCTTGCTGGAAAGATCTTGATCATCTTTGAACACCAGGATAACTATCAGCTGTGTCAGCCTGTAGTTTTATTATTGTCCTTATCGCTACCCCATCCAAATTGCCTTGGAAGAGTTAGTTTGTGTAAAAGATTATCCTTATCTCAAAAGCCATTCTCCTCTATGGAGTAATCTCCCTGCAAGCCTCTGTCACGTCCAGCTGGCAGCCTCTACACTTTGTCTTTGGCCCTGCTCACACTACACATTTCAAATCTTGCAGAGGAAAACGACATGCTGTGAAGCCAATTAACATATCTTACCTCCACAGTTCCATACAGGCCTGCTACAAGTGCTCTGCAGGACCACGCCGTGACCCTGCCAGTCCTAGAGCCAAACCCAGACCTAATAAAACTTCTCTGAAGCTTTACAATTCTACCAATGGCACAGACGGGATTTTTGGTTGGGTTTTTGGGTTTGTTTTTTTGTGTGTGTGTGGTTTTGTTGTTGTTGTTGATGTTAAAATTCTGACATGAAGGATTTTAAAATGAAGAAGCGATTTTAAAATGAAGCAGCATAATAAGACAAGGACCAATGGATACAAAGTAGAACATAGAAGATTTCACCTCAACATGAGGAGAAACATCCTTATAGTGAGGGTGAAGGAGCACTGGAACAGGCTGCCCAGGGTGGTTGTGGAGTCTCCTTCTCTGGACAAGTTCAAACCCCATCTGGATGCATTCCTGTGCAGACTACCCTAAGTGATCCTGCTCAGGCAAGGGGATTGGTCTTGATGATCTCTGGAGGTCCCTTCTAACCTCTAATGTACTGTGATTCTATGAAGCACATCAGCTCTCCAGCCCTCGGAAGGTGTGGAGGTGTTTGTAGAGAATGACCATCTTCTCTAGCAGTTCTGCTGTTCAACCTCTTGACTCAACATTAGTAGAGCTCAGCAAACTCCATGCTAGCTGTCCAAATTCCCCAAACAGTTTTCATCAGCAAGAGCTGTTACATATTTGCTGCACCAGACACCATGGCAGTGATGGGCAACACTTGCTCCATTTTCCTCCCTGCTAGTTCACTCTGGCACTGTAATATGTAAGTTGTGAGTAAAATAACAGAGCAAGAGTCACAAGTAAACTTGCTCCTTACATTGCTATGTAATCATAGGAGGTGATGTGTGAGGAACTACCTAAGCTGAAATTATTGGTTTCCCAACTATGGAGTCAGGGAAATGCTTATTTAGCATGGGTTTGAAAAGCACAACCATCTCCCCAGCCTCTGAAGACCCTAAAAGAGGAAACCTCCTGATTTCAAGAAAGTCTTTTTCTGTGAAGGCATCGGAGCAAAGCAAGCTATGGTACCAGTGTCAGATGGGAGGAGAGGAAGAGCACTGCTACGTGTTGCTGCCAGGACCACAGCTGTTGTGCTGGTGCAGGACACCACCTCTCATAGCTTCCCCCATCTCCTATCCTGAATAAATCAATTTCTTACAGGAAACTGCATTAGATGTAGAGGATGATAGTGAGAGGTCATGTAGTCACAGAATGGTTAAGGTTGGAAGAGCCCTCTGGAGGTCACCTGGTCCAAACCTCCTGCTCAATCAGGACCAGCAACAGATGGCTGCCCAGGGGGATTTAAATTTTTACAACCAGAGTTATAGAAACACTGCAAAACACAGCACTTTATACAAGCAACAGCAAGGCTTCTGCTCCTTGGCTGTTTCCTGCCTTGAATTAGTTACTCAAGGATGCAAACAGAAGTCAAACCACAGAAAGAGAAAAGAAAAATATGGCTAAAGTTGTTTCCTTCTGCTCAGGAGTATTAATGTCTATCTGTCCTGCAGAACTGCTATATGACACTGGGGAAAGCTCTCTAAGTGGACCTTTGGTAGGCAGCACCGTGTGTTCTCTCTCCCTGAGACACTTCTCACCACCCTTCAAAGCAGTCTCCACACAAACCCGTGTCTCAGGGACACTGTCGTTTTGGCAGCAAGGGCTGCAGCAGCTCTCTGAGAAGGAAATCACTTCTTTCCCCACACCCCCCCCTTCTAAACTTGGAGAGTCAACTCATTTTGTCTTTCATGTTGGTATCAAATCAAAATTGCTTCTCAACAGATTTTCGGTAGGCTCCAGGCTGGAGAGCTGATCAGACTCGAGAGACGAGAGCAGCGCTGGCTGTCACCGATGCAGTGTTTGGCTGGAGAACATCTCTCAGATTTTCTCCTGAAATCTCCCAACTATAAAACCCTGACAGATCTCTTCTTGGGAGCATTATGAGTTTTAATTAGGTACTCTCTGTCTGGTGTTGTCAGTACATGATCTGCTGTAAAGAAAGTTTAATAGTATGTCAAAGTCATGGCCTGGATCTCAAGTAGGAAGACAGTCAGTAAATGAGAAGCCTGCAAGACTTCTGCACATTTTGATTCTAATCTCATTGAATTTAAGTTAATTTCCCCCTCCCCCCAAAAATAGAATTAGTACACATCAGAATATTACAAGGAGGACTCTCTGTGCACTAAAATTCCAGGAACCTCCACAACAGCAAAGAAAAAAACACCCCAAATCCTCAATATTTCCACTATCAGCGTCTCTTTGTCTGAGCACACAGCATAGTGAGATGCTGCGGGGTATGAAGGGAAGGTACAAGTTACAAATGGTCGCTCCCTCAGGATTTCCAGGTAGAAATCCTTTGCTACCCAGATTCCCTCAGATCTCCTGACGACGTTATCAGCACTGCATGCCAGTAGATGGCACCCTGAATATGGGCTCCACGAACTCAACCGTGTTGCATTCACATTTGCTAAGGGGAGTTTGGTAGCGCTCAGATGCTGCCCTCTTCTCGTTTAATTATTTAAATAAATAAATAAATAAAAAAATTAAAACAACAGAGGGCAAGACAGTCAGGAAGCAGATGAAAGTATCAACAGAAAGCAGAAGAAGGATCCTATCCAATGCTTTTATGAATGTGGTGCTTCCAAACTGTTATTAGCAGCATCAGGGCCAAGCTCGGGCCGCTTTTGCAGGGGAATTCGTTTCACGTACTTTGGAAGGCAGAGCTGCCAAGCCCTGTGCAACTGCTTGTGAGGCACTCCATGTTCATTAGATAATTAGCTAATTTGCCTTTTGGCAAATAGTTAGCATCTGGATATAAATTTTAGTTTTGAAACCTCCTACGGTTGATTTGCTGGAGGAAGGCATTAAACCAAGACAGACTTTACCCCTCCTCCCCTCCCTGTTCATTTATAGGGTGGATGGAGGAAAAGGGCAGCTTAACTTTAAGGCATTTACCTAGGAGAATGAGGAGCATCCTGAAAAAATCCTTTTGGAAGCAGCTGTTTTGGGCCATGATGGAACAGAAGTGGCATAAGGTTGGATAAGGGTGGGAAAAAGACAGGGAACAGAAAAATCCTTGACATGATGATACAGGAAGGGAAAACTGATTCACAGAGTGGGGAAAAAAGGTTCCACTGGATGTAAGAAAGGAGAACTTTCATTTCTGGAGAGAGAGGAAATGAGATTACTTACACACAGAGCCACTTTTAGAGATACCCTCCAGAGAGGGAAAGCCCTCTCTGAAGGAAGAGTGGTTCATACTTTAAATGTAATTTGCAGCCTTAGTGGGTCAACACTCACAATCGCTTTCCAAACAGATTGGTCCATGTGTCTGGGATGCTTGGAGAGGAGACAAGCCTGCTCCAGCAAGTAGCAAAGCATCCCTGCAGTGAATCCCAGCACCGACACCAACTACAGGCATGAGGTAGAATCAAAGAATCACTGCGGTTGAAAAACAACTTAAAGATCCGACTATCACATAACTCTACCAAGTCTGGTGCTAAACTATGTCCATTAGCACCACATCCCTGCATCTTTTGAAGGCATCCAGGGATGGGGGTTCAACTACATCCTGGGCATTCTCTTCCAGTGTTTGATAACCGTGGTAGCTGCCAAATAGTCAAATGTCATTAGCCATGACTGACAGATCAGTGGTTAAGGTCCCAAATCACAGACTCTAAATGTATAGTTGATCTTCCAACACGTGGTGTGAAAGTAGTGAGTATTGCAGAGATGCAAACATAAAGCTTATTGTAGATGCTAATCCATCCACACAGTAAAGCCTTCCCATTTCTGAGAATCGGGTCAAGGTTGAACGAGTAACAGCGAACTGCAGAGATCAATACAATACAATTACAATACACCAGGTTGGAAGAGACTTCCTGACAAAATGCTGGGTCTTGGCACAACTCTTTCTGAGAATATTTGTTTTGGTTTGAGAACAGGAAAAAAATATTTCAACCATTTCTTTCCTTTGCTGGCTAAAAATTATTATTCTTCCTTTTCATCCCTCCTACAGGAGGTCAGTATTGCTTTTATCAGGTTTTTAATCAACTTTTACACAGTACTTTGTCCAGAAATTGATCCCACAATGAGTGGACTGATTGGTATTACCCAAGAATGAGTTTGGGTACAGTATTGGTTAAGTTAGAGTAGAAGTGAAGCAAAGTGAAGCAAAGCGAAGCAAAGCAGAACAGAGTAGAGCAAAGCAAAGAAGAGCAGAGCACAGCAGAGCAAAACAAAGCACAGCAGAGCAAAACAAAGCACAGCAGAGCAAAGGATTAGTTCTCCAAGAATCAAGAGGATAGTAATCTTTCTAAATTTTGGCTTAAGCTTCAGCTAGGTACAGTGAAAGACACAATGCAAATATTCATTCACTAGCAACTTGCACCAAGTAGTTGTAATAAGTAATTTTCTCCAAACAAAAAAAGGGGAAAAAAATTCTACCCATGATTAATATAATTTGTTAGATTTGTTATTCAGGATTATGGCATTAAAAGTGTTGTGTGTATATATTTTTGAGTGTTTATCAAATTGAGCTTTCAGTTTCTTCCAGCTTCACCCTTTATGACACAAGCACCGCTATCAAGTCAAAAGCACACTGAACATGACAGTGCTCAACACAGCAACATGAAAACACTTCAGGATTAAAGTGCATCTTGTTGCATTCATTAATTCCATTCTTCTGCTGAAGAGCACCCATTGAAACCAAATACAATAATGCAACAAAAGAATAAACACCAGCACTTGGGCTCACCACTACACTAGACCTGTGAGCCTGAAAGCAAAATACAAACACCATAAAAACAGAAGAGGAAGTAAGAATTAACAAGGGGGAAAAAAACAAGCTGATGCCACACACATGGTGAGTCAGAGCATTCTTGTAAAGGAGAAAACATATTGCTGTGTCTGTAAAAGGAGTGCTTAAAACCAACACACCTACGCAAAGATTGCTACTGCTGCTGGGTTTTGCTCTCAGCCTCTGCCACGCTCTTTGTTATCTCTGCCGAAGTACACAGCTTGGGGGCAGTAAGTGCTTAAACACACAACTGATGGCAATAAGGGGGACAGATGGAAAAAAAACCAACGATGGGTGAAGTAAGCAAACTGCCACATGGCTTTTTTTCCATTTGTCTTACCTGCACTCTGCTGTGTCTTTATTTATATATATATATATATATATTTTACAACCATCCCCTCCACCCATCTAGCAAGTCACACATCTGTGCCCAGGGCACAGACACAAGCAACAAAGGCTGCAGAAGGATCCAGTGTCCTGGGCTGCTGCCCAGAAGTGTCCTAGAGCCATCTGAGCGCTGGGAAAACAAAAATGTCCATCGACATGAAAATCCATAGCAGATGCAACATTCCTATCGCTTTTCTAGTGCAGAGAGATGCCATCTAGCCTCGGAATAACTTGTACTTAGGAAGCAGCATTAATGTTGGCCATCTCCACTCAAAACAAGAGATCAAGAACAACACTGTGCCACCACTGCCGGGGTCTGTCCTCTAGTTTTGTTTTCTTTGTGTCAGACAGACAATAAAACAGAGTTTTGTGCTGAGTTCCACCTGCTGTAAAATGTTAAATGTACAAAATCCAACAGCAGAGTTCTCCTCACCAGGCAAAACTGTGTCTCACCTCAGTGAGACATTAGCTACACCTCAAGGTCTACAAAAGTCACACTCATCAGAATGAATTACCTTACTCTCAGGTTTTTAACTCGTTCAGCCTTCTCAGACATTTGATGGTGTCTCTCAGAACAGACACCACATTGAGCAAGGATCATAGAATCACAGAATCATAGAATCATAGCATCAGTCAGGGTTGGAAGGGACCACAAGGATCATCTAGTTCCAACCCCCTGCCATGGGCAGGGACACCCTACACTAGATCAGGCTGGCCAGGATCATGAAGGCCACTTTCTCTCCTGTGTCTAAAGACAGACAACATTTGAGGAGCTTCTGCAAACAAAACCAGAAGTGGGCCACAGAATTCTTCAAGCAACTCTAATTTATATGTACAGTTACACACCTATGCTCTCCTGTGCTCAAAGAGAAGAGGAAAACTTGCTTTCTTTGCAGCAGGGTCTCACTGCCCAGCATTTCTCTGCTGCCATGTGTGGAACACATTGCTCAGACCCTTACTCCATTTGTGTTTTCAGTGCTCTGAGGTATAGTCCAGTCTCTACAAAGGATACACCTGAAGGCAAAGTTCTTGACACAGGTTAGCGCAGATCCTAGTAGGCGTCTTATGTAGTAGCCCAGAACTAAGAGTAAAGCATTTGCAAGCATTGTTCTTAACTCTCAGGCTAAGGAATCTTGATCCCTCAGATTTTAACTTCATTCTTGATAGAAAGATCAGTTCTTTTTGGTTAATTCTTTTATGTTAAGAGAAAATAATCATAGAATCCTGGAATGGCTTAGGTTGGAAGGGACCTCAGAGCTCATCTCCTCCAACCTCCCCACCATGCCCAGGGACACCTCTCAACTACACTCAGCTGCTCAAGGCCTCATCCAGCCTGGCCTTGAATGCCACCGAGGAGGCAGCCACAGCCTCCCTGGGCAGCCTGTGCCAGAGTCTCAGCACCCTCCTACTGAAGAACTTCTTCCTCAGCTCCACTCTAACCCTGCTCTGCCTCAGCTTCCAACCATTCCCTCTTGGCCTGTCTCTAGACACCCTCAGCAAAAGTCCCTCTGCAACCTTCCTGCAGGATCCCTTCAGGTCCTGGCAGGCAGCTCCGAGATCCCCCTGGAGTCTGCTCACTTCTCTTGTATTTCACAATAACATCTGGTTGATAACTACATCATTGTTATGGTTGAAATTTCATGAGTACCAGCTTATCATCCAGGAGGAACAAAGTCTGTTTGCCATTTGAAATCATTTCTTTGTAGTCTGTGCAGTATGAGTCGTATTTTGATGACTGAGTTCCTAAGAATTAAGATGTCAAAAGGCAGCACTTTGTTTCTCTTGCCTGCTATTTATCACACACATCAGGAGTATGTGATTCCCCACTTACCCTCATGGTTGAGGAGTCTACACCACACAATAACTTACACGCTGCTACAGTTTGATGCCTCACTGATTTCCTGCCCATTGACCACAGCACTAAAAATATAAGCGGTTTCACTGCCATGAAGATTGACTGCAGGTTTGGTTTTTCCCCCTGTTTCTAGCACCTTACACAACATAAAAATTAAAAGGATAAAACAATACTAGAAGGCTGATATTGGCAGCTTAATACCTTATTCAAACATAAAGTTCCAGCAGAAATATTATTTATCTTTACAAATTGTTCCTTGATTTGTCTCAAGGATTGGATGTTGAGAAACAGGGAGACAGAGAGTTTAGATAGCTATGCTAGACTGGTAATCATAGAGCTGTAGACTGGCTTGTATTGGAAGGGACCTTAAAGATCTTAGAATTATAGAATCATGGAAAGATTTGGCTTGGAAGGGAACTTAAAGACAGATAGTTCCAAACCCCCTGCCATGTGCAGGGACACCCCCACTAGCCCAGGCTGCTCAAGGCCCCATTCAATCTGGCCTTCAACACTTCCAGAGGTGGGGCATCCGCAGCTTCTCTGGGCAACCTGTTCCAGACCCTCACAACCCGCACTGTAAAGATTTTTTCCTAATTTCCAGTCTAAATCTTCCAGCTTGAAGCCATTCCCTCTCATCCTGTCACTACAAGCCCTTGGGCAAGGACAAACTGATAGCAATGGTTGTCAATGAGTGTTCAAGCAGCAGCCTAACAGTCATTCTGAAATTCTGTAGAAGATGGTAGCTGAAAGCCCCAGGGTTTGTTCCCTTTAAGGACAGGAGGATCAGACAACAAACTGAACCAGGGATCTGCAAACACTCTTTGTACCCTACAGGGCAGAGATGTGCTGTCTCTGGACACGCTTTCCTGTCTAGATAGACGGGAAGGGGGATAGTTACTATTCCAAAGATGTGCAGATGCAGTCACAAACTCTTCACGTCCATACAGTTTCACATCCATACAGATCTACCTCTAAGCCTGTAATACTCCATGACCTGATATCCACAGGACTTTCCTGCACAAGTTAAAACTCGCTAGGAAATATCTCTAGGATGTGACTGAAAAAACAAAACCACACACAATAGGATAAAGAGAGCATCTTCAAGTCAACAAGTGACTGCATACGGTCATGTTTCTTCTTGCATCACTTACTTTCTTATTCCATTACATGTGAAGGTCTTGGGAAAGGTATCAGTTGATTGAAAAGTTCATCATACATCAGATGGGGTAGCATAATGGAGCCTATTTTCACCACTCCTGTGTCAATTTAGTATCTCAGTTTCAAGTGGAACTTGAAGCTAAAAGTATCCTTTGTGTACAGTTTGGCCTGCATATGTTCTGGGAACAGTAGTCCATAGAAACTCAGTTGAATATGTAAAAGAACATGCCTGGGAAAAATTGCCACTTCTAGGTCTTCCTGCTGGCAACACATTTCATTTCTTTCTGGAGTGCATCTGATCTGTGACACCTGCCTCCATTCCCCACACTGTGCAAGCTAGGCTGCAGTCCTTCAGATGATGAATATTGGTCACACACATATATATACACATAATTACAAAACCAAGCTATGAGTATTATCTGATGTGTAGCACTTGTAACTCATCCTACAACACTAAATAGTAGCAGGACTATGGCTGAGACATGAAATCAATGGCAGCAAGTAGTTTACAGCATAGTGAAAGTTCCTAACAATGTCATTGATTTACCACGAAGTCCATGCTGAGAAGTGCTTAGAGGGGAATGCTTGGTTACCACTGATCTGCCTTCAGCTACCACAAGAGGAAAAGGTCATTTCCATCATTTCCATTTTGGGGGGGGAGGGAGGGTTGGACTAGATTATCTCTCGAGGTCCCTTCCAACCTCTAATATGCTGCGATACTCTGATGCTGTGATCTACCTCCTTCCTTTCTGCTGTATATTTACATGTTGCAGATTAATACAGAGTTAAGCCACAGCTTCCCAAGGACAATGAGACTGACCGGCTCTAAACTCCTCTGATACCTGTGCACGATGCTTGTAGCACAGGAACTTTTTAGTTTAAAGCTTTCTAATTTGGAATAAAATAACACACACAAAAAAATAAAAATCCAATGTTTTCTCTAGGAGGATCACATAAGAATCACAAATTTTCTTCGGTGCTTGAAAGAAATCTGTTCCTATAGCCTAAATGTTCAGAGAAGTGTTGTTACTTTTAGTGTTGCCAGATCTGAAGTGATGAGCTACTACGGGAAAGGTTATTCTTGCAGTATTTACAGATACAAGCAGAAGCAGAAGTGACAGAAATCTCAAAGTAAGACTGGTTGAAAGACTTCCAGCTCAATTTTGCAGAACTTCTCCTCACAGAGATTCAGATATTCATCCAAACTTTCCATGCTTACCTGAACTCGACATGTGGTGCTGGCAGTTTTGGAACAGCCTGAACCCTCTGGAGAAGGAGAAGGGTTTGTACCGCCAGGCAAACCGAGGAATTAGAACAATATTTTTTAAACGCCTGAAAGGTTGCTGCAAATAGCCAAAGAAACAAACTTCCTACAAGTTCTGGATTTCAGGGCTTTGCCAACAGAAATTTCTGTTTCAGTTTGACAGCAGCTCTTATAAACAAGCTGTCACAAGGCCAGCTCGAGGGGGGACATGGCAGCATGGTTCTGACCTGCACCACCATCACCTACAGGGCACTGGCTGATCCACAGGGGAGGAAGCATCACATCTGCATCACTGAGGGAGGCTACAAACAAGTTTTATCCCACTTGACCTCTAAATCAGTAGCAGATTACTGAACACTTAAAGCAGTTTTAAGCCATGCCTCAGTTTCCCTTCTGATCCTTAGTTCCTGCAGAAGCAGCATCCCCTTCACTAGGGAAAAAAAGCTCTCTTGAGCGCTGCTAAGACTGATGAAATAGTGGCTGCTGGTTTCTCCTCTTGGAGTAACTTTGAGTCCCTCAACTTAGTGGTTTAAATGCACATTTGCTGTGCCTTAATCCATTTTGCAGCTCCATATATCCATCATCCTACAGAAGACACGTCTGTCAAACTGAGACACTGAGATCATTGAATAGAGAAGGATTTAAACCTTCTCAGACTTCAAAAAGAAACACAAAAAATACCAAGCAAACTTATCATGAAACTGTCCTTCTCCCCCTTTTTCCCCTCTTTTCACTTTATTTTTTCCTTTTTCTTCTTTTTCTCCCTTTTCCTTTTTCCTTTTGTCCTTTTTTCTTTTTCTCTTTGTCTTTCTTTCTTGTATTTCTCTTAATTTTTTAAAATTCTAAATTTTCCCTTTTATTTAACACTCTACAATCAAACTATTTCTGGCTTTACCTGCCTCAGTATTGTCTACAACAAGAAGCTTGCATATTACTTGGACAGCAAGACACCCCCTCCCTCCCACTCCCCAGGATAATGTACACATGAAAGAGCCCCTCCTCCCCTCCCCATCTTCCTCCATCCATATCTGCAGCAGTTTCTCTGCTGTGATCCTGCAGCTGCTCCCTTACTTCTCACTGCTCCCACTTCCCATCTGAGGGGGAGGAAAAAAAAAAGAAGCTCCAGACACTTTTAATCTGTTCCCACACTCCCTCTCCACTTTCCTCTGCAGAGCTCCCAGTGCTGCTCTCGTAAGAGATGCTGCTGTGAAACACAGCACAGCCGGCACCTATGGTTTTGGGAGCACCCTTCTAAGCTACAGCAGGAGCTAGAAGGGGAAATTCTTTGTGGCTTGCATGGAGCAAACCCCTCTTCTGCATTTTGAGGGGCCCCAGGTTTGCTTTCTTCATCAGGAGTGCCTTCCCCACCACACTGCTCCTCAGCACCACGTGGCAAAGCAGGGAGAAGACAAAGACATTTGTTTTATGTGGCAGCATCTGATAGCACCTAAGAAGGGCAATGAGGTGTCAAAACCACAATTTATCGACTATGCCAGAGTTTGAGCAGAGGGTCTCTTAATTCTATCGAAATTTTTTACCACCCAAATTACATTGATTTATGAGGGACTAATGAGAACTTTATTTCACTAAGGTGGCTCAAGATGACTCCAGAAACCTTGTATGCCTGCTGTCTGTGGGCCGGGAGACCACAGCCTACCTGCACCACCAGTCCCACCACAGACATGGCTGCACTCAGTAGGAGACACCAGAGTCAGCAGCCATGACAGCAGGAGTATGGCTGTGCCAGATCTGTGTGTGAACACCAACAGCCTTGGTGAGAAGAGTGGCAACCATTCACCTGCCCCAACGTTTTTAAGAGGAAAAAATGCTTAACCAGTATTATATTTTCTGTTGGCTGTGGGTTTATCAGGCACTATGGTAACATGAGGAGCTCATGGACTGCTGAAATCCCTTGGCAGGAATTGCTGCATCCCCTCAAGTAAGCCTTTGCAGTCCTAGCTGCCCTAACAGTGCAGCAACATCAGTCCCCAAAGGTCTGTATCTTGGTGCATGACACAAGGTGGGTAAGACATTTCTTCTGCCTTTAGCCTTTTGCAGTTTCCTGGTTTACAGAATTTTTGCTGCACGTCTTAGTAGGTTTCCTCTCTTCACTTGCACTCTAAGGTTTTATAAAAAGATCCAGGCTTCAGAGGAAAAGTACAACTAGAAAAAGAGTTTTCCCAACTGAAATCTCTCTGCAGCCATTCTGACTGCCTCAGGTACTACACAACCCAGAAGCAGAGCTAGACTGTCCAAAGGAAATTTAAAGACGGGTCAAAGAGCTCACTTTCCCCGAGCCGCTGGTCAGACTGGGGCACTCCTTGCCTTTGCCAGGACCTTGGATTAATGAACAAAGAGGAGGTGATGTGCTTTACTTGAGCTGTTTCCCCTTCCACTGCCACTCCAAGAATATGGATTAATGCACCTCCTAGTCCAAAAATCCACAAGAATTTGGTAACTCATCACAACTGGTTACTATTTTGTGCTGGTTTTGCTAATAAAGTAACCAAGCATGCAATGAACGGCTGATAACAGAAATGTTAATCTCTCTAGATCAAGCCCCAGTGCTACTCAGCCCAAAGCACAAAAGGCAGCGTGCTCCAGAGCAGCTTGACCAGTAGGAAAGTCTGGTGTCACGCCTCCCCAGTGGAAAATGTTGACTCATTAATAGAAAAGCTCTTCACTAGAAATTTATTTGGTTTGAGAGAGTCTGGGGAAGCTTCTATTGGGATTTGCTGCAGATGCCCATGGTGTCGCCATCAGGCTCTCCTGAGATGCGTGTGAGAGTTTGGCTCTGGCCAGCATGGCCATATGGGCTGGGGATTCCCCAAGAGGAGAGACATGCTGTCACTGGGGTGGGTCCACTCCCTCGCCATGGATTGCTCAGTTCCTCCACTGGCCCAAGCAGACACCTGTCCAGCCCAGCAGCAGGTACCTCCTGAACCACAACTGCAGCAGAAACACCAGAAATGTAGAGAGCATCCTGACACCTAGAAGGCTGGTGACAGACCCACCAGCCATGGAGATGGAGACAGGACTCCAGAGCTTCACAAAATATCTGTGTCATTTCCTTCCTCACCCACAAAGCAAGAGAGTTTAGTAACATCCTGAGCAGCAAACAAGTACAGGTACTAAGCCTTGCCTAGGAGGAGCCTTGGTATCTGATTCAGCACCAAATACAGTGGTGGCTTTGCTCAGGGTGTGGCAGGAAAAGAAATAAGAAACAAAGAGCAAGTACAGACATCTCCAGCTCTAAGCCACATTCACTTCTGTTTTTTCTTCCCCCTTGCCTTCCCCTCCCATCTCATCACATTGAAAACTGATGGATGTTTTGGAGAAGGAATGAGAAGTCACTGTGAGTTTGCTTGGTCGAGGGCTGTGCCTGTTTGGTATGAGGCACAGGCTTTGGGAGAAATCTTCAAGAAAAGCCACAGCGGCCAGCTCTTTAATACCTGCCAGTCTCAAATGGCAGAGTGTGCTCTATCGTGGCTTGAACAAGCTTAAAGCACTAACCACTGCAAAAGCAAACCTGCTTAGCTAATGTATTGAAGAAATGCTACAGCAGGCATCTGTGCACTGAGTTAGTATTTCACTCTGTAAGCTGCACATACCCCCAAGAAGTTCAGAAGCTACTTCGGAGAATACCTCTGTCTCTTGTGACCCTCTGGTATCTTTCCTGCTTAATTCCCCAAAGAGTTCTTTTTCATTCTAAGTCAGAGGAGTGAAAATACAGAGAAAAAGGCCAACATTTCCAAGCATGTTTGAAATGTGGGTTTCTTAGTTCCAGGAAAACAAGACTCACTTGCACACATGCCAGATCTCAGCACTTCCAGGTAATTTTAGCATGAGCCAATGATGCACTGCAAATCTGCTCCAGCATGACCTGCCTGCCTCCACAGACTGAGATCCAGCATCAGTTAGATTTGCCCCATGGCCAGCTTGCCACATCTACACATCTGCTCCCAGAAAATCAATTCTTTTCTCACTCAGACAGTCTTCCTAAAAAAATAAAATTCCAATAGCATTCTTTTTGTTCCTGTTTCAGCCAGCCTGGAAATTTGCACCCTAAGGTGCTTCAGGTTGTAATAAAGGTGATGGGAGTCCACAGACCCTGTGATAAGAGGTCTTGCTCTTGAAATAAAAATAGAGCAGTATTGAGGAAGTCCCTGTACCAATGAGGAGCCAGCAGTGTCTGCTGTGTAGTGAGTCTCCAAAACACCCTTCTTCTAGCATTTCTCAACGCAGGGCAGACTGGCAGAGGCATGTTGAGTGGGTGAAGGCACAGTAAATGAGCAACCAGTTCTGTCCTTCAGATGTCACTAAGAGAGCTGTCAGTGAAATTAAGATTGGCTGAAACAGAACAACCTTATGAGAAGGTTTCAGAAGCAGGTCACACCAATGTCTCCTGGCCTAGACCATGCTCACTGGTTCCCAAATGCACACCCAAAAGCATAGTGCACAAGGCAGCAGGGCCTTTAGCCCACTCAGAAACTAAAAGAACATTACAGCACTTAGCCTGATGGTGACAAAAGCTGTTGGAAACCACCACAGGATGGAAGAGGGGACAGCTCTGTGCAGGTTGTGCAACTGGGTAAAGAAATCTGCTGTTGTGCTCTGAATAGCACTTGAATTATCACAGAAGATGCACATTCAAAAGCTAGGACAAAAAAGCTGGGACAATTTCTTACCCCATCTGTTTTCCTTGGGACTAATTCTATCAGCAAATGAAAGCAGGAAAACAATCAAAGCATTCATCAGTACCAGCTTCTGCCTTTGTAGCACTGAGAAATAGGTGTGATGCATTGATGTGGAAGTCTTATTTAGGAGAAAAGTGAAATGTAGATACTTTAGCTCAAGCTCAGGTGATCCTTTCTTTCGTCTTCAGAGAGATCAGCCCAAGCTACACCTCCACAGGGTTAGGACACATTCTATACAACTGCCACGCTTCAGGTTTCTGATTAAGAGCACACCTAGGTACTAACAGACTTCCCCAACATCAAGAAGCAGTTTGTAGCAGCATGCAAACTTTAACAACTGATTACAGGGTTAGCAACTCACATTGATTGAGCTGACACAGCAGAGAGGCATCTAAAAAGTCAAGTAGAGTAAGCAAGTATCAGAATTACACATTGTGAGCCTCAGGAAATTCAGAACACACTGCCTACAAGCCACCAAGATCCAGGAGACACAGGTCACATTACAGCAGTTTCCACTGGTCAAAGTCGGTGGGAATGCTTAGCAGAGAACCAAGCTGGTGTGTCTGAGCAGCACAGGAAAAGCCATCCTCACTA
This sequence comes from Picus viridis, assembly GCA_033816785.1. Lineage (NCBI taxonomy): Eukaryota > Metazoa > Chordata > Aves > Piciformes > Picidae > Picus > Picus viridis. The sequence continues at coordinate 2,038,666 of CM066587.1, read as the reverse complement.
CAGCACTAGAGATCTTGGTAGGCATCCCCATCCCACCTGCATGGGGTGCTGCTTTTTAGGACTCGGTGTACAAAGAAGCAATGACCGGACTGGAGCATGTGCCCTATGAGGAGAGGCTGAGAGCCCTGGGGATTTTTAATCTGGAGAAGAGAAGACTGAGAGGGGATTTAATCAATGTTTATAAATGTCTGAGGGCTGGGAGTCAAGAGGGAGGGGACAGGCTCTGCTCAGTTGCACCCTGTGACAGGACAAGGGGCAATGAATGTAAACTCCAGCACAGGAGGTTCCACCTCATCATGAGGAGGAACTTCTTCACTGTGAGGGTCACAGAGCACTGGAACAGGCTCCCCAGTGGGGTTGTGGAGTCTCCTTCTCTGGAGACTTTCAAGCCCCATCTGGATGTGTTCCTGTGCAACCTGTGCTGGATTCTATGGTCCTGCTCTGGCAGGGGGGTTGGACTTGATGATCTTCAGAGGTCCTTTCCAATCCCTAACATCCTGTGAGCCTGTGAACTTCTGGGACCAGAAATGGATAGAGAAATCCAATCCAGAGCTTTGTGCAACCATTCCAGTTAAACTAGCACCACATCAGAGGCTGTGATTCATGCCTCATTTCAGGTGAGAAGGACCATGCTCAAGACCATGGCTTTATTCAGTGCTTTCCTGTGCCACTCTGGCAATCCCAGCTTTGGTGAGAGGAGTTACCAAGGGACCACGTGCTCAGGCTTGGTTAGAATAGAATACAATAGAATTAACCAGGTTAGAAAAGACCTTTGAGATCATTGAGTCCAACCTATCACCCAACACCATCTAATCAACTCAACCATGGCACCAAGTGCCTCATCTGGGCTCTTCTTAAGCACTTCCAGTGATGGTGACTCCACCACCTCCCTGGGCAGCACATTCCAATGGCCAGTCACTCCTTCTATGAAGAATTTCTTCCTAACATCCAGCCTGAACCTCCTCTGGTGCACCTTGAGACTGTGTCCTCTTGTTCTGGTGCTGGTTGCCTGGGAGAAGAGACCAACCCCCACCTGGCTACAACCTCCCTTCAAGTAGTTGTAGGCAGCAATAAGGTCTCCCTGAGCCTCCTCCTTTCCAAGCTAGAGCAACCCCAGCTCCCTCAGCCTCTCCTCACAGGGCTGTGCTCCAAATCCCTCACCAGCTTTGCTGCCCTTCTCTGGACATGTTCAAGCGTCTCAATGTCCTTCTTAAACCGAGGGGCCCAGAACTGGACACAGGACTCAAGGTGTGGCCTAACCAGTGCTGAGTACAGGGCAGAATGACTTCCCTGCTCCTGCTGGCCACACTGTTCCTGATACAGGCCAGGTTGCATCTCTTCCAAGCTAAGGTATCTCTTCTAGCAAAGCAGAAGTAAGTTTCTACAAGAAATGCTGCCAAAGAGGCTTTTGTTTGTTTGTTTTTAATTCAATAGCAGTGTACAGCAGAAGCTTTAAAATCCAGAGGGTGCTTCGGCTGCTCACTCTATTTGGAAGAGGAAATGACCAAATGTACGTTACAGATGTAACCGGATTGAGAGGTAAAGCAAACACGAGATGCTGCTTTGTAAACCAATTCCCCTCGCACACAGAGAGGCAGGTTGCAGGGAAGGAAGAAAATAAAGAAAAGCAATTCTGAGAATTCAAACTCCTTTACCAAATCTCACAGCTCTTGTGGGGGAGGGGGGAAAGAAAAAGAAAATGGATTTCAAATGTCTCTAAGACATTGCAGCAGTAACATACAAACCACTACAAACACAGCCCAGGAAGAGAACGTGTGCTTTTCATACAGCTTCCCTGCCTCTGCTGGTTTCTGTATGCAGGCAGGACAGCTTCATTTTCTTCTTTTCCTTCATTTATTTTTTAACTCCAAAAAGTACAGAAAATATCAAAAGTGTTCTTACAACACTCTGCTAAAATCTGTCTCCATTTGCTATGCAGCTTTGCAAAAGGAGCTTCCAGCCACGTGTGGTATCTCTCAACTCTGACCCATACTTGCAAAGGAAAAGCAAGTTGCTTCGTACAATGAATACAATACAATACACCAGGTTGGAAGAGACCTTCAAGACCATCGCGTCCAACCCATCAACCAATCCAACCCACCTAAACAACTAACCCATGGCACCAAGCACCCCATCAAGTCTCCTCCTGAACACCTCCAATGAAGGTGACTCCACCACCTCCACGGGCAGCCCATTCCAATGGGCAATCACTCTCTCTGTATAGAACTTCTTCCTAACATCCAGCCTAAACCTCCCCTGGCGCAGCCTGAGACTGTGTCCTCTTGTTCTGCTACTGGCTGCCTGGGAGAAGAGGCCAACCTCTGCCTGGCTACAACCTCCCTTCAGGTAGTTGTAGAGAGCAATAAGGTCACCCCTCAGTCTCCTCTTCTCCAGGCTAAGCAATCCCAGCTCCCTCAGCCTTTCTTCATAGGGCTGTGTTCCAAACCCCTCAGCAACTTCGTTGTCCTTCTCTGGACACTTGCAAACAACTGGTGACAGAACAAGAGGACATAATCTCAAGCTGTGCCAGGGGAGGTTTAGGCTGGATGTTAGGAAGAAATTCTTCCCAGCAAGAGAGATTGGCCATGGGAATGTGCTGCCCAGGGAGGTGACGGAGTCACCATCACTGGAAGCGTTTAAAAAGAGCCTGGATGAAGCACTTGGTGCCATGGTTAGTTGATTAGCTGGTGTTGGGTGATAGTTTGGACTTGATGATCTCGAAGGTCTTTTCTAACCTGGTTAATTCTGTATTCTGCAAATAGGAGTGCATGTCACAGAGTCTGCAGTCAGCTACACCTTACCAGGAAAACAAATCCTCACCCTTCAGCAAACCTTGCTAACTCTGACTCTCCTTTATGTGGCCCATAATCAAAGCACTTTATTGTGTTATTTGAACATCTTTCTAAGTTACTCTTTCTTTGTAAAGCTCTGAGGGGCCAGGAAGCAGTGTTTGCCCACAGATAGCACTGTTAAAGTGAGCTTTTTGGAGAGGCAGCTTCAGGTGAGATGGGAATTCAGGATGTGCAACCTTTTTCCAGCCAGGATTTAACCTGGGTTTAACGAGCCTCATGCAGGGAATGTGCTACCAGGACATCTCCACTGAGGAGCTCCAGAAGGAACAGTGTTGAGGGTGCTCATAGACAAAGCAAGGATATGTTTTTGTACAATGTCCCTTACACCTCCCTGCAGCCTGTTCCTATTACAGAATCACAGAGTTATTGAGGCTGGAATAGACCTCTGAGATCATCAAGTGCAGCTTATGACCCAACACCACCACATTGACTAAACCATGTCACTAAGAGCCACATGCAATCTTTCCTTAAACACCTGATTAGCACCACTGATGCATACTAGAATGGCATCAGGCTTTGACACTGAGCAGAGCAAGAGATCACAGAATCACAGGATGATAGGGGTTGGAAGGGACCTCTGGAGGTCATCTAATCCAACCCCTCTGCCAGAGCAGGTCTACCTCTCTATCAATCTCTCTAGTACTGAAAGGTGTCCAAAGAAGGGCCATGAGGATGAGCAGGGGGCTGGAGCTCCTCTCCTATGAGGACAGACTGAGAGAGTTGGGGCTGTTCAGTCTGGAGAAGAGAAGGCTCTGAAGAGACCTTCTTGTGGCCTTCCAGTATCTGAAGGGGGCTACAAGAAAGCTGGGGAGGGACTTTTGAGGGTGTCAGGGAGTGATAGGACTGGGGGAATGAAACAAACTAGAAATGGGTAGATTCAGATTGGATGTTAGGAAAAAATTCTTTACTGTGAGGGTGGTGAGACACAGGACCAAGTTACTCAGGGAGGTGGTGGAAGCCTCCTCCCTGGAGGTTTTTAAGGCCGGGCTGGATGTGGCTCTGAGCAACCTGCTCTAGTATGAGGTGTCCCTGTCCATGATGGGGCGTTGGAACTGGATAATCCTTGAGGTCCCTTCCAACCCTAACCCTTCTGTGATGCCATGATTCAGTCTCCAGCCGAATCAAGTATCAACTGGATACTGCCCTTACCACTAACTACTAATTAGCCCCCACTCATACTAATCACCTCCCTCCTGGTCATCACAAGGAAGCCAGTTTCTCAAACAGTGCTAAATTGCACCTGGCAAAGGCAAATGCTGGGAAATAGGAACCACTCTCATTTCCCAGGCAGTGCCACCAGCCTTGCCTATCTTTTGGGATCAAAGAGTTAGTATCAGCAGGGATAAGAGATGGGGCTAGTGGTTTGGGATGCTAGAGAGGATCAGCTGTAACTGCTTCTTGCAAAGAGCTTTTCTAGGTTCTGAAGAGCAATTTTCCCTTTAAACCACCGTTTTGCATCTGTGCCCTCTGCGTTGCTGCCCATTACTTTCCAACTGGCAAACACCAGCAGAAATAAAACAATTGTGTGATTAGCATTGTCGAATGCAGACAAAAGAGAAGCAGCCATGCTGGCTTTAAGAGCCTTTAGCAAGAGGTTTTCTAAACTGTGTTAAGATGAATTTAAGGCTCCTTACCTGCAGCCTCACGGGCGGCGGCGTCTCATCTCACACTGCCACCGAGCAACCACAGTTTTAACTGTTTCAAAACAGCGGAAAACATGGAGGTCACATGGCTGCAGAGAGCATTTGGGTTAATCTCCCACAGCTCATACAGAAAGCAGAAAGAAAAAAAAAAAAAAGAAAAGAAAAAAACAAACCCAACAAGATGACAAAACAAAAAAGTCAAATAAACCCACTTCCTGCAAGAGCAGAAGTTAACCATCTCACGAGCGAGAGACTTACAGCCAGGTTTAGTGCAAAGCTCTTCCGGCTCGCATGAAAAGTTAAATGTTCGAGCATGAAAGCTGCTCCCCTCTGAAAACTGCAACAAACAGGGAGGGTTAGCTTTTGCAGAAGGTAAACACGGGTTTTAAAAGGAAATGCTGGAAGGAATTACAATCCTAAGCCTCAAGACAACTTCCCTTTTTCTTACCTTCAATGAAACCCTTTGAGTACTGGAATAAAGAGCTTGCAACAAACCTGCATTGCTGTTTTGAGAGGTAGCACCTGGCACTTACCATACTCTTACTTAAGGTTTGCAAAACAGAAAATTCTACCTAACCAGAGGCTTTGCTCCCAAAACAAACCCAAAGCAAAGTCCTGTACTATTGCCTGGTGAAGGTCACTCAGATAAAACCCCTCTGTAACTCTGCTTTTCTGTTTTAACACTTCTGCAGGAAGCAGCCCTTGGAGAAGCCCAGGCACAGCTGCTGCCCCACTTCACTTCCTGCAGCACCTCATGCCTTAACGGTCCCTCTTAGGCAGGGGAAACCCACAGAAGCAGCAGACTGAGATGCGGCTCTGCACCTTCTGGGTTTAGAAAAGCCCCTTCCTTTCATACAGCCTCACTAACGTCTTCCTCCGTGGCCTTTTGTTCAGCAAGGAATGAGAGCATCTTTCCGGTGTTTCCAGAGGAACTCAGAAAATGAGGTGTTTAGGGGCTTCCCTTGCAGGGTAGAATGGTTGTGCTCTCTGTACAAAGACTGTCAGAATGCTGCTCAGGATGCACAGCCCTCTGCTGATGCTCTGAGAGGATCTTTTTTGGCTGTCTCCCCCAATAAAAGAAAGAATACAGAATTAACTAGCTACCATAAGACCTGAGAAACTTAAGATGAAATGTGTCCCAGCAAAATGATCCTTATTGGCAGGGGCTGCTGGTGAAATTCCCCAAGATGATGAGCTCCATCTGTGCAGATGGCCCTGGGCACCCTGATCCAGTTGAGGGTATCCCTGCTGCCTGTGGGGAGGTCAGACTGCATGTCCTTTGTAGGTCCCTTTCAGCCCAGACCATTCTATGATTCTATGATTGATTCTATCATCTGGTGCCTAGGGAAAAAAAAAGGGTCCTGCAGCATATTGCATGGAGCAAGTGCAGAGATAAGAAGTGAGCTGGGGCTGGAGTAGAGCTTAGCAAGACCTAGAAAAGGACTGTGACAAATTTTACAGGCTGAAAAGGAAAATAATAATAATGATAATAATAATAATAATATTATTTATGGTGGCTAATTTCATACTGCAGCCAAAACCACAACAAAAACCAGATGTAAGAAAGTTGCTGTAGAGAACTTTAGTACGTCATGTAGAGAGCTTTAGTACATCATGTAGAGAGCTTTAGTACATCATGCACTTACTGAAGCACGTGGGAAGCAAGATCTTCAGAGAGTCAAGAATAATACCAGAAAGAAAAAGGGGAAACAGAGTATTGCTGAAGGAATGGCAGAGCTATTAGACCTCAGAGTGACCCTTACATTATTATTATTGATTTTGTAGTAACTTCTACAACCTCCATTTCATGGCCAAAGATCCCATTATGCTAAAGGCCACAGAAAGCCAGAAGTAAGATCATCCTTCCTCCCAGACGTTTACTATGTATTCCACATGGAGAGGAACCCACAGGAGAGGGAACTGGACAGCATGACAGCTGATTTTCACCATTTTAAGCTGAAATGTAATTTCTTTCTAGTCATTGCAATTTGGGGCTGTATTTTAAAGATGGACTTCCTGAAGAAAGTAAAGGGAATCATAGAATTGTTGTAGGGTTGGAAGGGACCTCAAGGATCATCCAGTTCCAAGCCCCCTGCCATGGGCAGGGACACCTCACACTACAGCAGGTTGCTCACAGCCACATCCAGCCTGGCCTTCAAACCTCCAGGGATGAGGCTTCCACCTCCTCCCTGGGCAACCTGTGCCAGTCTCTCACCACCCTCATGGGGAACAACTTCTTCCTAACATTCAATCTCAATCTACCCATTTCTATTTTGGTTCCATCCCCCCCAGGCCTATCACTCCCTGACATCCTAAAAAGTCCCAACCCAGATTTCTTGTAGCCCTCTTCAGATACTGGAAGGTCACAATTAAGTCTCCTGGGAGCCTTCTCTTCTCCAGACTGAACAGCCCCAACTCTCTCAGTCTGTCCTCATAGGAGAGGAGCTCCAGCCCTCTGCTCATCCTCGTGGCCCTTCTTTGGACACCTTCCAGCACCTCCAGATCCTTCCTGTAACAGGGGCTCCAGCTGCATATGAATGGTGACCATGTTTCTCTCAGATGTGAGGAGGTGAGAAATCAATCTTGTGCTTTAGAATCACAGAATCACTAAGGCTGGAAAAGACCTTTAAGATCACAGAATCTCAGTATGTTAGGGGATGGAAGGCAGCTCGATAGATCCTCAGTCCAATCCCTCTGCCAGAGCAGTCACCTATACCAGATCACACAGGAACAGTGTTGAATATCTCCAGAGAGGGAGATACCACAACCCCCCTGGGCATCCTGTTCCATCAAGCCCAACTTCCATGACCACAAAGCCATATCCTGAAGCACCACATCTACAGCTTCTTGAACACCTCCAGGGATAGACTCCACCTCCTCCCTGGGCAGCCTGTGCCAAGCCCTCCTCAATCTGCTGTGAACTAACAACTAGCTGCTCGTGCTTTAAGAACCTGCAGCAGCACTGATTGAATGCTCTCTCTTTTAAAAGCAGCAGCTTTCCACTCATGTTGTCACACAGAATGAATTTTGATTGAAAACTCCATTGTGGCAGCAGAGATCTTAAGAATTTCCTCCAACAAAACCATCAAGAGCATTTTTACACCTGTGAAATACTCATGAACGGTGGAGGACAAAGAGAACTTCCCCAATGAAATGTGAAGACATCAGCAGCAAACCTGCAGGCAGCTGCATGCAGCAGATCTTGCCGCCTGTCTTACCTTGTCCCAAGCCTAGAGTACCAGGGACATGGCATTTCTGATGGAAATGTCTTTCACCACACCTAACGTTTCCAGTCAACTTGCACACTCCGTCTGATTCCCTTCACATTCCACTTGACAGTATGTCACCAGTGACAAAATTCTATAAAAGGATGGCAGCTTTGCATAGTGCTTGAAAGTATGCAGCACAAGCTTCCTGTGTGAGCTCTGGAAGGCTGAAAATACTTCAGATGTGCAAAAGAACCCCAGTTTAGCAGAAACTAAGAGCTCGTTTCATCTAAGTAAAACTTAACAGGAAGCAGAGCCTGCACAGACGCTACCTGGAGCAGGTTGATGCTCTGTGCAGTGGCCATTGTCTGTTTGCCATTCAGGTTAAAGATAGAGCATCAGCTCTGAAGTGCAGATGTCCTTGTTTCAGTGACTCATGGTGTCAGTGCTTATGAGACATGTCATCATGTTGGTGAACATCCAGATTTCCACATCTTAGAGCATTAAGGCTAAAAGAGCAGGTTTAAAAATCACTGCTGACTGAGGGTGGTGAATGCCCAGCAGCTGTTACCTACTTTGTCATCGTCACAGAATGGCTCAGGTTGGAAGGGAGCTCAGAGCTCATCTCCTCCAACCTCCCCACCATGCCCAGGGACACTTCTCAACTACACTCAGCTGCTCAAGGCCTCATCCAGCCTGGCCTTGAATGCCCCCAAGGAGGCAGCCACAGCCTCCCTGGGCAGCCTGGGCCAGAGTCTCAGCAGCCTCCTGCTGAAGAACTTCTTCCTTAGCTCCACTCTAACCCTGCTCTGCCTCAGCTTCAAACCATTCCCCCTCGTCCAGTCTCTAAACATCCTTAGGAAAAGTCATTTACACACAGTACTGGTTAAATCTATACAACTTTTCCATCCATTATAGCCATTCTGGTGGATCATCTTCCAAAACCCTCTATACTCTGGGCTGCTTTTTCCTCCAAACAATCCATTTTACTTACCACAGCCTTCAAAGTGCAAAAGATATTTTTACCAAATTGTCACAGGTGGTAGAAAACAGATCTTCAGAGCTTCTCCAGCAGTTTCATGTTGGCTATATGGAAGGAACATATGTGCCGTGACTCGAGGTCTGAAACCCATACCACTCAGCTTTAGCAGGCAAATGATCTTGTATTAAAACATCTCCCTAATAGCTGAGCTGCTGAGATTTGATAACAGAAATACTTCACAAAGCAGCAGAGAAGTTCAGAACAGAGGTCTCTGAACATTCACTTCCCAACAGAGATATTTTTGCCTGGCAGTGAGGTTTGATTGGGAAAATATGCATAGCTAAGAAAATAAGATATTTCTTTATTTGTTTTACACTTCCTGGGTTTCAAACCTACCAAATGTAATTTTTGTCACTGTTTGAAAGGAAAAAAATATATGAAGACATTGATGTTAATGAATATTACTAGGCAAGAAAGTTCTACAGAAAGCCAAACTTGTCCTTTTCTCTCTCTCTCAGGTGTGTTAGGGATCTTGGCACTTATTTTAAAGGCCAGCCTTGCCTAGGGCTATGTTTAGCCACTCCAATCCACTGAACAGAGCCATAGTGCACTAAGAAAAAAAGAGACAAAACCCCAGCATATGTTGATGCATTATGTAAAGACTTTCCTTGACAGGATTGAGTTACATGCAAGCTTTAAATGCAGTGTAAATGCATTTTCTGGAGTGTTAGGCCTTCGAGTGCTGAAAGTGCTCCAATCCCAAACTGCAAAAAAGGTGGATTTACATCACACCATGGCGGACCTTCAAAAGACAAATGAGTCATGCACTTTAGGTGGCAACACCTTAATCAATGCACCCTTAGCGAGTCAGAGCTGCAAAGCAGAGCTAGCAAAATCCTTTCAAAGCCCTTCTCTTCTCTCTGGAGTTTACCACTGGCTTCAGGTGTCAAAAACCCCCAAAACCTTCCACTCCAATAGCTTGTTGACCGGAGATGTTACAAAAAGCACAGCAAGGAAGTATGAAGTGGCTGCCCTTGATATAAAATTGATATTGCAGCCAGTGTGGTTTCTGCCTCTATTAGACAAAAAAAGAGGTTTAGCTACGTGGTGAACAACAGTGGGGAAAGTACCAAGCCCTGTAAAATCCCATGCTGAGGATGAAGGCAGCTGAGATGGTCTGGGACATCCTCTTCTTTCGCTTCAGCCCTTGAAGAAGAGGTAACTCCTTTCTGCAGCATTAAATTCCACATCACAAGAGATAAATGTGAGCACAGAGGAACATAAAGGCATTCACAAACATAATGTGACCCCCATCAACTCCAGTAGAAATCAGAACTGCTGAAGTCATCACTTGTCTCTTCCTAACACAGAGTTTATCTGTGTGGTAGGCTCTGCTCTCGCTCTCCTCCCTCCCACATTGCCATTGCAGAACGAGGTCAAACTTTCCAGGCAGTTGTACCAAAAGAAAGAAGCCAATAAAATCAAGAGAAAGCCAGATGAAGGAAGTAAAATTCCTCTGCAGACAGATGGTTGCCCTCTCTCTCATCCAGAAGTTTTCAGGAAAGACCATGCTGCCAGAAATGGACAGAGAAGTAAAACAATGAGGCAAAATAGGACAGAGAAGCAAAGCAATGAAGCAGAAAAGGGACGGAGAAGCAACACAATGAAACAGCTTATCAAAGACTTGAGGCAGTTAGTTGAAACAAGTAATTCAATATGCCAGTTCCAATCACCTCCTCTGATTTTATTTACCCATGTAATGCAAGGGTACTCCTAGACTTTGTACATGGCTGTAGTCTTTTGCCCCTTTCTCCCACCTCTCTCCTTTTAACAGGTGATTGCTGTTGTACATCCTCACATGAGCTGGGAGAGCTGGCTCCTGGTGAACAGGGGTATCCAGATTTGGGATAAGCAAAGAAAAAAACCCCATACAGACAAACATGAAATGCCTCCCCAGCACAGCTAGCAGTCAGCAGGCTGAGTATTAGATGTGTTGGCTTTTTGCACTTCTTGGCAGACTTCTCACAGCAGCCACCTACAGAAAACAAGGAGATCCTTACTGTCAGAGCACACCAGCACATCTGCACAAACACATTTCGTTGCAGCTTGCTTCAAGCAGGTAAAAATAGAAGGCTGATGGCCTGCACTTGATGGCTTTTGAGGTTGTTCCAGTTTTTCAGTTCCTTCTGATCTCTGTAGCCTGTGGTCTCTGAAGTCATAGACTTCCTTTTCCCTTGTTTCTCAAGACCACTCTGTCCTCCCCTTCCCCTGCTTCATATTTGTAATCTTGCTTTTATGAGTCTCTTTTTATTCTGTATCTGCCAAGCTTAGCAAGAGACACTCTAACAGCAGGCACACAGCACTGTCATGATGCTGTAGCTGCCCACACAGGTTATGTAGAAGAATCACCTTTAGGAGGTGCTTAATGCCACGGTTTACTTCTGCATGATATGAGGGTGAGAGGCTGTTCAGCAAAAATGCTACAATGCTACTTTCTTATCAGCCAGAGTTCTACCTTCTGAGCTCTGAAAACCATTGATCCAGGTGCATTACTTCAGTTAGTCCAGACAAGGTCTGCAACAGGCCAGCACTTCCATTTTGAAGCTGGCATGAGCAGGATGATTTTGCACACCAGCAGCAAATTTGAATTTAACCCATAACACAGCTCAAAAGACAATTGGTATTTAGGGTTTGGGAATAACGGGGGGGGGGGGGGTGGGGTGGGGATGAGGGGTGGTGGTGCTGTTATGCTTATTTTGGATTTAGGCAAGAGAGAGAGAAGGAGCTTAGGATCTTAGGTGTAGTCCTCCAGTAGGCAGCCCCTACTCCTTGATCTGCAGTGGCAGAACAAGAGGACACAGTCTCTAGCTGCACCAGGGGAAGTCTAGGCTGGAGGTAATTGGCCATTGGAATGTGCTGCCCAGGCAGGTGGCGGTCACCATCCCTGGATGTGTTCAAAAAAGTCTTGGATGTGGCACTTGGAGCCATGGTTTAGTCAGTCACAGTTAGTTAGTGTCGGGTGACAGGTTGGGCTTGATGATCTCTGAGGTCTTTTCCAACCTGGTTGATTCTGTGATTCCATGAATCCATGCCCATGGGCAGGAGTGTCTGCAGAACTTGCTGCAGCCTCTATGTGTTTATAAAGACCGAGTTAATTACAGTTATGGTGACCTCTCTAGTTCTTTTGAGGGAAATAAATAAACCACCGAGCATTAGGCCTGTTGGGAAAAATATTCACCATGAGAATTTTTAATCCTGGTTTCCTCTTCCCTTGGTACAGGGGAGAGCAAAAGCAACTTGCACTCATTACTCATTTCTTCACAGAGCCAAGAGGGTTTTTGATAACCTTTAACAGTGAGAGTGTGGTGGAGGCACCAGACCTCCTCCCTCCATGCACCAGCTTAAGAATCTAAAATAGGAATTGAAGGGGGGAAATTAAAGAACAAGACTTGAAGCTGATAAGTGTGCAGAGTGTGGCATTAGGATGCACCCTGTGCAAAGCAGCTGCTCCTAACAGATTTGGCATATAACAGGGGGAATGCAATTTTGCACAAGTCATTATGTTCATTATATCATATTAATAGATTAAAATTAGCCAGGGATGGCTTTTTTTTTAAGACCATCTTACCCATAGATCCCTTTATCCTTACATTCTAAGGGGTTTTTGTTTTTTCTTTCTCCTCAATACTCTGTTCATAGAGGACATAAATGCTCAGATCGCTAGGAGCATAAGCCCCTAAATTCATGGCTCTTGAGCCTCTTCCGGGATAAGCATCATGAAGGAAAGGTACTTAAGGGAAATAGAAAATGACAACTTTTTTTTTTTCCCTGTCCTGATCTTTTGAAGACTGAATTGTTATTTCTCCCCTCCCCCCCCATCTTACAGGAAGAGATTCTGGACTAATTTTTTTTTTTTCCTACTAAAGGCTTTCAAGTCTAAAATTCATCAAGCATCTTGTCCTTAGGGACGGTGTCATCCGAGTTCAAAGGAGCTACAGCCCTGCAAAACTGATGTCTTCTTTCAGAGCTAATGTCTTTGTTTTCATTCAGGGTCTGATTTAATCAAGTTACACTGCTTCTTACACTCTCAGAGATGTTAAAAGGGGGGAAAAAAATCCACAACAAAAAAAGGCACCTAAAAAATAGGAAGAGAGAACCAAACCCCTTGATTCTCTGAAGAAGGACACACACCTGGATCTGCAGGTATATTCTATCCCTTTCACTGCTATGCTTTTCTGCCTAATAGTTTTTTTCCCACAGGACATATTTATAGTAGGTTATTCTTAATTCTGTTTTTATTTGGGGTATTTTGTTGTGTTTTAAGATCCTTTGACTTGACAATAGTAATCTTTCAAGGCATTGGTTTTAATGAGCAGCATTACAACTAAGAGCACGTTTTTATGTAATGAAATATAAAAGGCTTATTATACTTAATTTTTTTCCCCCAAGTAAAGTCTGGGTCTGGTTACTGATGGAGGAGCTTCAAGAGTGGTTTTTTTTTTTTTTTTTTTTTTTTTTTTTTTTTTGCTAAGCATTTCAATATTCATTCAGAAAAATGTCAGGATAACAGCCTGCAGCATGTGATTGTGGTGATTCATACTTGGGCTGGGGCTTTGTCACTTCAGTTTGAATCTCCACTTGAAGCAAGGAAGTTTGAATAAAGTAAGAATACCAGTGGAAACGAAGTGGTCAGATGCTGTGAGTCCACAGAATGTGGGATGTTCCAAAAGCTGACCCACAGCATTAGCCTTCATCTTTATCTGATAGAGAGCGATAGCCTTTGATTTATTAAATCTATTATTATTATTATTATTAAAATTATTGTGGCCTTCCAGTATCTGAAGAGGGGCTACAGGAAGGCTGGGGAGGGACTTCTCAGGCTATCAGGTAGTGATAAGACTGGGGGAATGGAATGAAGCTGGAGGTAGGGAGATTCAGACTGGACATGAGGAGAAAGTTCTTCACCATGAGAGTGGTGAGGCCCTGGAATGGGCTGTCCAGGGAGGTGGTTGAGGCCCCGTCCCTGGAGGTGTTTAAGCCCAGGCTGGATGAGGCTCTGGCCAGCCTGATCTAGTGTGGGGTGTCCCTTCCCATGGCAGGGGGTTGGAACTGGATGATCCTTGTCGTCCCTTCCAACCCTGACTGATACTATGAAATTGGAGGAGCTGAGAGTAGTTTCTTTCCAAAACTCAGTGGACTCCTGCCTTGGTCCAGAAGGAGTTTACCGTAATGGACTCAAATTCTTTCAACAGCAGATGAAACTTAGAGGCTTTAATGCATTAATTAAATGAATCTGCCGCGGAACTATCCTCAAACCAGAAGTCATAGACAATGATAACAAAGAGGATTTTCACATCCACTTGTCATCTTCCACCGTTGTTTTCTATGCCTCTATACAGGATGTATGCCATTAGCTTGATAAACCTTTCTTTTGCACAGCTGTGTATTGAACATCAAGAGGAGTGTGGCCGGCTGAGGGAGCTGGGGTTGTTCAGCCTAGGGAAGACAAGACACCAAGGGAACCTTCCAGCTGACTTCCAGTAGGTGAAGGGATCCTGCAAGAAGGCTGCAGAGGGACTTTTCCTGAAGGTGTCTAGAGACAGGACAAGGGGGAATGGTTTGAAGCTGAGGCAGAGCAGGGTTAGAGTGGAGCTGAGGAAGAAGTTCTTCAGCAGGAGACTGCTGAGACTCTGGAACAGGCTGCCCAGGAGGCTGTGGCTGCCTCCTGCCTGAGGGTGTTCAAGGCCAGGTTGGATGTGGCCTTGAGCAGCTGAATGTAGTTGAGAGGTGTCCCTGGGCACGGTGGTGAGGTTGGAGCAGATGATCCCTGAGATCCCTTCCAACCTGAGCCATTCTGTGATTCCATTAGTTTCTAGAAACTCAGTGTGAGTATGACTAGCTAATCAGCAAAACTGGAATCTTTTACACCAGGATGGTGAAACACAGAAATCAAGTTTTTGATGTTCGCTGCTGGGTGAATCTCATCATCCCCCAGCCTGGAGTGATATCCAGGATTGCCCCAAACTAGGTGCAGGACCTTGCACTTTGCCTTATTGAACCTCATGAGATTCTCCTCAGCCCACCTTTGCAGCCTGTCCAGGCTCACTCACAAACAGTTTCTCTAAGGAGAACTTCACCAGATTGTCCTCTGTAGGAAGCAGCAGCACAGGGGAGAGTAGGAGCATCCTTAAATAGAAACATCCACACGTTCACAAGTTACCTAGTTGTAAGGTGTTGCTGTAAGTAGGTAGGAACTGGCAGAGTCTGTTGCCTCTCTTGACCACAATGGTTTAAATTAGATATCACACATGGGAGCATCTGCACAGTTTGCACCAAGCTCCAGCTAAGACGTTAAAGCTGCTTCTGTGTCTTAACTGAAGGATGCATAGCTCTCACCATTTCCTTTCACCTCCCAGGTGGAATTTCAAATCAAGCACTTGTTAAAAAGAAACCTCACTGCTGAAACTGAGAATATATTGCAGATCTCTCGCTGCTGAGATTCATAACAGCTCCCAGTACCTGTGCTTGGGCTCAGGGTTCAGTGTGAACTTTGCAGACATCTGCTCCCAGTCACACTAGCAATGACCACCCCACATGATGCTCTCTCCAAGATGGTAAATGGAAATGGATAAAGGTTAATGGAGGCCACTGGGAAATTTTGCAATGTATCAAAGCTGCAGGTTCATAGATTCACAGAATGGTTTAGGTTGGAAGTGACCTTAAAGATCATCCAGTTCCAACCCCCCTGCCATGGACAAGGACATCTTCCACTAAACTCCCTCTGGGGAGGGGGCATCCTTGGCCTCCCTGGGCAACTTGTTCCAGTGTCTTACCACCCACAATGTAAAAAATATCTTCCTAATCTCCAGCTAAAATCCCCTCTCCTCCAGCTCAAATCCATTCCCTCTCCTCCTATCACTACAAGTCCTTGTAAAATGTCCCTCCCCAGCTTTCTTGTAGCCCCCTTCAGATATTGGAAGGCCAATATAAGCCCTTCCTGGAGCCTTCTCTTCTCCAGGCTGAACAGCCCCAACTCTCTCAGCCTGTCCCCACAGCAGAGGTGCTTTGATCATCTTTGTGGCCTCCTCTTGACCTGCTCCAGCAGTTCCATATCCCTCTTATCCTGGGGACACCAGAACTGGACACAGTGCCCTAGGTGGGTCTCACAAGAGCAAAGTAGAGGAGGAGAATCACCTGCCTCATCCTGCTGGTCACACTGCTTTTGATACATGTCTGCCTTCTGGGCTGCAAAGGACCATTTCTGGCTAATATTGAGTTTTGCATCAACTGACACCCCCATGAGCTAGTCCCATGAGGCTCAACTCGTACTCTACTACCACATTCGACAACATCTATCCCACTGATGGCCTTTCCAGCAGCAAAGAGCTTGCTCTATGTTGCACTAGGTGAGACCATGAAGTATCCTGAAATCTATACCATAGAGTCATAGAATTGTTAGGGTTAGAAGGGACCTCAAGGATCATCTAGTATAGATGATAGAGTATATATCTATATATCATCTAGCATAGATGAGAGAGACATGTATAGTATATATCCATGTATCATCTAGTATAGATGACATACACAGAATCCTAGAATGGCTCAGGTTGGATGGGACCTCAGAGATCATCTATTCCAAACCCACCACCGTGCCCAGGGACACCTCTCAACTAGACTCAACTGCTAAAGGCCTCAGCCAACCTGGCCTTCAGCACAGCCTCCCTGGGCAGCCTGTTCCAGAGTCTCACCAGTCTTGTACTAAAGAACATCTTCCTCAGCTCCAGTCTATCCCTGCTCTGCCTCAGCTCCAAGCCATGGCTATCTACACCGTCTACACTCCACTGGATGGGTTGCATCCCAGAAAAATCCATTCCTTTCAAGCTGCAGTGGTGTCTCTGATGCTCAGATGCTTTCTTTCCTTCAGAATGTGCTTTGTTATGAAGAAAGAAGTGGCAAAGTTTCCATATATATCTTCAATCCTGCTGCCTAGCACAGTGATGGTAAGACTGCATTTGGCTTTTCTTTCAGCTGAAGGCTTTCCAGTGCCCCTTGCCCCCTGAGCTTATTCCAGAAGCCTGCATAAATCTTGCCTCACATGGGAGGCATTTTGAACATATTAAATAATGATATTTCTATGTCTCTCCCACTTTGATGTGGTCTCCTAGGAGAAAGAACTCTCCTGGCTATAGGACTTGGTCATGTTTTAACAATTTGATGAGGTCTTCAAAACCCTTCAATAAAATGGAAGGGCTTGGTTTCATTTTATATACATATATATATATAAAATATATATTATATTATATTTTACATCTCTGTATAGTATGTAATATAGAAAAATATATGCTTTATATAATATAGAAAAATAGATTCTTTATAGAGTATATAATATATATAAATAAATAACAGATAATAAATAACTACATATCTATATTTGCATTTATCTTGGTTAACAGGCCCTGTCCCCCTCAAATTCTAATGTAGCAACTGGTTGAACATGTACTTTAAATTCACAATCAATTTCTTATTCTTAAAGCCTTTTTCTTTTCTTTTTTTCTTTTTAAATCATTTGATTAATTGCTCAAAACTGTACACAAAGATAAAGGGAACTTTGAAATTCATACCTTGGAGTATTAACATCTACTCAGGACTAGATGTAAATGTCAGTGAGGAAAAAAGATCTAATGAACCCTTGATTGGTGACATACAGTATTGCAGCTGCCTGGAATGTTAAATGGCTGGTGGCAGCTCCAAAGCAAAATCACTACAGAAGTTTACTTACTTCACAGGCTCTCACTCAGCCTTCCTAATGTCTTCTTCCAGGGTAGATGGAAGCCATTTGTTGCGCTTCATTTTGGGGAAGCTTAGTGGATGCTTTTAACCTTAACAGAAAAGGAAAAAAAAAAAAAAGGGGGGGGGGTAGGGCAGGGGGAGGCAAAGAGAGAAAGGAGAAAAGAAAAAGAAATTGCAACCACAGAAGGATTTTTCTGTCTAGGAAATTACATGACCATAAGTTTTCCTTTTCCCTGATGTCTTCTGTGCCATAATAATGGCTTCAGGATTTAAATCCTGTGCAGCTATTGTGACTTCAAAGCCTGAAAACTGCAATTGAATGAAGTAGTTCATCTGTCATTACTCAAATATGAAGCAATTATGATGAAATAAAGATAGAATTCCATTGAGAAATGCCCCAATCAATTCTCACTTATATTTAACTAGAAACATAAAATGATGCTTAGAAGAGTAAGTTTAGGCAATAAAAACTTGGAATGTAAGAAGTATGAATTACTGATCTATAACTTCTTCATTTCTGAATAAGCTTCCTAAATACATTTCACAAATATTGACAGAAGTTTGAGCTTACAGTGCAAAACTGCCTCTCAGCTGGCCACAGAGAGGGACTAGCCCTGCAGAAATGGATTTTCATCTCTTTGGGTGCCCAGGTTCAGACGGGAACCTGCTGGGATTTTTCAAGGTCTCTGAGCTGGTCACCTCCCTCTGAAACACGTGAGAGCATGACATGTTAATTGCATCTGCAAGGAGTGGGTGTTAAAGGGAGTCTATGAAATAAGAAGACACTTACCTCTGCCCTGCCTTCACGATGTTATTATCACTGCTTTGATGCTTATACGTCCTGCAAGGCCTCTCTGCAGATTTAGCCTCAAGATGCCTATATTCACCTTTGTGAACACAACCAGGGGCCTTCCTTACCCCTGGGGCTAGAATTTCACAGGGAGCTGACAGCTGTACCCAGTTGTACTTGGGAACATGACCACAACATATCTGAACTTAAAAAGAATTGTCCCAGTACTTAAAGGGATCCTGCAGTGGGACTTTTCCTGAGGGTGTCTAGAGACAGGCCAAGGGGGAATGGTTTGAAGCTGGAGGGTGCTGAGACTCTGGCACAGGCTGCTCAGGGAGGCTGTGGCTGCCCCCTGCCTGGGCATGTTCAAGATCAGAGTAGATGATCTCTGAGGTGCTTTCCAACCTGAGCCATTCTGTGATTCTATTGCTTTCCATCCTTTCTTTCTTCTTTCATCTTTCTTGCTTAATCTGCTGCCAAAACAAAGGTAAGGTGAAATCTGCAGTAGTCAGAGCAAAGGTTCCCAGTGTTTTGTATCTTAAACTCTTCAAGTGGGCCACATCCTTCCCATTCTCAACCATGCAAAGAGCTCAGATGAGGAAATAACTATATTCTGTGTCATCCTATGCCTTCACTCCTACTAAGCTAGCACTGCGGGGGTGGGAAATCACTGAATAGTGGTCAAGCCTTGGAGCAGGGAGGTGGTGGAGTCACCACCCCTGGAGGTGTTTAAAGCTGTTTAGATGTGGTGCTGAGCAATGTGGTTTAGTGGTGAACTTGGTTGAGCAGGGTTAATGGTTGGACCTGATGATCTCAAGGGTCTTTTCCAACCTGAGTGATTCTGTGATTCTATACTGCTGTCTTGGAAAACAAAACCAGACTTTGCTGTTTATGAAAAATAAAAATAAAAGAGAAATACTTTGTCTTCTCTTTAGTGCTCCCAGGGCAAAATGGGGTAAAAGAAGCACAAGTGGATCCTGGTGTATTTTTCCTTTCACACTTTCAACAGCTGCAGCAGATTGAAGAGATCCATACAGGATCAAATTGTGTTGTGCTGAGAAAGGTCACAGACAGCCAGGGATCTACATACTCACATTTCAGAGATCTATAGAATGGTTTGGGTTGGAAAGGACCTTAAAGATCATCTAGTTCCAACTCCCCCATGCCATGGGCAGGGACACCCTCCAGCAGACCAGATTTATCTTCCTTCATTTTGTAGGCATTTTATCATTCTGCCTGGGCACCACTTTTTCTGTCACCTGCAGACACTGATGTCATGCAGTTTAATTTGCAAAAAAATCCAATGTAATTTCTTCAGACAGCCCAAGAACTAAATGCTGTCACAATTAGAAAGCACCACTACTTAATACTGAATTTTAAATCAGAGCTGCAACCAGCAAGAAGCATTGAGGGTATATACAATTAATTATTTCCCACATAATTATTCCTGATATTACTCTAACTGTGATAACTTGGAGCATCTGAAAAAGCAAAGTGCAATATTCTCCTTTTTATTATTGTTGTTGTTGTGGCACAGGAGCTCTTTCACTTGATATTCCCTCACTAAATACTATGTAAAATACTGACACCTAATGTTAACTTCCAGTATTATTCATTCTGCAAAGCTTGGATTACTCTAAGTAGGGAAAGATCAGGTGCAAATGGTGCTTTTACTGTCACTTTATGTCAGTGAAATGCAACAGAGCCTCACCTCACTCGCTGGAAATAATGTTCTGAATGTATATACATGCCCCTAAAAGCAAAGAGCTTTTATGTTTATCTTCAGGGCTCATAGGTGTATGAAATAAAAGACAGAGCAATTAAGGAAAACTGGGGGGAAATAGTGAGGTTTTAAGCACTGGGTTTAATCAAATCCGTCCAATGGAACACAAATGTTTATTTATAAAGTCAATTTTTGTACCTTTAGCCTGAAATGTTGCTAAAAGACAAAATGCTAGTAAACATTTATGAATAATCTGTTACCTTTCAAAGCCTGGACTGTAGAGCTTCAGCAAGCAGTTTACCTCCCTAACTGGAGAGACAAAAGCAATTGTTTTCACAGCTCATGAATTTAATGCAGAAGCCAAAGTGGGACATCAAAATTCACCGTTTCTCTCCTGGTAACGTCCAAGTCAGCAAATCCTAACCTGGGGTCTCGGTGCTATTTAGAAACAGATTTTGAGGTTCCTGCAGGGTTTGTTGCACAAGCAAGGTCCAGCTGATATCAAAAGACGGTGAATAAGGTGAATAAAATAATTACACCATGACCCAGTGTCACATGTGGATTTATATTAAGCTTGCCTAACTGTGTAAGTGACTGTTAGCCAGAGCTGCACAGCAGCACAGGTGCTCCGAAGGCACTGGCAGTGAATTCACAGAACCACGGAACCATTCCGGCTGGAAAAGAGCCTCAGGATCACCAAGTCCAAGGCTCGCCCCTAAACCATAGCCCCATGCACCATATCCAAACAACCTTGAAACACATCCAAGGTTGGTGACTTCACCACCTCCCTGAGCAGCACATTCCAATCCCTGACCACTCTTGCTGGGAAAGAAATGTTTCCTACTGTCCAGTCTAAGCCTACCCAGTGGGAGCTTGAGGCCATTCCCTCTTGTTCTGTCACTAATTACTTGTGAGAAGAGACCAGCAGCAGCCTCTCCACAAGGTCCTTTCAGGTAGTTGTAGAGAGCAATGAGGTCTCCCTCAGCCTTCTCTTCTCCAAACTAACCATCCCCAGCTTCTTCAGTTGCTCTTCATCACATTTATTCTCCAGGCCCTTCCCAGCTTCTTTGCCCTCCTCTGCCCTGGCTCCAGCACCTCTTGTGTAGAGGTGCCCAAAACTGGACCTCACCAGAGCTGAGTACAAGAGGACAATCCCCTCCCTGCCCCTGCTGGACACAGCATTGCTGATACAAGCCAGGATGTCATTGGCTTTCTTGGCCACCTGGGCACACAGCTGGCTCATATTCAGTTGCCTATTGATTGGAACCCCCAAATGTGTGTGTGTGCCCCTCTTCAGCACTGCAGACCATCACAGTTTTATACAGGGTGCTTTTTTCACCTACAGTGACTTTTTACAGAAAATGGTCCTTTTCTGAGCTTGTGGCACTTGACAGATGAAAGCAGCTCTGCTGCAGGTGCAGGTGTGAAAATAAAACCCCGGCCACTGGCATGCAGATACCTGGGCTGCAACACCGTGAGACAGCCTCAGCTGGCTCCACGTGCCATGATGCCAGTGTAATCAAAACCCCTTGAGTGAGCCAGAGCTTTCCACTGATTAAGACTCCTGTGCTATTCTTGATAACAATGTTCCAGTTTAAGCAGCTGTTCTTACCCTTCACAGGTGCCAAAATGCCAATGAACACTTCACTTGCAGTTGTTTTTTTCTCCCAGCTTTTCTCTACGCTTCAAAACCAATGGGACAGGTGTTACACAGAAGCACAGGATGGTAGGGGTTGGAAGGGACCTCCAGAGATCATCCAGTCCAACTCCCCTGCCAGAGCAGCATCACCCAGGGCAGGTCACTCTCCAGAGAAGAAGAATAATCCACAACCTCTCTGGGCAGCCTGCTCCAGGGCTCTGACACTCTGAAAGGGAAAAAAATTCTCTTCTGTTATTGTGGCACCTCCTCTGCCCCACTGCCCCTCGTCCTGTCATTGGACATGGCTGAGCAGAGCCTGGCTCCATCCTCCCACCACTGCCCTGCACATCTTTATCACCAGCAATGAGGGCACACCTCAGGCTCCTCTGCTCCAAGCTCCAAGCCCCAGATCCCTCAGGCTGTGCTCATAGGGAGATGTTCCACTCCAGCATCTCTGTAGCTCTGCCCTGGACTCTTTCAAGCAGTTCCCTCAGGTTCTTGACCTGAGTGGCCCAGAACTGGACACAATATTCCAGGTTATCACAGGAGGCGTTTTAAAACTACCAATTTTTAGGGCATTTTAGAGCACAGGCAGACACCCTGAAGGCCCCCACGTTTCTCTGTGCAACAATAAATGCTCAGAGCGTGAAAGTTTCAACCAGCAAAGATGGTGGTGAGCCAAAATGATTGAATAGAATAGAATTAACCAGGTTGGAAAAGACCTTTGAGATCATCGAGTCCAACCTATCACCCAACACTATTCTTAGTTCTTAACAAGCTACAAACCAAATCTATTCAGTAGATGATTGGGAGCGGTCTTCACTTCTACCGCCAAACCCTCTCTCAACTCTGAAGTGGCATAAAAAGAAGTACTACCAGAAGTCATTTCCTTAGCGTTTCACACAAAATATTAGACACATTGAGTATCACCAGAAGGAAAGTTTCAGCTGATTCTTGCAAAGGGTATGTGCTGAATAGCTCCAGGCTTAGGAGCTCAGTTGCCATTCATGCCAAAGTGTTATCGCTGCCTTAAAACAACTCTGGGTCAAGTGCTGCTCAAATGCAAACAATTGCCCTTCATTTCTCTTTAGATGCCTGGTGCAAACCTCTCTGCAAACTCGGGCCACACCATAAGTTAACACTGAGATATTTGCTGCTGCTTAAACAGTTCAGAGTTCACTTGGTCTAACCCAAGCCTTATTAAAAGGGCTGTGAGCACTCACAGAGCCCTTTGCACTGCTTTACAGGAGTTCAAAATGACCCTCGGCTTTCTCGAGCACACCACCTCCACAATGACTACCTAGAAAGATAAAGCCTAAATGCCCTGTTTAGCCAACCGTGTATTACACCCAAGAAAGTATCTGCAATGCAAATCCATTCTTCAATTAAATCATTACTAAAACCAGAATCCCAGAGTGTTGGGGCCCTATGAAAAAATCCGGTTAAGAGTTTGGAGACAACTGATTGTTCAACTTTTACTTTTCAAGTGCACTCTGTGCACTGACGAATTAAAAATGCACATTGGGCTGCATCTTTTAACACTTGGTGATTTGCCTATCTTCCACTTTTTATTATGCATCATTTTTATGATAAAGAAGGGATTTTATTGTTGTTGCTGTTGTTTCCTCCCCACACAAACACTCCTGCTCCAGTCAACAGCAATTCTTCCACGCTTCTCCAAGCTAATGCAACAGAACTACATAAAATGTTTAAGAAAAGTCCCATTAAAATACACAAAGCGTACTAATTCATGAAGTCAAAGTCAAAGCAGAGAGGGAAATGTGAGCTTTAATAAAACTATGCCTGTTGTAAATAACTATTCAAGCACAGTCATTTTTTTGTTTGCTTTTTTTTTGTCCCTTGCAAATTGCACAGGATACAGCTCAGTCGACTCGAAGCAAAGAATCGCTCAGCAGGATAAATGCATCTTAGTCAGAAATAGATTAAAAGATACAGCTGAGCCATCAATAAGAACCAGATAGGGCAGTATTGTTTGCTGTTTGTTTTGAAGATGTAATTGCAGATCCCAGGATTTCAATAAATCTGTGCACATCACGGAAAGAATTGTAGAGAGGAACTGGGGCAACGCGAAGAGCGTTCGGTTCCCGCATGTCACACTGCAAGACAGAAAGGGAAGGCTTAGGAAATTCAGGTCACTTTGGATTTGTCTGTCAGACTGTATATCTAAATGTCATCCTTGTCTTCAAGGAAGAATGCCTGGACTGACAAGGAGACACATGGACAAACTTTGAGATCCCAGAGAATTTACTATGAGGAACATTATACAGAAGAGGATAGTAAAAAGAGCAGTAGCCTGAGAAAGGATGCAGAGCTCAGGATGGGCAGGACTCCAGCAGTGCCATTCAGGGGCTCCAAGCCATAATAGAATCATGGAATTGTAAGGGTTGGGAGGGACCTCAAAGATCATCCATTTCCAAGCACCCTGCCATGGCCAGGGACACCTCACACTACAGCAGGTTGCTCACAGCCACATCCAGCCTGGCCTCAAAACCCTCCAGGGATGAGGTTTCCACCACTTCCCTGGGCAACCTGTGCCAGGCTCTCACCACCCTCATGGGGAAGAACTTCTTCCTAACATCCAATCTGAATCTACCCATTTCTATTTTCACTCCATTCCCCCAGTCCTATCACTCCCTGACACCCTAAAAAGTCCCTCCCCAGCTTTCTTGTAGCCTCCTTCAGATACCGGAAGGCCACAGCAAGGTCTCCTGGGAGTCTTCTCTTCTCTAGGCTGATCAGCCCCAACTCCCTCTGTCTATCCTCATAAGAGAGGTGCTCCAGCCCTCTAATCATCTTTGTGGCCCTTAGCCACCTTATCATCTACAGCAACCCATAGCTGAAGAGGCAGGCACAACAAAACTAAAGTTTGTCAGTATGATAGAATAGAATAAAATTGACCAGGTTGGAAAAGACCATTTAGATCAAGTCCAACCTATCACCCAACTCCATCTCATCAACTAAACCATGGCAAGTGCCTAACCCTTAGGGTTAGTGTCTGGCACTACAGGTATAAGCAGTGGCACAGGGCTCACAGCATTATTCTTCCTCTTCTCTGTGAATGAACATTTTGCTGAGTAGAATAATGCCTCCTATTTGAAGTGTGTTACTCTATTGCAAAACCAAGCCAAAAGTGTGGGACCCTGTGCCCTCTTAAAAGCAGCAGTTCCTGGAAATACCTGGCAGCACCAAAACAGCAGCATATCTAGCCTAGAAGAGTGGGGACACAAGCCACCAGCAGATATAAAACTCATATCTCATTTATATGGCATGGTGCTCTCAGCCTCACCTCCTAGCATTTCTAAATCACCTTAGATGCAGCTTTTATTCTTGCCTGAGCTGTGCTCAGAAGCAGCCTTGCACTTGAGCATGGCACTGTTGTTCAGTGGCATCCCTTTCTGAGTGCTCAAACACATCTCTAAGGAAAGAGCAGCTTCTTAGATCCTCCACCTTAAGTGCCTTGCAGAGAGACAGGCTTTGGCCATTTGCCCACGGTGGTGGTTTAGAGCTCCTTGTCATTGACAATCTGTAGGTGTCTGAGTTTTGGCATTGAAGGTGGTGAATGTCACCCAAGTGCTGCTGACTGCCAGCACCCTGAGGTAGCTCAGAGCTATTTGAGGTCTCTGGCCTCATTCCTGGACGCTCAGCAGGGGACCTGGACAAGCACACTGAACAGAAGCTTGTGCAGGCAGTGCATTGCACTAGACAGTTCTGAGGCACTCACATTAGTGTTTTGGGCTTTTTTCCCCAGTGATTTGGGGAGGGAAGGAGGCAAGGCAGACAGGGAGACAAGAAAGGAGGAAAGAGGAGAGGGGCAGAAAGAGAGGGGCAGAAAGAGAGGGGCAGAAAGAGGAAGAAAAAAAGAAAAGAAAGATTTGCAGAATGAAAGGAGATAAATCAATAGAGAATGAACAATGTACAGGGTAGCAATTTACAAACCCACTCCACTTGTTTGATTATTGAAAGCCTGAAATGCTATGCAAACAATTTTCATCATTCCCAGTCAGGGTTTAGCCATAAAATAGAGAACGTTTGAATAAATGCCAAATGCTGATATTGTTGCAGTGTAAGTTCTTAAAACAGGGCATAAGAAGATGAAGTTTGATTTACTCACAGCTACTCCTCTCTTCTCCAGCTCTTTAAACACAGATTTGATTGGAAGGGAAAAGGACAGGGTGAGCTGGCAGCCTCTTTCCTCGGTCTGAGATGGTGTGATTATTTTCACAAAAGGCTTCTCTGGATTCATTTTGTCCTTGCTGTAGTAATGTTTTATCAGGTACTCCAAGTACCCAGTGAGTAGGATGGATTTCCTCCTCAGTGCGTTCATTGTAGTTTGGCCAAAAACCTATGAGGATTTTAAATCATTAGAATGCAATGAAGAGTCAAAGGGTGGCAGATTTCTTTGCACATTATCACTGGAACCAAGTGGTAATATCAGACAGAGAGACGTGCACGAACAGGGCAGGACTGGGCACTTGGAAACACAGGAGAATGTTGTCACTTTAGATAATGATAGACATTTAGATTAGGTTTAGACTGGATCTTAGGAAGAAGTTCTTCAATACAAAGGTGGTGGGACGCTGAAGTAGGCTGCTCGGGAAGGCTGTGGCTGCCTCCTCCCCGGGGGATGTTGAAGGCCAGGTTGGATGAGACTTTGAGCAGCTGAGTGTAGTTGAGAGGTGTCCCCGGGCATGGTGGGGAGGTTGAAGTAGATGATCTCTGAGGTCCCTTCCAACCTGAGTCACTCTAGGATTCTGTCATTTCTGTCTCCTGTTTGAAAGTTCTACACACATCTGCAGAAATGAACTTGCACACAACCCCAGCTTGCTAAGAGAGCCTCCATTGGCATATCTGAGGAGGACCCATGAAACCTCTGCACATGCAACAGGCCTGCATGAAACTCAAAACCACAAACAAGTTTTCCTTGTACATGCCTCAAGTAACAAAATCCAAAGGGCCCCAACTGAAACACCACATCTACAAACCCTTGTCTTTGGAAACACAAAATTTATACCAATGTATTGACTTCAGTGACTGAAGACCTGTGCAGGGTCTGTCTCTGCTAGCTGACATGAAGAAAAAACAATAATTTTCTTGATTCTGATTTTCTGATCCAGCTGCAAGGACTAGTGAGCTGCAGAAACTCAAAACACCATGAGGCAAGCAGAAGTGATTGCTGAAGAAAAGTGTCAGTGCTTCTTTGCCACACAAACAAAAACAAAGAGTGTGGTAGAAGAGTTTGGGAGCAGGATCAAGTGAGGCCACTGCTGCACGTGCTCTGGAAAGGCTCAGTTGCAGGGAATAATGGAAAATGTGGCCCTGGAAATAATTTACTCCTGCCTTCCTCAAATGTTCCTTTTTCTTCTTGCCATGCAAGTAGCTTCAGGGAAAAATGAGGAGATACAGGCATGGAAGTACCCAGCAGTTGCTTCAAATCACATTCTGGTAGATAGAGGCAGTATCTCTGCTCGTGGACTCTACGGAAAGCAGCTGCAAATTCAGAGGCACGGTGGAAGCCCTGGATGAAAATCCATGATCTTCACTCTCAAGAAATCACTGACCCACTCTAAATCATAGAATATTAGGGTTTGAAAGGGACCTCAGCACCCTCCCAGCTAAAACAGTTTTTCCTTATATTCAGGTAGAATTTCCTGTAATCCAGTATGTGTGCTGTCTCTGGGCACCATGGAAAAGAGTCTGGTCCCATCCTGCTGACCTCCACCCCTCAGATTTTGATCAGCATTGAGAAGATCCTCTCTGGGTTTTTTTTTTTTTTCTCCAGTCTAAACAGTAACAGGCCTCTCAGCCTTTCTCATAAGAAAGAAAAGTAGCAAACACCTTTACAATTAGAATCATAGAATTGTCAGTGTTGGAAGGGACCTCAAAGATCATCCAGTTCCAATCCCCTCACACTACAGCAGGTTACTCACAGCCATATCCAGCCTGGCCTTCAAAACCTCCAGGGATGAGGCTTCCACCAGTGTCTCAGCACCTTCATGGGGAAGAACTTCTTCCTGAATCTACCCATTTCTAGTTTTGATTATATCATACCTCCTCATGTACTCCTCCTTGAGGCATTCCACTCAAACTACAACCAAATCTGGTTTCCAGCAGCACCTGGAAGCCACTCTTTTGTAGCCTATCCAATTATCACTCTGTGATGCTCCCACGAGCTCTGGATGCTGCAGAAAACCAAACCCCCCTACACATGTTTCCTGTGAATCTGGATGCTGCAGAAAACCAAACCCCCCTACACATGTTTCCTGTGAAACAAAAACTGGCTGCTCTAAGATAGACTTTGCATGGAGACAGCACAGTCACAGAAACAAGTGTGGCCGGGATGAAAGGCCTCAGCAGCCAGTGTGTGCACTGGTCAACAAGAATCTGGAGGTGCAGAGCACACACACAAAACTGTTCAGCACATTACTGGGGCTAAAATGGAGACCTGCCTCCCATTCCTCTGAGCTTTGCCAGCAGTATGAAGGATGGATCTCCTTAGGCTGCACACACACACACAAATCTGTTTGCTCAGGCTTTGTGCAAAGGAATATTTGGCCTCCTGGGTGAAATTTGTTGGAAAAGATCTTTTCAGTGTGGCTGTGGAGCACTCCCCTTTTTTTCCATAAAAGGGAGCAGCTCCTGCCATAACAGTCACTTTAAGCATTATTGAGGAATAACATCCATTAACACTTGCAGTTTCCATTGTTTCCAGTGGAAACACTGCCTTCTGCTTAATGTGTCCCAGTGAAGGTGCCATGCAATTTCACTAGCCATCTCTTGCCAGACATGAAACCTATTCTGTTTCCCACTGTACTGGAGCAATTAGCACTGGGAAATCCTGACTGTGCCAAAAAGGTAATGCAGGCCCAGGAAAGCGGAGGCGATGGAAACTGCTCAGCCCTCATTGTTTGAGCCTCCCTGCAGTGGGCTAAATGACATCAACCCACACAAACTGGAGCACTGACAATCTGGGTCATAGCAGAAGAGCTTTCAGCTTATCTCCAAGGTCACATAAAATTTAAAAAAATATATTGGATGTTTCAGGACTAGCAAAATAAATTGTCAGGCAGAACAAGAGGCATTGCTGTGCCCTTTGCAGTCCCTCAGCGTTGCATGGAAGCTGGAGAGAGCACAACTGGCAAACTGATGACATTGTTTGCTTAAGATAGTGGGTTTCTTTCAGTAAATAATGAAGAAGGATGTTCAGTGCATGGGCATTTGCTCTTTGCTCCAGCATCAGCTCTACCATGACACTAGCATTAATGGAATGGTAGAAAAAAAAACAAATTTCTCCCCTTCACAACGGTGGCAAAACCTTGCTAACGAAGGCTGGCATGAAAAGCAGCTTAGGAAAATTGTTCATCCACTATAGCACATGGTAAAGAACGCTAAGTAAAAGCATTCTTTTCAGCCACAGAGGCCTAGACTCCTGCATTTTAGAGGTGAAGCATCCAGAAGAGAGATGCTGCTGCGCCTGGATAGGAAACACAGCATAATACAAGGTATTTGGAGAACAGCTGCATGCCTTCAGACCTGAACTGTGCTCTCCAAGGCGGAGCAGAGGGTTTTCAGCACTTGAGTCACCACTTCCTAGAAAGGAAGGGATTAGCTCTGTATGGCAGGACTGCCCTTTCCACAGCCATGACTTCAATGATTCGTATAGAGATAGGGCACAGATGGTGCTCTGATCTTTTGGCCACCAGAAAACCAGTGAAGAAATGAAAGAAAAAGCAGTCTGAAGCTACTGAATCATAGAATAGTTCTGGCTGGAGAAGACCTTTGGGATCATCAAGTCCAACTGTTAACCCAGCACTGCCAGGCCACCACTAAATCATGTCCCATCTACACATCATTTAAATCCCTCTAGGGGTGAGGAGTCCACTACTGCCCCTAGCAGTCTGTTCCAGAGCCTGACAGCCCTTTCTGTCAAGAAACTTTTCCTAATATCCAACCTAAACCTACACCTGGTGCAGCCTAAGGCCATTTTCTCTTGTCCAATTGCATGTTCCTTGAGAGAAGAGATTGATCCTCACCTTGCTACAACCTCCTTTAGAGAGTGAGAAGGTCTCCCACAAATCCTATCGAGGAAGCCAACAGCTTCTGTATTTCGGTTTGTAATCAAAAGGATTACAGGGAAAGGCAATTCTGTACTTCTATGACAGGTTGCCTGAGCCACTGGTTCTGTTTAGGCTTCTTTCATCCATAAAGAGGTCTGTTTTGCTCAGGGAAATATAGGTAGAAAAAACTCTGAATGCAGCTTTTCAGAGTGATACAATTCCTTCACAGGGAGATCTTGAACAGCATCTACACGAAGAGAAGGCTCCAAGAAGACCTTATTGTGGCCTTCCAGTATCTGAAGGGGGCCTACAAGAAAGCTGGGGGAGGGACTTTTAGGGTGTCAGGTAGTGACAGGACATGGGGGAATGGAGCAAATCTAGAAATGGGTAGATTCAAAGTGGGTGCTAGGAAGAAGTTCTTCCTCATGAGGGTGGTGAGAGACTGGAACAGGTTGCCCAGGGAGGTGGTGGAAGCCTCCTCTCTGGAGGTTTTGAAGGCTAGGCTGGATGTGGCTCTGAGCAACCTGGAGGGTTGGAACTGGATGATCCTTGACCTGACAATTCTATGATTCTATGAGTTGCACTAAGCAAGCTCTGAATCTCTCTGTATGGGAAAAGCTGCTGCCTGTATTGAGCCCCTAAACACTGGGATAGACATAGGGACAGCAGCCAGCCTTGGAGGTGCACACTCAGGTATACTGGGTCCAACAGCAAGTTTTATGAGGACAGTGAATCACAGAATCAGGGGTAAGGATATCTGTTGAAGGTCTTGGTTTCCCAGCTGGCAGGGGGTGTTTTGTTTGGTTTTCATTATCCCTCCTACCAATTCACTTTTTAGCTATTCTGCAGTTGTTTTGTTTTGTTTTAAGGGAGATACCAGTAACACACAGAGCATTGACTTAGCATGTTTATACTCCTAAATTCAGGCTCAGAGTAAAGCAATGACTTACCTCTAAACTAGCTTGCAGAGCACACACCAGCAAAATCGGAGGATTTGATAACCGGAATCCATTAATTCCTTCAATTAGTTGCAGTTCTGGAAAATTAATAACTTATATTAGTGGTTTTGATTCCCTCCTTTCACTGGATAGGACCTTATCTTGAAGTCCATCCTCAGGCAATAAAACATTTCACTAATGTGGCCTGTAGGAATCGTCCATTAAAAGGAAACAGTAATCCGTTCACAGCTAATACTTTTAGCTTCCAGAAGCAGCCCAGTTTTTATCCAGTGGAAGACCTCATTAGTGGCTTCCTGGGAACCAGAGAACTGCAATTAATTTGTTTAAATGGTGTGTGTTAAAAACCACCTTTACACTCGAATGTCTTTTAACAGTGGCACAAGCCAGAGAAATTCCAAGTCAGCAGAGGCGAGGCACGGTCCCCGGCGCACGAGCAGGGAATCATGTTCCTTAACTTTATTGAACTGACGAGACACAGGGGAGACTCCATATGCAGCTAAGTGTGGCTTCAGGCCACGCAGGGAAGTTGTGCAGACTTTAGGCTGTGAAATTTCACCAAATCTATTTAATAAATCTATAAAAGCCTGGCTGTAAGTTCCGTGTCACCGTTCATATTTCATGCTCCAGCACCGGAGCAAGAGGATGCTGCGGAGGAAATCTCTTTTCACGCGCAGCAGCCTGGCTAATTTCATAATGATTGTTGCCCAACTTCTCCCTGATAAGCTGCCCATGGAAATGAATAAATAACGTGTTTGGGGGTTGTTTTTACTTCTTCTAACAGTATTTCAAGGCCATTTGTGTCTCCTGCTGGCTTTCCGCAGTGTCAGGCTCCTGCATTTGGTCAGAAAAACAAAGAGCAGACTGAGGCTATTAGGGAGGTGATCTCCAGCCAAAGACACATCAAAAGGAGCTGCCGCGGAAAATTAACAATACAGTGAAAACAAAACAACCAATCAAACCCAGAGGCTCCTTCCTCCTCCCGATCCCTCAGGATATTCTGTCGTCCCTTAAATTGGAGCTGAACAGTCTAGCTGTCAGATTTGGGAAAGGAGGCCTCGTTTCATATTGGGACAGCAACTGCTTAGCTATTTCAGAGCAGGGTTGGGTTTGTCTCATATCCCATCCTTCACTCGTGGAGATGCTGAGACATTAGTGGTATTTCATGACTTATGTCAGGTTGCCTTACCTTTATTTATCAAGTTTCTCATTAATTCCAGTGGAACTAATCCTGAAGTAAGATATTCCCCAAGTGAATGATAGCAGATCCTCGCTCCTCCGAGACTTATGAATTTAATTCACTGAGATACTTTGAAAGTTTCATCCATATTCTATATCTGCATTTTTGAAGGTATTTCACAGCAAAATGTCTGGAAGCAGACAGTCAGACCCATATGCCCAGAGACCAAATTTATTCCCACATTTACTTTGCTAACTCCATTGCATTACATATTTGGGAAGAGTTTAGCTTAATACCTTTAGCATAAGTGAGGAAATGTAAAGTTCTATCCTTGCTACTCAACCCACTCTAAAAGTGAAGGTGGTTATGTATATAAATACTTCAAGTAAGGTGAAATTGAAAGTGTAAAAGTACATACTGTTTTCCATGAGGAATCGTGTCTTGAATTCATGGCCCCACCAGCCAATTAACCTAAGATAGTGTAAAGAAAGTAAATTAGCAGCAATATTGGTGTAAGAGCCTTTAATTTATACTTGAGAGTTAAGAAATAGATAAGGAAGATTAAGAAATAGACACATTTCTAATAGTGCATCTGACAGTGACACCACAATGCAATAAATTCTATGAATAGCTAGCACTAGAAATTCCATATTGCTATCTGAGAATTTCTCTTTTTTACTACTAATGATAAAATGTACCACATCTTTCAATTAGCTATTGATTTCTAACAATACCCATTCTGCCTCAAACTCATTTGCCAGAGTGAAAAATAAACCAGAAGCATTTCCACTGTTTTTCTCCAATGCATTAAATTCGAACCCCTCTGTTAAACTTCTTCTAATGGATATTGAGAGCTGAAAGGTGTTCTAAAATCTGCCTTTGATTCACCCAGAGAAGGAGTTACTGATGGACAGCAGACAAAACAAAAGGGATGTCAGAAAAAGGACGGTGTGAGTGTTGCCTTTTCCTTACTGTGAGACAGCAATGTGCATTCTGAGGTAACCTTTCTTCCCCTGAACCATAGGCGCTATTAAAAAACTTTGCTTGGAATAAAAACCAAAACAGCTTAACCCAAGAATCATTCTTGAGGTCATCTACAGGGAAAAAAAGAAAAATAATTAAAGACCTAATATATTGGAAGGGGCCTCCAGAGGTCATCTAGTCCAACCCCCCTGCAGTCAGCAGGGGCATCGTCCACTAGATCAGGCTGCCCAGAGCCCTATCCAGCCTCACCTTGAATATTTCCAGGGATGGGGCCTCAACTCCCTGCCTGGGCAACTTGTTCCAGTTTTCCACCACCCTCATGGTGCAGAACTCGTTCCTAACATCCAATCCAGATCTGCTCTTCTTTCATTTCAAACCATTGTCCCTCATCCTGTTCCTGCAGGCCTTTGGAAACAGTCCCTCTGCAGCCTTCTTGTAGCCCCCTTCAGATACTGGAAGGTTGCTATTACGTCCCCATCCAGAGTCCTCTCCAGGCTGAACAACCCCAGCTCCCTCAGCCTGTAGTAGAGGCGTTCCAGCTCCCTTCTCCAAGCTTGGACATGAGGATGACACTACATTATCAACTTGTGTTTGCTGACAAACATGCTTTAAGGACTTAGCTATGATCAGTCTTCCAAAGCAGCTTGATGCACTGGGTCATCTAGTCCCCAAGGCACTGCAGGTAACATCAATGCTGTAAAACCAAGTAACCTCTCCCCCACCTCTCTTGGGTTCTCTACTTCTTAACCCAGTACATGGTAATATCAGTCACTAATAATGTCAGTGATGCTTGGAGTTCCCCATCTCTCAATGCGGTTATAATATTAAGAAGTCACAACCACAGTCTCTTTCCTTACCTTCAAAGGTCTCCAGTACTGGACATCTTTAACACTGTTTGTTCCAAGGCTTTCCTCAGTTTTATAGAATCCTAGAATGGCTCAGGTTGGAAGAGACCTGAGAGCCCATCTCCTCCAACCTCCCCACCATGCCCAGGGACACCTCTCAACTACACTCTGCTGCTCAAGGCCTCATCCAACCTGCCCTGCAACACCCCCAGGCAGGAGGCAGCCACAGCCTCCCTGGGCAGCCTGGGCCAGAGTCTCAGCAGTCTCCTGCTGTAGAACTTCTTCCTCAGCTCCACTCTAACCCTGCTCTGCCTTACCTTCAAACCATCCCCCCTTGTCCTATTACTGGACACCCTTATGAAAAGTCTCTCCACAGTTCCTGTAGAATCCCTTGGAAGGCAACCTTCTCTTCTCCAGGCTGAACACCCCCAGCTCCCTATCCCTGTGAGGATAGGCTTATCCTCACAGCAGAGGTGCTCCAGCCCCTTGTGGCCCTCCTCTGGACTGGCTCCAACAGCTCTGTGCCAGGTAGCAGAGCTGAGGGGAGTGAGGCCTGGAAACTTTTCAAAACTTGTAAGAGTGGAAAAAAAGAAAAAAATCTTTAAGCAAAATTCATGGCAGATCAGCATTCCTGGAAGCAAACATGGAACAAGGAAGCCATTACCCCTCTCCAAAGCAGGAGCACATCTTTGCACTGTGCTTAAAAGAGCTTAGCTCTGCAGAATTCTGTGTTTGAGTCAAAAACTTGTTATATGAATACTGCAGAGTGTAAAATGAAGCACTTCATATTTCTGTATAACAACACAGGGTTTATGTTTACTTCTTTGGGAGGCTCTGAGCTGCATCCAAACAGAGTGTGTACAAGAAATGCATGCTTTTTTGCTTTATTGCTGCATGATGTTTTTATTATTCTGAGGCCCGTGAAAATCAATAGTGCAATATACAGGCATTCCAGATGAGATATTATGTTGCCAGAATGAATATGCCCCAAATAAAGTGTAATGCAGCTTCTGCCCAAGTGACTCAGTTACTGATGCTCTGAGTCAGAGCTATTTAATATGAACTCTATAATATATGCAACATTCAGAGTTTAAGGGTAAAATGCTCTGGATGTTACTACAACATACTTCCAGTGTCAATGGCAGGCACAGTGCATGGATGCCAAAAGTTTTACACCAAAACAAGTATTTCATGGGGCTTCCACAGAATCATAGAATGGTTCAGGTTGGGAGGGACCTCAGAGCTCATCTGCTCCAACCTCCCCACCATGCCCAGGGACACCTCTCAACTACACTCAGCTGCTCAAGCCCTCACCCAGCCTTGCTTTCAACACCCCCAGGCAGGAGGCAGCCACAGCCTCCCTGGGCAGCCTGGGCCAGAGTCTCAGCAGCCTCCTGCTGAACAACTTCTTCCTCAGCTCCACTCTAACCCTGCTCTGCCTCACCTTCAAACCATTCCCCCTTGGCCTGTCTCTAGACACCCTCAGGAAACGTTCCTCTGCAGCCTCCCTGGAGGATGCCTTCAGGTACTGGGCGGCAGCTCTGAGGTCCTCCCAGAGTCTTCTTTTCCCCAGGCAGAACACCCCCAGCTCCCTCAGCCTGTCCTCACAGCAGAGGTGTATTAGCCCAATGAGTGTTTTCTGAACCAGAGAATTTCTTCTGCATCTCTACATCCACCCAGAGACAGACTCCCCATCTGGAGTCTTGTCTAGGCTGAACACCCCCAGCTCCCTCCGCTGGCCACACTCCTCTTGGTATGTAATATACAGCCCATCAATTCTGGGAGAAAATACCGTGTTTTATGTGGCCCACATCCTTTATTTCATCCTAGATAAAATAAAGACCAACCAGAACGTTACCCAGATAGAGCCTGATGCACTCTGGTTGCATTCTCAGGGCTCAGAACTGGCTAGCTCTGAAGCTGGCTTAACACCAGATCTCTGCTGCAGCGTCACATTTGCAACTTGGAAACTAAATTTTTTTCTGAACTTTTCCAAACTGACAGCATGAAGGATTCTTTTGAAGACAGTTTTAGCTGCCTTGCCCTTTCCTACCATAACTTTGACAATTTGCTTTTTTCCCTCCTCTGTTTTTTTTGGCTGTTCTAGAACTTCAGAGGTGTCACTCCAGGATGTGCACTTTGAGGCAGCTCTGGTCCTCCACTCTCATTGATCTAATGGTCCATATGGATGTCACGTTATTTGACATTTAAGCTGACAGGCTTCACAGTCGTGGAAATTAACAAAATCTTTACAAATTAGCAATTTTGCTGTTTACAAATTCCTGTGAAAAAAAATTTTTTGAAGTGAAAGGGTTGCCACTGCTATGCCAAACCTCAACCTGTTACGATGGGAAATAGCTAAGGTGTTAAACCCCAAACATAAGGCTTTATAAATGCCAGCTAAAAATAATAGGCAATAAAACCACACATTAAAGATACTGCAGTGAAATTTCTTATTAAGGAGTTGTTCCTCTGCATGCTAAATGAGTGTTTTGAAATGCAGTCACCATTTTGACTATTCCTGCTTCAAAAAAATAACCAACAAAAAAACCCAGCAACCCCAAAGCCAACAAAGGCAGTGAGATCTAAATTGACTTTAAATTCCAAGCCATAATCTTTGCAAAATGCATAACGTGGAAGGCTGTGAAAAGCATTCTATGATGTGCTTGGGTAGAAAAACACCTTAAACTGGTTAATAACATGACTCTGCAGTTACATCCTTTTCATTGCAGAGAAACCCGTTGGATGTGTGTTAAAAAACAGTGTCTGGAGAGAATAGGCTCTCATTTGGCAAATGTCCCACTCTAAACCTTTGAGAGTCTTGGTTTACTGCTCCTCTCTCTTTACAAGTAAATATATCCAACCTGAGCACCTGACCCAACCCAGAACTAATCAGTGATAGTTATCACTGACAGTCACCCCTGTGAGGGTCAGCCTGTGCTCTGTGCCCGCCTGCCAGTCCCACATACACCCAGCTTCCCAAGGCTGCCCAGCAGAGCAGCTCCTGCACCACACCTTTGGTTGACATCTCTCCATGCAGCAGCAAAAGCAGACATGGAAATAACTGCAAACATGCCAAAAGAACCCTAAAATGACTCAGGTTGGGAGGCACCTCAGAGCTCATCTCCTCCAACCTCCCCACCATGCCCAGGGACACCTCTCAACGACACTCAGCTGCTCAAGGCCTCATCCAGCCTGGCCTGCAACACCCCCAGGCAGGAGGCAGCCACAGCCTCCCTGGGCAGCCTGTGCCAGAATCTCACCACCCTTCTACATCTTCCTCAGCTCCACTCTAACCCTGCTCTGCCCCAGCTTCAAAACATTCCCCATGGTACTGTCTCCAGGCACCCTCATGAAAAAATCCCTCTCCACCCTTTCAGTAGGATCCCTTGGAAGGCAGCTGTAAGGTCCCCATCTGGAGTCTTCTCTTCTCCAGGCTGAAACCCCAGCTCCCTCAACTTGTCCTCATAGCAGAGGTGGATTGCTTGGATCATCCTTGTGGCCCTCCTGTTAACTTACTCCAACAACTCTCTGTGAGGTTTCCTGTGAGGCTCACAAGTTCTTATAAACATACTTCTAGGAGCAAATCTCTTTTGAAACAGATTCTGCACTGCACTTTTACACCTCAAAAGCCATCCTCTCATGGTTTGACCACACTAAGACTTTCCTGTGGAGTCCTGCAGCTTTCCAATCTATGCAGAGAACCAGTTTTCAAATGTGCTACATCACATTTAAAGCAAACCCTTTCTAGCTCAGCTTCAGGAAACAAGCAGGCAGACAATGAAACATGGTTGAAAGAGTCTCAGATTCTGTGTTTTTTACCCACCCCCAGAAAAAAAAAGAAGTTATTATATTTTACAAATCACTGAACAAAGATTTTCTGGATTAGAAAATTATTCCAGAAAGGAACAGCATATTCTCATTTAGTCATCTTCCCTCTAAGCACATTTACACCAGGGAACTATCCCTTCTATAAGTATTTTTATTTAGCTCATTTTCCTCCTTCATCTCTGCCTGCACTGGACCGAGGAGCTGGTTGCTCAGAACTGGAGTCAGCTTGTTTGTAGTTGCATTAATGATGCAAGAGTGCAAGATATAATGATCATGATGTATGTGCAGTGTAAGCATCAAAGAGGATCCAGTTAAAGAACACAGGAAAAATACCACCGCCCCCAAAAAAATTCCTTTGACCTTTTGCTTCGAAGTTACAGATGATCATGCCACTCGTTTATAATTTACAGCCTGAAGCAACAGAGATCTCATTTCCCTTCCTGGCAAGGAAAAAAAAAAAAAGCCAGCCTCTTTAGTGGTACTGAACACAGGGAATTGCCATTAATGTGGCCAAACCTTTACAAACCAGTGCTGGAAGTATCCTGTCCTATATTGCATGAGGAACAGTTTGTCTTCTCTCTGTTATCAGGTCTCCACACTATCTAGAAATTTCATCTTCCTTGCTTAGACTACACCTGTATATGGAGGACAGACCAGCAAAGCAGGGCAGGGTTAGCACAGCATCACAAGATTGTCAGGGGCTGGAAGAGACCTCAAGATATCCTCCTGTCCAGCTCCCCTGCCAGAGCATGATCACCTAGAGTAGGTCACGCAGGAACACATCCAGGCAGGACTTGAATATCTCTAGAGGGAGACTCCACGACCACCCTGGGCAGCCTGTTCCAGTGCTCTGTCACCCTCACAGGGAAATAATTCTTCCTCCTACTTCCATGGAACTTCTGATGCTTCAGCTTCCACCACTGCTCCTTGTGCTGTCACTGGGCATCACCCAGCAGAGCCTGGCTCCATCCTCTGGGCATTCACCCTGCACATCTTTATCAACATGAATGAGGTCACCTCTCAGGCTCCTCTTCTCCAAGCTGAAGAGCCCCAGCTCCCCCAGTCTCTCCTCACAAGGAAGATGTTCCACTGCCTTTATGAAAGTATGGATTCATCTACATTATAAACAGGCAGGTTTGGGATGCACTGTGCCCACACAGCAGCTGATGCAGCTGCAGGGTGGAAGCCAGTTCATGTATTGCTTTATTTCTGCAAAACCTTTCACATGCTGGCAAAGATTTGCTTGACTTTTCCATAGAAACATAGAATTGTTTTGGTTGGAAAAGACCTCTGAGATCATCCAGTCCAACCATCAACCTAGCACCACCATGGCCATTAAACCACGTCCCCAGGTGCCATGTCCACAAGTTTCTTGAACACCTCCAGGGATGAGGACTCCACCACCTCCCTGGGCAGCCTGTTCCAATCCCTGACCATTCTTGAAGCAAACAAAATTTTTCCTAATGTCCAACCTAACCCTCCCCTGGCACAATTTCAGGCCATTTCCTCTCATTCTATCACCTGATCCTGGACAGAAGAGACCAACCTCCACCTGGCTTCATGCAACTATCCTAGCTGTGAGCAAGAATCAGCTCTGAGGAGTTAATGAGACACTTCCCTGCTCCCCAAGTTTGTTACACAGAACTGAGGCAGGTATTAGTATATAACTGTAAAGGCAGCCCTGCGCAGGAGAAGGTGTAAAAAGGCCAGCAATAGTCACCCGAGTTCAGATTCTTGGAGCCTTACATGCCCATGGCACACCTGTCTGGTTGAAGAACACATCCATTTCCTGTGCTTTTGTCTCATGACTCCCTGAAGACCTCCAACAGGCAACCAAGAGGCACAGTGCATTGGGACACAGGCTTAGAGAACAGAAGCTAACTGTGTCTCCAGTATCATCCCATTAGCAGGAACTGTGTTGAACAAACAGCTCAGGGGGTCTTAGGAACGGGACTGCAAAACAATACAGAAATCCCGGAGGCTGGAGGCAGTCTGAAGCTAGGAACACATTTCATCTGACCTTAGCCATAGCAGCTTGGCCAGGATCATCATCCTGCTGCCTAGGAGAATTTGGTACCACACCACTGGTGCCACGTCCAAAGTCCAGCTCTGCCCAGCTTTCGTGGTTCGAAAGCCAGGTTAAAAAAGCACAAGCAAAGGGTACAGTCACTTCCCAGAGACCAAAAACATTCCTGCCCTTGCCTTACATCATTATATCAATATCCAGCTCAACTCAAAGCTTAATTCCAGCTCTTGAAGTATTTCCCTCTGGTGTCCTGGCCTCCACATGGAGCAAGGGGAATAGGAGAAGTAGCCAGGCCCCAGGTCCTGATCAGGAGCACCTCCTAAAGCTGCTGCACTCAGATGAAGGTCAACCCCAGAAGCCAAAGTCACATAAACAATTGTTTCACCTCATCAAAGCCACCTTACTTCTCACCTGGATTTACAAACAGCTCTCCACAATCTCTGGGCACAGCTCTCGAGCCCAGGCTCAGCCTTTGCATTCTACTCTGCATTCATTTTAATGCAGGTTTGCCATTGCAGGCTTTAAATATGTTTTAATCCCTTTCTTTTTCCTCCTTTTACTTTGGCATTACTTGCATTTCAAGCACACAAGCACGATGGTGTATCTTTGGATTCAGTGCCAGAACTCAGAATAAACAGCAAGTCTGACCCCTCCCTCTCTCTCCAGAAAAGAGAGAAAACTGCTCACTGCTTTACATGGCATATTTTTGGCTCACTGACTAGAGTCTGAGGAGTTTCAATTTTCTCTGCTATCACAGACTTGTCTGATCATGGATGAGTCATTTAGTCTTTCCATGCCTCAAGCCCCTCATCTCCAGCAATGCTGCACGGTGCTGCCCTAACTCTCCAGTGAGAGGTGAGAACATATTTGTTCAAATGTTTTCACACAGTGAGTAATGAGGAGCATGGAATGGAGAGAAAGATTTCCTTGGAGTACCCTGAACTGGATTTTTTTGAAATACCAATAGGAAAAGGGGATTTGGAGGCTGTGACTGATGTCACTGGGTATTTTTCCTTCCTCTCAGCCTTCCCCCAAGCTATCCTCTCAGGCTCAAAAGTTGTTTGCAGTGTTAGGTTTCTGCTGAGTTCAGAATTTAATGTTTTTTCTTGCTCCATGTCACCTAACTGACACCTATGCCAAGAAAACCACATAAAAATCAATATTTTTATCGCTTAATTCCACGTGGTGCTTCACAGCTCTGCTGAAACAAAACTGAAGCCCAAGGGAATGGATAATGTTTTTCCACTGCAACTCCATCCTCCCCACACTGGGTACCACGGCAAGGTCCTGCTCTGCCCCCAGGGCTCCCTTGCTGACAGCTCACTGGAAGGGAGAGAAATATTTCAAGCCATGTTTGAGGTGGTGATGAGTGGTCACTGCAGTCCAAACACAGGATAATTGAAAAGTGCCTCCCAGCTTCATCACCAAAGTGCAGAATTCAAAGATTTTAACCCTCCTGTGCAGACAAAATTCATGACATACTGTGAAGCTGTCGGTTATGGCCTGTACTTCATAGTAGGTCTATACATGGGCTGGGATTTGCATGGGGGATTAAGGGAGTCAGCAACTAGCCCCTGCTAAGACTCCAGCAATAGTTGGAAACCTCTCACAGTCTCCTTCATACAACCTTGCCAAGATTGCCACAAGCTATATTTAAAGCTTTTTTTAAAAATCATTTCCACCCCACTCCCCTTCATATCTATTTAGATATCCTTTATCCCAAATGGTGAGATTGGATTCCTCTCATTATTCTCTCCTGGGCAATGCCTGTTAATTTTCAGTAGGATCTGTTGTTAGGATCTGAAAAGCTTTTGAAGCCCAGGTAATTATTAGCCTCGGAGTTCTGTAGTTCTGGACTTGCACATACTCTGGTGCTTTCCTTACCCTTTTCAACTCATTACAAATGTTTCCTAATTATTAAGCAGATGTGACTTGTGAGCAATGCCATCCATTATTAATGGGCCCTTAGAACTCGGTGGAATAAAAATCAAAACCTCTTTATGAAAAGTTGCTGCCGTGGAAGGAGTAACTTTTCATGGAGGGAATCAGTGAGGCCTTACTTTGTCAAAAGACCAAAGTAATATAATTGTGTTAGAGGCTAATGGCATGGCATTTATTTTTTCTCTTGTGTTAAATAGCTTGGATTTTCAGCACCACCTGAAAGGGGACAGTTTTTCTCCTCTATTCTGAGGCTTGTCTTGGTTACAAAAAAAAAAAAAAAAAAAAGCTAAATTCACAATTCACTTTGTGCCTAGAAGGAAGTTTTAATGGCAAAGCCCTAAAGCCTGAAAAATGGTTTCATCATCTAAACAACGACACTCAGCTATGCAACTGCAATTAAGGCATCTCTAGATTTTGGGAATCATCCTTTTGCCAGGAGTAGCTGGGCAGCCCTCAGCTCCCCAGGTTGTCAGAGGCGGGGAGTCTGATGCAAGTGTTGCCACAATAAGAGGGACTCCTGGGTGAAAAACCAGGGCTGTTTGGCCAGTCAAGTGCAAGGTGATTTACAGCTGATAGGTATTTGAAGACAGATGGCACACATGCTCCCCTCGAATTGATTTTTTCCTTGTTAGTCTTTTAGACTCAACACAAGTGGGAATACACCAATTTCAAAATGTCCTTCCATATTACCCCTCCAGGTCAAAACAAAAGGAGATTGAGTTCACTACTGTAGCAGGAAACAAGTTGCTGTGGTCGGGGCATGGGAAAGAGGGATGGCTGCAATGCCGTGAATCCAATCAGGGCCCCTTGGAGTCACGCGCGGCTCTCCGACAAACCCTATAAGGTGCTTGTGATGAGGGATGATAATTTCCTTCACCAAGATCAGCCAAAAGGAAGGTATGATCGGGCAGCAGGCAAAACTGGAGCCTAAATTAAATCCCAGGGAAAGATCTCGCAAAAAAAACCCCAACAACCAACCCCTCTAAGGCTAATGAAGTTGAATTAAAAACTGTTAAATCAGCTTACAAACAACTATGAGCACACCAAGTGCTCATACATCACTTGCAGCAGCCAAATCTCAGGGAGATGAAAAGGGGCAATCCAGCCAACAGTATGTTAGCACATTTACTAAGGGGGAAATCGAATATTCTGCCTAACACCAGAGATTAAAAATCAAGCAGGCAGCCAGTTTACTCACAGAGATATTAATCAAGTTCTCAGCCATTTTCATAGAATCGTAGACTAGGAGAATCAAGCAGGTTGGAAAAGACCTCAGAGATCATCAAGTCCAACCTATTACTTAATACCTAACACCTCCTGACAACTGAACCATGGCTCCAAGTGCCACATCCAAGCCTTTTTGAACACCTCCAGGGACGGTGACTCCACCACCTCCCTGGGCAGCACATCCCAATGGCTAATTACCCTTTCTGGGAAGAACTTTCTCCTCACCTCCAGCCTAAACCTGCCCTGGTGCAGCTTGAGACTGTGTCCTCTTGTTCTGGTGTTGCTTGCCTGGGAGAAGAGACCAACCCCTACCTGGCTACAACCTCCCTTCAGGTAGCTGTAGAGAGCAAGAAGGTCTCCCCTGAGCCTCCTCTTCTCCAGGCTAAGCAACCCCAGCTCCCTCAGTCTCTCCTCACAGGGCTGTGCTCCAGACCCCTCCCCAGCTTTCTTGCCCTTCTCTGGACACATTCAAGTGTCTCAATGTCCTTCTTAAATTGAGGGGCCCAGAACTGGACACTGGACTCAAGGTGTGGCCTAACCAGTGCTCAGTACAGGGCAGAATATCTATCAAACACACAGAAGCAAGGAAAGCTTTAACTCCCTGAAAATAGGCTTTGCTACTGCAGGTGTTTGATTACAAAGTCTTCCACACACTTGGGAGATTGTTTTTGTCTACTGTATTCATGGCTGAAGCCTCCCTCCAGACTTTTTCAATGGGCAGAATGACTTCCCTGCTCCTGCTGGCCACACAGTTCCTGATGCAGGCCAGGATGCTGTTGGCCTTCTTGGCCAGCTGGGCACACTGCTGGCTCATGTTCATCCAGCTGTCTACCAGTACCCCCAAGTCCCTTTCTGCCTGGCTGCTCT
Organism: Picus viridis; assembly: GCA_033816785.1. Taxonomy (NCBI): domain Eukaryota; kingdom Metazoa; phylum Chordata; class Aves; order Piciformes; family Picidae; genus Picus; species Picus viridis. Next base: position 1,995,109 of record CM066587.1, on the reverse strand, counting down.
CCAGCCGTTCTGACCCCAGCCTCTAGCGCTGCTATGGGGCTGTTGTGGCCAAAGTCCAGCGCCCAGCACTTGGACTCGTTAAATGCCATCCTGTTGGACTCTGCCCAGCTGTCCAGCCTGGCAAGGTCCCTCTGCAGAGCCCTCTTACCCTCCACCAGATCCACACCTGTGCCAAACTTGGAGTCATCTGCAAACTTACTGATGGTGGACTCAATCCCCTCATCCAGTTTTTCATAAGGGATCAGATAGTTCCCAAATACAGCGGCGTGATGGGGGGAGCGAAGAAGGGAAGAAAAGCATATTACAGGCTTTAAGAATTCAGTAAATGATTTTTTTCTTTTTTTTTTTTTTTTTTTTTCCAAATAGATTAAAAAGCCAAAGGAACAATCCCTCCCAGAGCTACTTTTAAATGCGAATTCTGACTTGAAGGAGACTGAACTCCTCAGTCCCTTGAATGAGTCTTTGAGGGGATGGTATCCAGATAGATTTCTAAATAATACATGCATCTGACTGAACTACAATGCACAAATGTTAAGATCTGGGGAGTTAGGCTTCCTTGGGTCTCGGCTGGTTTTGAATCTAGTAAACACAACATGAATGCAAGACCTTTATCACACCAGAATCCTTATCAACTAAAATGTGAGGGTTGTCACCTCTGCTCTTTGCCTGAAACAAGCAGCAATCCACATTAGATGAGATTCTTTTAAAATAAATACATAAAAACGTAATGTCAGTGGCTGCAGCTAATTGAATTCAAAGTTTTAAGTGCCAGCAGAGTTGCCACAGAATACAGTAGCTGGGTCACAAAACATCTACCAATGTTAAGTGCTACTCAAAGAGAAAAGAATTCAGTGTTTGAGCTGAAGTCTAAAAGATGAAACCATGAAGAGAGGACAGAAACGGGCAGCTTTCAGAGCTTTTTGAAGTACCTTTCCTCAACATTTGGAATTTCATCCCTCACTAGAGAAATGTGTCTGAAGGACCTTTCTTTGGAGGGCCACAGAATGCAGCAGCTGTGTTACAAAACATTTGCTAAGTGATACCCAAGGAGAAAAGAATGGAAATGGAGTTTGAGCTGAAGTCTAAAAGATGAAACCATGACGAGAGAACAGAACAGGACATCTTTCAGAGCTATTCTGAAAAATCCCTCCTCAAGATTTGGAATTTCATCCCTTGCTAGAGACAGGTGACTGAAGGACCTTTCTTTACAGAGCTGTAATTGACTTACTTATCAGTAGTACAGAAATTAGCAATATTTTGGGCCCCAAAACATGTTTGACACAAGGTTAAACATTTGATATGAGGTCCAATGTAAGCAATTCTAATGTTTGACATGAGATCTAACACTGGCTTCAGGAGCCCCCAAGCTTTCTGTAGCAGGCAAGAAAACATCAGATAAAGATGCTTATATGAATCATAGAATAGAATCACATAAACATTAAGGTTGCTGATGATACCAAACTGGGAGGCTTGGCTGAGACACCTGAAGGCTGTGTGGCCATTCAGAGACTTGGACAGGCTGAGAGCTGGGCAGAGAGGAACCTAATGAGGTTCAAGAAGGATAAGTGCAGAGTTCTGCACCTGGGAAGGAAGAATAACCTACAGCAGTACAGGTTAGGAGGTGATCTGCTGGAGAGCAACCCTGTGGAGAAGGACCTGGGAGTGCTGGTGGGCAGCAAATTATCCATGGGTCAGCAACATGCCCTGGTGGCCAAAAAGGCCAATGGGATCCTGGGGGCAATCAGAGGAGTGTGTCCAGCAGATCCAGGGAGGTTCTGCTCTCCCTCTACTCTGTCCTGCTGAGACCTCACCTGAAATATTGCATCCAGCTCGGGGCTCCCAGTTCAAGAGGGACAGGGATCTGCTGGAGAGAGTCCAAGGGAGGGCAACCAGGATGCTGAAGGGACTGCAGCACTGCCTGGCAAGGAGAGGCTGAGCCCTGGGGGTGGTTATTCTGGAGAAGACTGAGAGGGGATTTAATAAATGTTTATAAATGTCTGAGGGATACTTACCCATGAAAAGAGCTTGGCCCCCTCCACGTAACACCCACCCCTCAGATATTGATAGACATTGATCAGATCCCCTTGCAGCCTTCTCTTCTCCATACAAAACATCCCCCGGTCTCAGTTTCTCTTCACAGGGGAGATGCTCAAGTCCCCTAATCATCCTCATGGCTCTCTGCTGGATTCTCTCCAGCAGGTCTCTGTCTCTCTTGAGTTAGTCATACTTAGTGCTGATAGCAAGAATTGCAAACAGCCGTGAAAACAAATACTTCACAAGCAGAAAGTGGTAAAAAGGATGACTTAAAGCAAGTAAGGCAACAAGAAACAATATGTTGTGAAGGTCTCCAAGAAGCTCTTGGCTGTGATATGTGTGGAGATGAGCAAGAAGTGAAGGACAGCAAGCTGTGGACTTGCTTTGCTGGACCTACCATGAAAGAAACTGGCATGGGGGCAAAGAAAAATGATCTTACCCACAATGGTGAAGACAAAACAGCCCGGACTACGGAATCCCAAGGAAAAGAAAAACATGAAGATGTATGCCCTGGTGAGGTCTTATTCTCCCAGCTGAGCACTGGAGAGATGAAGGTTCAACTGGGAGAAAGACAGGGTGTGAGTATCAGAAAGCCCATGAATAAGTGGCAAAAACTAAGCACAAGTGGTAAACGAAGCAGAAAAGAAAGCCCAGACACAGCTCCCCTGGAGCTCACACACAGGCAGAACAGCAACTTTGCAAGTAATAAAGGGGCTGAATTATTTCCTTAACCTGGACAATGGCATCCCCATTACCTTCAGAAATGCTGCTGGCTGGGATCAGCTGCTGGCTGTGACATGAATCACAACATGAGCTGCATGCACGATCCCAGAGCCAGAGAGGTATTCAGCCAGGACAGGGACATGAATAGCTCTGGGAGACACATGGGGCAGGAGACCTCATCTGAACTGGTAACCTACAATTACAGGAATATACTCCAGGGGTCATAAATGGGGGGGCAAAAAAGGTAACTCTTAATGGCACAGAAACTTGATGGCTGTTGCTGGCACTTTCAGCTTCAAGCAATTTCGAGGCATACCCTGATCTTGAAGCACACTTAAGGAAAACTTAGAAGCAATTCCCCACCGTGGGCTAATGAGCTAATACAAAAGCAGAATCTCTTCTGCAAAGGACATGTGTAGGCTACAGCTTTCATCTTAGGAGGATCTTAGGAGTTAAGCTTCATAGAAAGTACCAAAAAGCAGAAATCTGAAGTAGAAAAAGTGAAAAAATGGCCCAGTATTGAATCAAAACCCAGCAGGAAGTCCCCAATGCAAAACTGCATTAGCTCCAGCACATTTCTGCACTGAGGTAGGTGAGCTCTTACGGGAAAGGGCAGAAGATTTAATTGGCTTCTTTGTTTTGCCTTTTTCCTAAGTAATCTTTTCCTCCCAAAGAGAGAAAGGTCCTGTGGATACAGAAACACAGAGGTTAAGAGATAAGCATAAATGTTTCTCTTTGTGACTTATTAGAGAAATAAAAACAACCCCAAAGGATGTTTTTTGTTTTGTTTTCCCATTCTGTTGGAGGTGCTGCACCAGCTCCAGTGTTGCACCTCTGGGAGTTCCTTCAGCGGGAAGGAAACGACCTCACTGCCTTCTCTTGTTGGGGAAAAAAATCAAGAGATAGCAAAATGCTTTCAAAACTACCAGTCTCAAAGTGGAGAACTGAGGCACAAAGAGCAGGCAGCTAACAGCATGTTCTCTGAAGCGAGGAAAAACAGTATCACAGCAACCATAGAGACTCTGAGGAGAGCCCCAAGATCTTTTCCTTGCTAGTTAACAGGGATGCAAGTGTTGCCCTCAGGCTATGTTCACCGTTCCATCAGGCTAAGCCTGCTGGGTTCCTTTCATGTGTTCAAAAGTTGTGTCTTACACCATCTGATGAGAAAAGCTGGAGGCAGCAGATGGGAAACCACATCCACCAGGAATGCAGCCACCTCCCTCTTGTTTCCAAGGCTGGGATTGGGAAAGGACCATGGCAGAGTAGACTGAGTGTGCATCCCATCAGCATGGTCTGGATGGAGAGGATGCATGAGCAAAGCGAAGCTGCTCCGGTCTAACCTGTACACTCACTGGAGTTCAGTGAGTGACTACTGAACAATGAATGCCATTAAAGGCCTACTGGAAGGATTTGCTCAGCCTCAGCCTTGCAATAAAAATTATTTAAAAGAAGAAAAAACAATCCCAAAAGGCTGTGACAAACATCATGCTTTGAGTGCCTTCTCTTCTTATTGGTAAGGGAGCTTTGGCAATGAGCAAGTTGTTAGGCAAATATTTAAATAGACATAAAATCCCCAAATCTGCTTCCATGATACCTGCAGCAAAACTACAAAGTTGGAAAGACTGTTTTGCAGAGGATGTGACTCATGAAAGCTAAGTGCTTTGATTTCCTTGTTTATCTCCTCTCATCCCAGCATTTTGATGCCTTGATAACAGGCCTGAAGAGCAGGACTCAGTCCAGCACCATGCTTCTTAAAACCACAACTTTAGATATTGGAGAATCCAAGTATCACAGAATTGTCGGGGTTGGAAGAGACCTCATCTACTTCCAACCCCTCTGTCCCATGGGCAGGGACACCCCACACTACAGCAGGTTGCTCACAGCCACATCCAGCCTGGCCTTCAAAACCTCCAGGGATGAGGCTTCCACCACCTCCCTGAGCAGCCTGTGCCAGTCTCTCATCACCCTCATGGGGAAGAACTTCTTCCTAACATTCAATCTGAGTCTACCCATTTCTAGTTTTGCTCCATTCCCTCCAGTCCTATCGTTGCCTAACATAGAGCACTTTTACTTATACATAGTCCCACAAGTATGCAAGGAGACAAAGCACCTTAAAATCTAACCAGGGCAAAGATGACAAAACTTAGGGGAAGACCTTAAGGGAGGAAAGAATGAGAAGATTATTTATAATGAGGAAAGAAGCAAAAATTGCTTGAAGACACAGCTTAATTACAAGGGAGGATTTGAAGGAAGACAGAAAAAATGCTTGACAGAGAGCAAGGAGGTGAGCATGGGAGTCACATAAAAGGATGCACAGAGCTGGAGAAACAAGAATGGGAATAAATTACAGGAGTGCACATTAACCTCTCTCTGGTTTGCTCCAGAGACTCACTCCAAAGTTAAAAAATGCTCCTGGCTGTTTGCCACTCCGTTGGTGAATGGGAGCACACACCCCTGCAGCCCATCATTGGGCTACATTGGCCTAATAAATCACTTGTCTCAAGACAATGCAATTAAGCCTAATTAGCCGATGCCTTTATTCCTAAACACTCTCTTCCCAAGGGAAGCTTTAACTTTTGGTTTCTAAATTAGCTCAAGAAGCTAAATTGCTCTCATCTCCTTGGCAAAGGAGCAGTCCATTTCTACCTTACTGTGGGATGCTTTATGCAGTCAGGAGGCACATGTTGCACTCCACCAATGGTTAAGACATACATCAGTCCATAATTTTGGTCCACCAGTGCCAAACTCTTCTGCAAACAGCAGCCAGGAGCTCTTCTGTCTGTGGGCACCAACTTTCCACCTTCCTGCTATAATGTAGGTCCCTGGAATCTCTGCATAGAGTCATAGAATATTAGGAGTTGAAGGGACTTCTGGAAATGATCAGGTCCAACCCTCCTGCCAAAGCAGGATCACCTAGGGCAGGTCACACAGGAACACATCTGGGAGGGTTTGGAAAGTCTTCAGAGCAGGAGACTCCACAACCTCTCTGGGCAGCCTGCTCCAGGGTTCTGTCACCCTGATCAGCAAAGAAGTTTTTCCTTATCTTGAGGTGGAACTTCCTGTGTTCCAGTTTGTGTCCACTGCCTCTTGTCCTATCACAGGACACCACTGAAAAGAAATCAGCACCACCTTCTTGACACCCACCTCTCATATAAACATCAACAAAATCTCCTCTGTCTTCTCTTTTCCTGACTAAACAGCCCCACGTCTCTCAGCCTTTCCTCCTCACAGAGATGTTTCAGCCTCTTCATCATGCTGATAGCCTTCCGTTGGACACACTCCACCGTATCCCTGTGCCCTTGGAAAAAGAACCCCAGAAATGGTCACAATATTCCAGATGAGGTTTTACTAGGGCAGAGTAAAGGGGGAGGAGAGCCTCCCCTGACCTGCCTCTCCATGGCCTGGCCAGGGTACTCTGTTCTACTGAAACTTTCACTGCTAGATTTCAAGGGTCAGTGAGTCTTGGACCATCAAAGAAAGAAGTTCTTCCCAGCAAGAGAGACTGGCCATTGGAATGTGCTGCCCAGGGAGGCGGTGGAGTCACCATCACTGAAGGTGTTTAGGAAGAGCCTGGATGAGGCACTTGGTGCCATGGTTTAGTTGATTGGGTGATAGGTTGGACTTGATCTCAAAGGTCTTTTCCAACCTGGTTAATTCTATTCTATCTTAGTCTATTACTCCTAGAAGCATCTTATACAGGAGCAGCTTTTATTCTTTTCAATACAGTAGATATGAAACAACCTTCCCAACTTTTTGTGGCTACCCTTTGTTCCCAACTCACATTGCTCCAAAGTTACATGATTTTTAACAATTCCACAGAAGCTTCAGCTATCTAGAGTAGGGATTATGTGGCTCTAATTCAAAAGGCAGCAATGTGCTATCTCCTCATAGATCAAGAAAGTAACAGAAAAACTCAGCTAGTGCTACCATCCTTGAAAGGGATTGAACAACCTCTTACAAACTGAAGTCTCCATCCCTGGAGATAGACTAGACCATAACAGAATAAACCAGGTTGGAAAAGACCTTTGAGATCATCAAGTCCATCCTGTCATCCAACACCATCTAATCAACTAAACCATGGCACCAAGTGCCTCATCCAGCCTCCTCTTAAACACCTCCAGTGATGGTGACTCCACCCCCTCCCTGGGCAGGGTGAGGCTTGAAAAGGCTCTGGGAAACCTGATCTAGTTGAAAATGCCCCTGCTTACTGCAGAGGGGTTGGACTAGATGAGCTTTAGAGGTCACTTCCAACCCAGACCATTCTATGACGTTACTGGGAAAAGAGGGTCTGGTCTGCACTGAAGCAACATGGAAGGGGACCCAGGGCACCTAGGGAAAATGGGAAGGGGGAGATGCATGGAGCTGGAATAGTGCATTTTGTTTGTCTCAGGGCACAGTAGAAGTTCACACACCAGAACACTCTGCAGGTCTCCATAATGCAGTAATAAGAATTTTTCTTTAGAATCCAGATACCCACAAAGGAGAGAGATCTAAGAGAAAGGGTTGATATCTCAGCTCTGACTGCACAGGAACTGTCTGAAGATAGCTTGTGTTCCTCCAATTCAGTATGAAATAGATCCCTTTATGTTTCTTGTTCTTTGATACCTTTTTTTTTTTTAAACCTATGGTAAAAGCCACCACACTCTTTGGCCATCAGCTGCTGCCTGCACACACAGCATTTCTTCACATCACACAAACTTCTGGTTTTTAAACTCTACCTGCTGCTTAGGCTGTGCTAAAGTTTAAGTCTTGATAAATCCTTTTCATTTTAAACACTAGACCGTGTACAATATTCACTTAATCCTCTGCCAAGGCTTACCTATTATTCCCCTGGCTGCTTTACATACATTTATTTCCCTTTCATCTTTTTAAGTTGTGCCTTACTTTTTCTTACAGGGATTTGACTAAGAAGTTTTTTCTCTTCCATCTTTGCAGGTTTGTCCCCTCCTGTCCCTGCTGTCAGCTGACAGCAGAGTTGAACCCACCACACACCTGCAGTGGCAGATAGTCTGCTGTGAACACCTGACTCCTCCTGTACCTTCTATCCCACAGACACTGACATTTCACTGGAGCTGACTTGCTTGGAAGATTTTAGTCATCCTTCTTTTTGTATATGGAGAAAGTGAGAAAGAAAAGGAACATTTCTGAAAAGCAAGAAGCTAGTCAAGCAAAAATTTCAGTATTAGTAGGTCACTTTAGTGTCTTCCATGGTTTGGAAACACCCCAATGTTAACTGCACTGATGAGGAAGCTTGGTGGGACAGGATCAGCCTGCACTGACCAGCATCAGTAGTGTCTCACAGCTCTGCTCTTTCCGGCTCTTTTTTGACTTGAAACCTTCTAGCACAATTAGCCAAGAATATATTGCATGATGGTATATAGAGCAGGTATTGAAAAAAGCTCTCTGAGTATTAAAAGTGACTTCAGAGGAGGTGAGATCATGACAGAACAGGGATATGCTGGACCCATACTTGTTGGACCCATACGTGTCAGTCTGAGTCAGTTTTAGTGCTCTAGGAATACAGATGGGGGACTACCAAAGGACTACCCAACACGCCTGGCTACAGATGTTAATTGGGATGGTTACAACATGTAAGTTTCAGACCCATGGCCCTTGCAGTCAATTAGAAGCAGGGAGTGCAGGGTGACGTTTGCATGGACACAAAGCAAGAAGGGGACATACAAGTGTGTATTGTCTGCAGCCTTCGTCCACCAGCCACGAGACTGAAGGGCCAAACCTTGCTCTTCGGCATAAATCCTTTGCCAAGTTAGTGGATTAGCAGATTTCAAAAGCCTTGTGGGAAGTTTGCATATCCATAAGAAGTGGGATGGGTGTTGCCTTTTGTCTGCTGGGATGTCACATGGTCTTACCAAGTGACACCAGGTCTGGGTTGCATAGGTTTGCAGTAAAGCTGCCACAGCCTTGTTCTGCAGACTCAAAGTAGAAAGCAGTTTGAGTATAACCCTAGACGCTTGTGGTAGGGCTATTAAATGAATTAATAACTCCCTCTCAAGTTGAATTTTATATGAAAGCTGCAGCAACAAAGTGTTTCAGTGTCCAGGGAGCAGCTGGAGGGGAATCCATTTCTGAAACAGAATCTCCAATGTGAGTGCCTACGTGCTCACACTGCTCTTACTAGCAAACCCCTGGGCATGGACAAAAGCCTATTCACAAGATTAAGGGGAGGCAAAAGAAAACACCTAGAATGCTTTTGCTGATGGGCAGTAGATGGACTTGGAGGTTTAAAAGTAAAATACTGGATTGAGGAGTTTCAAAAAGGTCCAAAAGTCTTTTTTTTTTTTTTTTTTTTTTTTGCCCAGATTCAGTCAGTAGGAGGCGAAGGCACTTGGCAAACCTTCTGGGTCTGCCTCTCTGAATTACGGTCAAACCACACGTTTTTATATGAAAATACAATACACGATTTCGATACAAGAATAACTGCCTAGTCAATATCTTGCAGAAAACATGAAGGATGAGACACATAAAAGAGATCTATACGTGTGGGTCAAGCGACTTGCACAGTATTGGCATTGCACGAAAAACACAATATTTCAGAGAGTTAAAATGACAAGAGGATATCAGCTGGATTTAAATTTAATTACCTGCTGATGTCTGGGCTGAAATGCAAAGAAACTGGAAGCGTTTGGCGCTTTCTGCTTCTGAATGAAGCTTTCTGGCCACTGGGTGTCATCCTTGATTCAGATGACAGCCAAAGGCTCCTTCGCTACAGCATAAACCCTGCAACTTGCAGAGCAGTTAAATTCCACTCTCTTTGATTGTACAACATACAGCAAATTGCTCTGCATTTAAATCAGCTATAAAATTGAATACTTTGACATAGACAAATTCTCCTTTGTCTCACTGCCTTATTTGGAGACCTGAAATGTCTGGTTGATGTGGGAAAGAAAGAGAAGTAATGCAACCAGGGCATATTAACCACAAACAATTTGATGAGCTATTATCAAATCTCAGGAAATATGAAATAACTGTGATTAAATAATGCAAAGGAGCTATGCAGGAAGTTTGGAATTATATCCTTAATTGGGCTCCAGGCTGAGAAAGCCTATTTTATGCAGGCAATTGTACGGAAGATATTCAGCATCCAGATTCAGTACACAAGTTAATGACTATGTATGAAGAAGCTGGTTCAGGAAAAACTCATTTAAGCTGTTACTTACAATACCAAGCCAGTCCCCTTCACAGAAGTTTCAAAATTTCATCGAGGAGGGAAAAAAAATAATATTAATAAAAACCCCCACTCAAAAGCCCTTGAGATTTTATTCATTTCTCCTATTGCTATCCTGTGATTTCTAGCTGGCCCACATTATTTCACTGCTCAGCAGCTCCCAGCTCCCCACAGCCAGGGCCCAGAGGTTTGGCTGTAGGAGCAATGCCTGCACCTGGCTGACAGGGAAACAGGTTAAAAGCCCTGCAAGTCCCAGCAGTGACAATTATCACAACTATTATCTTTCTGAGTATAAATCTTCATACAAACAGTGAATCAATCACTGGCCTTTTAAATCATAAAGATGTGTGTTGTGCCTCTTGAGCTGAAATAAACACGACATCCTTTTCAAAGTAGAATTTCTGCTGTTCTTCCCTTTTAATCTTGAGACATTTGCATGCGGGTTAAGCAAATCAGTTCTTGAACAGAACAGCAGAAGTTTCTTTCAGACTCTATAGTATTAAATTAGGTGAATTTTAAAAGGGTTTAAAAGATGAGCTGTGAAGAAACTGAGGATACTTCTACTAGTTTGGAATTCCAAGTTGTGTTTACCAGCTGAGGAAGCTGGGGTTGTTCAGCCCGGAGGGGAGAAGGCTCTGAGGAGACCTAATAGCAGCCTTCCAGCACCTGAAAGGGGCTACAAGAAGGCTGCAGAGGGACGGTTCCCAAAGGCCTGCAGTGACAGGACAAGGGACAATGGTTTGAAATGAGAGAAGAGCAGATTTAGACTGGATATTAGGAACAAGTTCTTTACCATGAAGGTGCTGGGACACTGGAACAGGTTGCCCAGGGAGGGAGTCGAGACCCATCCTTGGAGATATTCAAGGCTCGGCTTGGCGAGGCTCTGAGCAACCTGCTCTAGTGGAGGATGTCCCTGCTGATGGCAGGGGGTTGGACTGGATGAGTTTTGGAGGTCCCTTCCAACCCAAACCAGTCTAGAATTCTATTTTAAGAGTATTTCACCAGTGTTCACATGCAAGGACCAAAGTAGCTCACAACAGGTCATATGTCATCCAAATGGGTTTTCTCTTATGGGTGACTGAGAACTTATCAGCCTTATTTTGTTATCTCTTGGGAGTCTAGACAGTCTGAAACAGCACGTAGGGCAGTGAAGCTGCTTATTATAATAGGATTTCTCTTTGAAACCTGATTTAGGTGGCCTTCTTCAAGCTAAAATAAAAGCAAATGCCAGCAATTTCTCCAAACATTCCAGTCAGAAAAAAGGTTTACATTTGTTGGTGTACTAAAAGCACTGCTCTTAATATATACCCATAGAGTACAGCCATAGAACATTTTAAACAACAGGTGGTTTGTGGGTTTTTTTTCTTTCTAATGCAGCTATCCTCAGTTGATAGCAGAGCTTTTCATGGATTAGACAGTCTTTGAGAACACAGATCTCCATGTAATGCTTCCTAGCTTTACCAGTGGATATAATTTTAATGAAAACATGCCAGTATTAAAGAGCTATTAGAGGCAGAGCTGAAATTGTCTTTGATTTTGTTCACCAACCAAAGACTTCAATGATTTTTAAAAATCCATTTTTAAAGGAAGATGTTAAGTATTCTCTTTACATTAAACAGTCTCATAGGCATGATTTAAGTTGCTTGTTTCTAATTTTATAACCATTCTCTTTCATGATTAGTTTAGAAGTGATAGCAGACTCCAAGGAGGAAATGTATTTAAGATGAGAGCATGTACATTAACAGTTTCAAACTTCACTAACGTTAACATAAAACAACCCATCTGCAGTAACAAAGTCAAATACCCAGATTAGCTGAACTTGCAGTACTCCTTTCATTGACACAGCAAGTCTGTAACAAACCATGGAATCCTAGAATGGCTTAGATTGGAAGGGACCTCAGAGATCAGCTCCCTCTTCACCAGGAGCAAGGACACCTCAACTAGACTCAGCTGCTCAAGGCCTCATCCAACCCGGCCTTGAACACAACCTCCTGGCATACACATCCTCCCTGGGCAGGTGTCCATGGTGTATCACTAGGAATCCATAAACTTTCTCCTTTTCAGACATGAACTCAAAGAGGAAGATAAATTTTCCCATGTCTACTTCCCAGCATCTTTTATTTGGGTATGGAAAGAGACTTACGCTGGTTTGATACTCCTGGAATGCTTCTCATGAATGAAGGCACCAGCGAGGCCTCCTGCTCCAGAATTCAGATACTGCAAGGAATAAATCACCACAGACACATCATGCTCATTATCTGTAGAACATAGCTTCCCTTCCTTTATCTCACTCTATAAAACAAAGCCATTTTAAAACTCCTCATGGTTTCAAACTGGAGATCTTAGCATATGTCCCAAAGTGCTGATGCAGGTAAAAGCAGGCCTGCTTTTTTCAGATGGGTTCTAAAAATATCTTCCTTGGCTCACATTTGAGATTTGAAGTCTAACAGACAAAAGGCTAGAAAATTTGTATGGCTGAAACAGTCCCCATGCCTTACTGAAGACACAAAGTCATCAAACAACCCAAAGATGTCTGTCAAGTTTTAGTCACAAGAGACATCAAAGGAACTAAAGATAAATAATTTGAGACCACAGAACAAGGTCAGTTTAGACAGGAATCTTCTCTTATTTAGGAACACTGCAGAAAATCTACAGCCACAAGACCCTGTCAGTGTGGGGAAATAAGAAAAGAGCCTCTGACCCTGCAATCACAGAGCAGAGGATGCTTCAGGGAAGATGTTCTGCCACCATTAGCAGCCATCTCACAGCCACAAGACCTTGTGGGTTGCGTTACTGCTCTCTTGGAACCTCTCGTGACAAAGCCAACACTACAGCCAAGGTCCATCTCCTCACTGGGGTTGGGTTGAAGATTCTGCCAAGTCTTGATCAACAGGTCAGGTCCAGGTGTTACTCATGTGACCTGTTTGCTGACCTATTGTCTAAGCGACATTATGGAAAAGAGTCTCAAACAATGAATCTATTTTACCTTGTAGGAACACCAGCAGGCAAAATCTACTCCCCAGTCATGCAAACTAAGTTCTACATTCCCAACAGCATGAGCCAGATCAAATCCAACATAGCAACCCTGCAGGAAAGAGATAATTAATTAATATGATGTTTATCAAAGTAATCATCATTACAAAACTCTTCTGAAAACAAACAAAAAACAACAAAACCAGCTTTAGAGCTTTACTTGCATCTAGTTGCAGTGTTCCCCAGCATAAGGAGGACACAGAGTATTGGAGAGAATCCAGAGGAGGTCACAAAAGATGACCCAAGGGCTGGAGCAGCTCTGCTATGAGGATAGGTTGAGGGAGCTGGGGGTGTTCAGCCTGGAGAAGAGAAGGCTCCTGGGGGACCTCAGAGCTGCCTGCCAGGACCTGAAGGGATCCAACAGGAAGGCTGCAGAGGGACTTTGCTGAGGGTGTCTAGAGACAGGCCAAGGGGGAATGGTTTGAAGCTGAGGCAGAGCAGGCTTAGAGTGGAGCTGTGGAAGAAGATTTTTCAGTAGGAGGGCGCTGAGATTCCGGCACAGGCTGCCCAGGGAGGCTGTGGCTGCCTCCTGCCTGGGGGTGTTGCCGGCCAGGTTGGATGAGGCCTTGAGCAGCTGAGTGTAGTAGTTGAGAGGTGTCCCTGGGTATGGTGGGGAGGTTGGAGTAAATGAGCTCTGAGGTCCCTTCCAGCCTGAGCCATTCTAAGAAGCAAGCTATACGCAGAGACATTATTGTCCATAATGATGCCAGTTACTCAGGAACACCTACATTCTGCCATATACTGAAGGTCTCCTGGCTTGGGGAAGTCAGATGGGTGAGATTGCATCCTATGAACACAATGGCCCTTAAGAACTTTTGTATTTATCCCTTAAAAGTCTCAAAAGAATTTTGTCATCTCTTTGTGAAGAGAACTGTGCCTTTCATGGCCACCATTTGCAGAAAGCAGTGAGGAAAATGATAATAAAATAGTAATAATAATAGTAATGATAGTACTAATAATAGCTGTGATAAAAATGATCTTGATGATGGTAATAATGCTGATTAACACTAATAGCTGCAACAACAAACATAGCAGTAATAGTAATTAAAAATAGTAGTAATGCTACTACTAATAGTAATAGCTATAATAATAATGATTTGATGATAGTAATAATGATAAATAATAATAACAGCAACAACAACAACATAATAATAAATAATTGTAATAATAAATAACAGCAACAACATTAATAGCAATAATCATAATAATCATCATCATCAACAGAGAAGAAAAACAACAAATGGGAAAAAAACGCCAGAACCAAGCTAAGGAGCAGAGATGCCCAGACCAAAACGCAGCAGTTTTACCCAGCCGATAGCCACTGGATGGCAGCAGCTTGAAACTAAAAAGTTCGTCCAAGTTTAGCTATCTAAGCCCAGAGGATTACAGCTGCCTTTTTGTGCCTGGACTACAAATTAAATGCTGTTTTGCATTTTGCTTTTAAAACACCAACAGCCTGCGTGCAAGCAGCGTGGTAGGAGTACGAGGGAGAGCAGGAGCTTCAGAAGAATCAACGTCCAGTAATGAAACAAAGGATTTTTTTTGGTGGGGTTTTCTTAACAATCTCTTGCTGTTTCTTGCACAAAGGGAGGCTCAGCTAAATGATTTAAATGGCACTTTGGTGTATTTAATCTTGTGTGTAAACTAGACAGCAATTTGCATGAGGAAGCCTTCTGAGGAGATGTGACACACTAATTCTAACGGAGGTGTCGGTGAAGTTAGCAGCTTAAGAAGTTGCTCCAAACCTGATGGGAAGAAAACTCACTGCCTAGCCTGAACATTGGAATCAAAGCTCCAACAAATAGCCTAGCTTCCATATCTTTGATGCCTTGTCTTCACAGGGACACAGAGGACTGAGTTAAGACAAATCAACCCAACTGCTGAAGCTGATGCAGAGAAGCTGAAGCATGATGAATGCACTCGGGAATGCTCTCACTCAGAGACAAAATAGCCTTGGTTCAGAGAAATAAGGTACAGGAAGCTAAAGCAATCTGCTATTGAACACAAAGGCATTTGTAGGGCTTTAAGGCATTAACTTCCCAACTTCAGGTGACTGAAGGCATCCCACAGACTTTTTTCTTTTCTTTAAGAACTGCTACAAGACTCATTGGTCACAGTGGAAACTTGGAATGACATGAGAAAGCTGAGAGTCTCACAGCCAGGTGTCTGGCAGTATATTAGGAAACTAAACCAAATGAAAACCCCAGGAAATTGCTCATTAAAAAAAAAAAAAAGGACATATGATATAAGTCTTGTGTTAAAATCAGTTGTCCTTTCCCTATCAATACAATACAATACAATACAATACACCAGGTTGGAAGAGACCTTCAAGATCATCGCGTCCAACCCATCAAACAATCCAACCCACCCAACAACTAAACCATGGCACCAAGCACCCCATCAAGTCTCCTCCTGAACACCTCCAATGACGGTGACTCCACCACCTCCCGGGCAGCCCATTCCAATGGGCAATCACTCTCTCCGTGTAGAACTTCTTCCTAACATCCAGCCTAAACCTGCCCTGGCGCAGCCTGAGACTGTGTCCTCTTGTTCTGGTGCTGGCTGCCTGGGAGAAGAGGCCAGCCTCTGCCTGGCTACAACCTCCCTTCAGGTAGTTGTAGAGAGCAATAAGGTCACCTCTCAGTCTCCTCCTCTCCAGGCTAAAGGTAATAGGTGACAGACTGTAAAAATAAAAATAGACGTTCAAGCACAAGATGACAAGTTAGGTAAATAGAGTAGATGGAAGGCAGGACACCAGCAGGTTGGGTGTCACTGCAGTCACAGTCAGAATCACAAAATCTACCAGGTTGGAAGAACCCTCCAAGATCATCAAGTCCAACCCATCACCCTACCCTATCTAGTCAACCAAACCATGGCACTGAGTGCCTCATCCAGTCTCTTCTTAAACACCCCCTCTTCTGAATCGACCCCACCACCTCCCTGAGCAGCCCTCCATAGGCACATCCATACCTGTAACCTACACGTGGCATAGACCTTCCTGGACACCAGTGTGGGCTGGCACAGATTGGCTTGCACCCACACCATGGCCACCCATGGCTCATCTTCCTGCCCTGCTTTAACTCCCCTATGAAGAGAAACTGAAATTCATGGGGCTGTTTAGTCTTAAGAAGAGAAGACTGAGAGGGGGATCTGATCAATGTCTATCAGTATCAGAAGGGGTGGGTATCAAGTGGAAGGGGCCAAGCTCTTCTCAGTGATGCAGAATAATAAGAACAACAGGTTCAAGCTTAAACATAGAAGATTTCACCTGAACATGAGGAGGAACTTCTTTACAGTGAGGGTGACATAGCCCTGGAGTAGGCTGCCCAGAGGGGTGGTTGAGTCCTTCTCTGGAGACTTTCCAAACCCACCTGGATGCATTCCTGTGCAGACTACCCTGAGTGACCCTGCTCTGGCAGGCAGGGTTGGACTGGATAATCTCTTGAAGTCCCTTCCAACCTCTAATGTACTGTGATACTGTGCTCCCCAGCACACCGAAATTGGTTGGCAAGCCCTGCTAGGCACAATTCAACTTCCTAAGGAGGCAGAGCCTGGAAATGTGGGTTCAGCACTGGCAGGTTTCCTGCGTCGTCTCGGGAACACCCACTCGCACCAGTGTGTTCAGAGTTGTCATCTGCAAGCTGGGTGGTGCTGGTTTGCTTTCCCTGGGAGGCGTCTGGCACTCGAGTCGCACAAACAGCAAATGTTTAGCCACACAGATTGCATGGCACAAGTAAAACAAACTCAAACAGCTCTCCCTGCACAAGCCACGCAGAACGAGGGCTGCGTGGGAACGGCGCTTCCCCAGACGAGGGGAAAACAGAGCTCTCCATCTGCTCTGGGTGAAGGAGAGGACATGTGCTCTCTCCCCTGCCTCTTCCCTTTTTATTCTCACATCTAAAAGTCATTTCTGCAAAGTGTCTGGGTAGCTGCTGATAACCAGCAGGTAACAGCTCAGCATGGACAATGACATTTGGAAAGAGGGAGAGAAATGACAGCTTCACACCGGCAAAGCTGGGACATTTAGAAAGAGAGACAGGAAGAGAAATGAAGATGAAGGATCTTAAAGCTCTTCCCACTGGGGCTCGAGAGATTAAAATACTTTACATACGGTACAGAGTCAGGGGAAAGTACTATATAACCTGTGAAATTAAAATTGTATTTGAAAGCTTGAGTCTTCTAAAAGTCAGCCGCTCCTTGGCTTGAGGAATGAAAATGCCTCAGCCCCCTCCATCCTCCAGAGCAAGCTCAAAAGCATGAAACGAGGAAAACTGCTCCATCCTCCTCAGCCTGCTGATGAGCCTCTTGCACAATACGTAGTAATTTTGATTTATCTGAGAGACCTAAGATGGAAAAATAGCCTGAGGTCATTTTTCAAGCTTAATTTAGTTCATTTAATACTTAATGACTTAATGAAGCTGTCTATGTGCAGAGCTTTCACTCTGGGAGGAATCTGAACGTACGCAGAGAACTTAGGAAATTGGCTTAAAAAATGTAAAAGGAAATCAGTAACTTAATTCGTGAATGATTGACCTCAAGCATCCTAGGACATTTTCCAGACCTCCTGAGCTTGCAGCTGAAATTTCTAGCCAAGCTCTGATAGGATTTTATTTCAATTGTACATTAAAAGAATTATTAAGACCATCTGTGCAGGATTCTTCTCTCTGCTGTATTGGCTGACAAGTCATTTCTCATTTTTTTCCCCCCTCCCCTTCTCAAGTGACACTTCCACCTTGTATTTTCCCCTTCTGACTTTCTTCCTTGTCAGCTCTCCCCCCAACCTTTTTTTCTGTTCATGAGCATGGGGTCATTCATCACCCTTCATCCACCAGGAAAGGAGCCTTGCATTCTCACAACGAACATGACTTCTCGGGCTTATCCTCTTCTAATGCACATTTTAAAGGACTTCCAGCCTTTCTGTGAGAATGTGTCAGGTATAAGACAATCACTCTAACCGTTTGTGGTTTCGAAAGCTCTTGAAAGAGAATACAGTCTTTAGATCCACACACCTACTGTCCTGGAAGCTTGCCAGCCTGGGGACAGGGACTGGCTGGATGCCACCACATAGAAATGAAGCCCATACACATTACACAGCTACTAATGACTCTGCTTCAGCAGTTGTTTTCTTGTTCTCCTCTAACCCCAACAGTACCTTTGACCTAGGAAAAGACAAAAGCAGTTGGCTGCTTTGCAAGAGCCAACATTTGGGGGTTTTTGGTAACCAGAAGCCCCGAGACCAATAGAAGCAGGCACGGGACTGCCCCTTACAGCATTGCAACAGCAAACTCCTCATGAATCACTGATTGCAGAGCTGTTCAAGTAAACATTTGCCATATGCAGATGTTTAAGTGTGGTGCAACAGGATGTTACAGAGTGCTTTGTATAAACATATAAGCACCACTTAACCCAGGGGCAGAATTCACGGGGACATTGAGCTGAGTGTATCTGACAGCAGGGAAATCAAAGCAGGGCTGCCTCATGCTTTGCAAGTTCTATGGCTACCCAAGCAGCTCTTCAGGCTGAATTCCTTTCTCTTTTTACACATGGTAATGACATTTGAGTTCATGAATCCACCTGGATCCCACTCCTCTAACCACAAAGAGGCAGTAAACTAATTTTTTGTATATTTTTTTTTCCCACCCCTTTGAAAAGTTCTGTGGAGGAAGATTCACTGCAACATTATGGCGCTCCTAGCAGGCATGTAGGTTGAAACAGGCCTTTGACATCTTTCTGTGACTGCTGCAGCACTGAACTGCTCTCAGAGATTGTTCTCTTCTTCAGCCCCATGATAGTCTGTGTGTGTGGTGTCTTTGTGTGTCTCCACGTGAAAGCACAAGCCTCAGAGTTAACATTTTTATTATTTGCACTCTTTGATGGAAAATTTTAAGCTGTCTCCACTAAATCCTGGTTATCTCCTCAGATAATGTAGATATCAAATCTATTTTCACTCCATATAATGAACTATCAGTGACTAGAGCACAGGTTCTCAGCCATTTTGGGGTATTTTATAGCTTCCAGTGGATCTCAGCAACTTCCATGCAGCTGTCCCACAGCCCAGAGAGCACCTGCAGAGAGGCAGGAAGGGGACTGATCTTTTCCAGGTTCCTCCTACCTACAGCAGAGAAGAAAGATTTCTCTCTCAGATACCTTTCAGGCACAACACAGAGCAGATTTTGGGGAAGAAGCACTGCAGATATATAGGCAGTGTGCAAAAAAATGTGTAGACATGGCCCTCTGAGACATGGTTTAATGGCCATGGTGGGCTTGGGTGAACAGTTGGACTCGCTGATCTCTGAGGTCTTTTCCAAAGAAAACAGATCTACGACTCTGTGTCTGAATGTAAGCTTTGGTGCCACCAAGAGTGAGAGCTACAAGAGCAGGGAGTAGCATCACCCTGTTAATCACCTACTTTTCCTTTCAAACATTTCAGCATGGCCTCTTATGGTCAGCAAAGACCATACTGGAAGACCCTTAAAGAAGGCACCCTGAAGTTATTGCTTTGTAAGGAGCGCAGAGCTCGTGCCCACCTCTGTGTCCCCTTGCAGCTGATTTCCCAATGTCTTTTTCCCATGGTTTCCTGCATCCACGTCAGAAGCTTGTCTTTCTCTGTACTGTGTTCAGGACCAGTTCTGTCACCAGGTGCTGCTGCTCCATGAGAACATCCCCTTTTTTATGTCCCACAGGCCCTCCACTAGCTCTCACACCTGCTCTGCTCTCCCAAGGGAGACTTTACCATCACTTTCCAGCAGCATAACTTACTCTCTGACCTCCAGAAAAACTTCCACTTGCCAAACCTACAGCACAAGAGAAGATGCATCACCTGTTGTGAACCAGGAACCTCTCCAGAGAGTTAAAACATCAAACACAGTCAGATGGGTTGTCAAAATCCAGTGGTACTAATAGAAGCTTATCTTTGAGTGATTTAATCTTCTGTGCCATAAGGAACGTTCAGTGACAAAAATGCCCCTACAGAAAATCTGGTGACCTGCTGTTGATAAAGAAGACTTAATTAAAAGCTGTTTCTTCCTGACTTCTTAAGGCAGTTGAGATGGTTAGAGAAGCCTTTGCAGACACATCCACAGAGCACACAGCCTGTAAGCTCTGAAGGCTGAGTCATCACTATAATACAGTTGTCTTGTGACATTGATGTTCTGCACTTCGTGTCTTGTCTCTGGAAAAAAACTACTCAGATGAGTCTGAGCACTCCTGGCTCTATGGGGAGCTCACCTCCCTGCCCACTGGGGGCAAAAATTACCACAGCATGGCTGCAGGAAAGGAGGGAAATCATGACAGTCTGCCAAAAAAGGCAGAAACCTAATGCAGTTGAAATTTTAAAGAGCGATCAGAGCTGTGATTACCTCCTCCACTGAGCCCCTTGGAATTCTGTCCTTCAAGAAAAGCCCTGTAGGAGTGAACAGTCATGAATACCAGAGTGCATAAAGAAGTGTGGCCAACAGGTTGAGGGAGGTTCTACTCTCCCTCTACTCTCTCCTGGTGAGGCCTCATGTGGGGTATTGTGTCCAGTTCTAGGCTCTCCAGTTCCAGAAGGACAAGGAACTGGTTGAGAGGATACAGCAAAAGGCTATGAAGATGATTAGGGGACCAGAATGTCTCTCTTATGAAGAAAGGCTGAGGAACTGGGGTTTTTTTAGCCTAGACTAATGGGGGATCTTATCAATGGGTGGCAGGAGGATAGGACCAGTCTTTGTGCAGTGGTGCCCAGTGACAGGATGGGAGGTAGCAGGCACAAACTGGAACACAGCCAGTTCCATCTAAGCATGAGAAGGAACTTCTTTACTTTGAGGGTGGTGAAGCACTACAACAGGCTGTTCAGAGAGATAATGGAGTCTCCATCTCTGGAGTGATTAAAAATCCACTTGGATTAATTCCTGTGCAACCTGCTCTAGGTGAACCTGCTCTGGTATGGGGATTGGACTCCTAACATTCTGTGATGCTGTCATCACCCACAACAGAACATATGTGATCCTGATTTTTTTTTTCTGCATCCTAAGTCATTAGCAACAGTGTGCAGGGTCCCTGAACCCCTGGGAATATAATCTCATAATGCATGGAACTTGGGTCTTCTGTTCCAAAAATCATTCCTCCCAAATCTTCCTTTTCTAGCACTGTCTCTCACTGGAGATAGCCAGGACACAGCCTGCAACATTGCTCTCTCAGAGCTGTTTATATATATATATATATATATGTGTGTGTGTGTGTATGTGTATATATATATGTAAAGGTGTAGATTAAGGTGCAATGTTAGGAAGAAGTTGTTCCCCATGAGGGTGGTGAGACACTGGCACAGGTTGCCCAGGGAGGAGGTGGAAGCCTCATCCCTGGAGGTTTTGAAGGCCAGGCTGGATGTGGCTGTGAGCAACCTGCTGTAGTGTGAGGTGTCCCTGCCCATGGCAGGGGGGTTGGAACAGGATGATCCTTGAGGTCCCTTCCAACACTAACAATTCTATGATTCTAATTCTATGATTTCCTCACAGAGCCCCCAGTTCCCAAAGGATCTGGGCACAGAGGGCTTTTATTCAGAGCCCTGCAGGTTTCTACATGTACTCTGTTGTGTTCCACCAAAGAGCAGAAATTAAAAACACTTTGCAATGAAAAATTGGTCTAAAACCAGCATTAAAAAGATGGGTTTGGAGCAATCCTACCTTTTTTTGGCCAGCCTTTGTTATTCTAGGGATGTCAAACAACTGCCCCGTGTAGTACTGCACCCCGCTGAACATAATGACAGCGATAGAGTCCCCTTCCTTCTCAATTACAGTAAGGATGTCTTCAGTCCTCAAGGTTTCCTCCCCCTGAAACAAAGTTAAAGCACACATTTTACATCAACTCTGGCACTAATGAAACTGTCATTTCTTATCTCATGATCTATATTTTACCACTGCTTGCATAAGGAGATCAAAAGCCAGTGCTTAGCCTGATAATGATGCACAAAGGTAGTGCTGTGAAGTAGCCTGTGAGTAAGTTGCGTTAAAAAATGAAACAACAGTTCATTAGCAAACTTAACTTGAAGGTGCCAGCGATGGGAAAAAAACCCCAACTATTCCCTTCATACTCCAGCATGCTTCATGCTTTTTAATAGTTCAGACAGTTTAATTTCCACTAAAAACCCAATAATCCTGGTGCAAACAGCATAGTTAATGATTTTCCTTGGTGACACTTGAAAGTTGTCTATCAGTTTCACTCTGTACTTCCCTGATCAACTTCATATCCCACTGGAAGCTATTATAAACCTGCCATATTTCTGTTTCAAAAACAATGAGTCTCACATCATCAAAAGCATAAAAATCCCCAAACCTGGGGTCATTAAATAAAGAGGAACTTCAAACAAAACAAACAATAAAAAAATCCAGCCACTAAAGCCTCATTCTTGATTCTTTGTTGGAAAATTAACATCCCATCCTCCTCCTGTCTTCCTAGCGAGGCCTCATGTAAAGCACACCACCACCTAGGGATCAATTAGGCAGTGAAAACCCAGAATTAAATTAGTCTTGTTGCTGCAAAAGAGCCTGGGCAAGACGGTTGCATTGCAAGGAGCTGTTGCTACCTCACCCAGCTTCTGCAAACCTATCAAGCGCCCAGGAGCAGACTCCTTCCTCACAAGATGACTCAGATTTCAGAAGCAAAAAAGGTCACCATCAGTTTACAGGTAGGTGGCAAAGTTCTTAATGCTGCAGAAGCGAAGCGAGGCAGCCTTTCAGAGGAATCTGAATTGCAGATTACCCAAAGCAGACCTTTCCCTTGGTCTGTGCTGATACCCAGGCTGCTGCTGTTTATGTTATGGCAATCTTTTACCTTAGGGCATTAAAAGGACATTGGGGTTTCTCAGCCAGCTACTCTCTGTTGCAGGATGCTGTTAGGTTTTGAAGATAGGGAAAACAGAGAAAATGGGATTATTTTTCCTGCTGTAAGACCAGTGGACTGGTTGAAGGAGACAATCATAAAATGGGCTCTAACAGACCAAAAAAATAAACACAGAAACAGAATACACATTTCTTAAGTTTTACATAAAAGTATCAGTGGAAATCAATTATAACTTTACTGTGGCCTTCCAGTATCTGAAGGGCTACAAGAAAGCTGGGGAGGGACTTTGCAGGGTGTCAGGGAGTGATAGGACTGGGGGAATGGAGCAAAAATAGAAGTGGGTAGATTCAGACTGGATGTTAGGAAGAAGTTGTTCCCCATGAGGGTGGTGAGACACTGGCACAGGATGCCCAGGGAGGTAGTGGAAGCCTCATCCCTGGAGGTTTTTGCAGCCAGGCTGGATGTGGCTGTGAGTAACTTGCTGTAGTGTGAGGTGTCCCTGCCATTGGCAGGGGGGTTGGAACTGGCTGAGCCTTGAGGTCCCTTCTAACCCTAGCAATTCTATGATTGCATGATTCTGCAGGCAGACACTAGAATACTTGAGAATGAATGACTTCTCTCCTGTGAAATATGCTTCTGCCCTTAGCAATAGAGAGCAAGACTGACACATTTCTCTCACCAACCTTCCGAGGCTGCATCAGGAGCATGCATTTCTCCACGTCAAGTCCATGAAGTCGAAGCTGGGACTCGATAGCGTACTGGAAGAGATTCCCATGCAGAGCACGTTAGAGACAAAACAGCTAAAGAATGGCCAAACACATCAGAACTTCAGCCCAGAGACTCAGGTGCCTCCCACCTTTCACTCACATTGACACTTGAAACCCTAGACCAACTCCACAGAATCATGGATATAAGCCAGAACACAGGAAGCTCCACCTCAACATGGTGAGGGGTTTGGAACACAAGCCCTATGAGGAAAGGCTGAGGGAGCTGGGGTTGCTCAGCCTGGAGAAGAGGAGACTGAGGGGTGACCTTATTGCTCTCTACAACTACCTGAAGGGAGGTTGTAGCCAGGCAGAGGCTGGCCTCTTCTCCCAGGCAGCCAGCACCAGAACAAGAGGACACAGTCTCAGGCTGCGCCAGGGCAGGTTTAGGCTGGATGTTAGGAAGAAGTTCTACACGGAGAGAGTGATTGCCCATTGGAATCGGCTACCCGTGGAGGTGGTGGAGTCACCTTCACAGGAGGTGTTCAGGAGAAGACTTGATGGGGTGCTTGGCTGTATGGTCTAGTTGTTGGGTGGGTTGGATTGTTTGATGGGTTGGACGCGATGATCTTGAAGGTCTCTTCCAACCTGGTGTATTGTATTGTATTGTATTGTATTGTATTGAGGAGAAACTTCTTTACTGTGAGGGTGACAGAGCACTGGAACAGGCTGCCCAGAGAAGTTGTGGAGTCTCCTTCTGTGGAAACCTTCAATGCCAAGCTGGATGTGTCCTTGTGTGGCCTACCCTAGGTGATCCTGCCTTGGCAGGGGGTTGGACCCAATGATCTCTGGAGGTCTCCTCCACTGCCTAACATGTGTGATTCTGAGATACAACGGCTTAGGTCAGAAGGGAGCTTAGAGATCATCTATCTACTCCAACCTCCTCGCCATGAGCAGGGTCACTCTAGGTTTCCTTCCGTTTGAAGAAGCTCAGAATTAGCTGATCAGAATTAGCTGAATTAGCTTGTCAGACAGCATGGATCACATCAAAACCTAGCTCTTCCAGGCTAAGTTCAGGGAGGAGAATGAGCATGGAAATGTGGTGGGCAATGTGCTTACCACACACCAGCAAGTACAGCCTGCAAGGACAACAGCCACAGAGAATGAACACCAGTTCTCCAGTGGCTCTGGATGCCCACTTTGCTTGGTAGCACATGCTAAAGCCCTGGCTGCCACTCATGTCACATCAAATGAGGTTTGCCCAGCACACATGGGCTGTCTTAAGCCACTCTTACACATTCAGTCTGCTCCACAGCCGGAAGGAAATCAGAGCCCTCAATTCTCTCAGGGTGTTTTGAAAATCCTACCTGCTGATTTTATCAGTAAATAATGGTACTGGAGACAGCAGCAACATACCTGAATACTACTATTAAACAGTTTGAAATTCCATGGCAGGAACTGAAGTGATGGTGGTTGCACAGGTTAGCATTGAAGTACCACGGAAGTTTAAGAAAATGGAGTGCAAACGTACAAAGATGGGATTAGAATCAAAGAATTGTTAGAGTTGGAGGGGACCTCGAGGCAGGGACACCTCACACTACAGCAGGTTGCTCACAGCCACATCCAGCCTGGCTGCAAAAACCTCCAGGCATGTGGCTTCCACCACCTCCCTGGGCAACCTGTGCCAGTGTCTCACCACCCTCATGGGGAAGAATTTCTCCTTACATCCAATCTGAATCTCCCCATTTCTAATTTTGTTCCATTCTCCCTTGTCCTGTTACTCCATGACACCCTAAAAGTCCCTCCCCAGCTTTCTTGTAGCTCCCTTCAGATACTGGACCACCACAATTAGGCATCCTTGGAGCTTTCTCTTGTCCAGACTGAGCATCCCCATCTCCCTCAGTCTGTCCTCATGGGAGAGGTGCTCCAGCCCTCTGATCATCCTCATGGCCCTTCTCTGGACACCTTCAAGCACCTAGATTAGTAGGATTAGTATAAACATCGCTTAGAATAAAAGGCAGTTTGAGGTTTATGCACATCTGTGCCTTCACCTTCATTACAAATAAAACAGTTAGTAGCTTGGGTAACTTTTATCACACCTTAGAAATCAAATTATCAATTTCCAGGAGTTTGGAGAGTTGGTGATGAAGCCATGCACCCAAAGATTAATTTTCACTAAGCCATGATGCACGGGCTATTGTCTCCTATTTTATGGCAGATAAATTACATTTGAACCAGCAATCTAAAGTGCTAAGAACAAACATTTCCATCTCTGTCTGGGGATATATAAGTGTTAATGCTGTGAGTTTGTATTGATTTGGTTTCATAAAGTAAAACAGCAACAAGAATTAATAAAACATTTACAGCTGCAGTTGATTTAGGCCAGCAGTTTGCTCAATGTCTTTAAAATGACTAATAAATCAATGCAGCCATTCAATCTTTTCCCCTTGTAACATTTCTTTTCTTTTCTTTTTTAATTATTTGAACAAAAGGAATAAAGCTACAATCTGTAAAATATGCTGAGCTCAAAAGCTTCTGACAGGTTTTTTTACTGCGACGTGCCTCGGACAAGATGAGCTAATAAATATTCAAATCAGGCTGCTGATATGCTTTGCAAAAATATGATTAATAATACAAATAGGGTGAAATACTCATTTCTTACATGGTCAGAGGGAAAGGCTCTGGCTTCTAGAAGAATTTTATAGCGTCTTGGAGTAGGCTTAAAGAAGGAGAGCTGTTAAGAACGACAACAAAATAAAGCAGAATGAAACGCCTGTATGGCAGAATCTCTCTAAGCAGAGATGAGAGAGATGCTCCCAGCCTATAACTTAATAAAGGCTGCTTTACTTTCATGCAGACTACAGAGAATCCCCAGAAATTACAAACATTTCTTTGTCCACACAACGCTTATCAAAGCGGGAAAGCATTATAATACTCCACTTCATCTCTCCATAACAAAGGCCACACAAATCCAGCAGCAAAAACCTTGCACTTAGCAGGAATCGATGGCAAAGCTTTGACTGTGGCCAGGGGAGTTGGGATTTCACCCGGCTCGTTCCCACAAGCAAAAGCAGCAGCTGAAGAGTATCAAACAGTACAAAGGAATTGAATTTCCATTCCTGCCCTAAAACATTGGTTATTAAATCATTCCCTCCTCTGAAACAAGACTGCCTGAAGAACTCTTTTCCCAGGACTTCATCTCAGCTCCTTTAGGTGAATGATCTGTCCTTTTCAGCTCTTCGTGGTGCGGTAAGTAGGGCTTGCTGCCATGCTGAGAAGGCTAGGAGAGGACTTACAGACCACATATTCATGCTAGCAGAGGTTACCCCAAGCTGAGACCCAGCAGTGTGGCATGAGTGCAGCTGGGTCGCACTTAACAGGCTTGTTCTTGGCCCCCATCCTGCCCTGGTTCAGAGACATGTTAGAAAGGAGGGGATCAGAGAAATAAATCCTTGTGGAAATCCCACAAAATGAATCTTCATGTCTGCCCTCAGCTGAACCAAATCTTTGGAAATCCTACAGAAGCAGGGACAGGCTGTGTGTACCACAGAGAGGGCTGTGCATAAGGAAGCCACCGTGTCATAAAAATCCAAATCAGGTGCTTTGCCTCAGTTTAGGAGTCTATAAAAATCAAAATGCCATCTCTTGCATGCAACTTTACTTTAAAATTGGCAGAAATGGCAGCTTTGTCTTCCTCACAAGCTGAAGTCTTGTTCCTCAAACTTGGAAATGTGGAATGAAGTTGAAATTTGGGAAGGTATTTGTAAATGTTTCTCTAATAATCACATGGTCTCCTCTCTAAGGATTGACATACAGCACAGGCAAGAACAGCTCAAACTTCCCCTACAGAGTCCTTGAAAACACTTCTCTGTCCAGCTTTTCTGCTTCATGTTAAGTGGAGCCAAGTCCTGTCCTGCTCAAGCCAAAGCATCTTTCAAGGTACAACTCCCGAGAAAAGTTAGGCTGTCATCCAGTGCTGTCCTTGTGAGATGCTCAGGAAACACTTTGCTTACATGCACAAAGAAAGGACAAAGACATTTGCCCACAGCACATCAAATAAACACCATAAAGACATACCAGCTGGAGGTGCAAGTTTACAGTTAGTCCATTCATTAAGGCTACCTCATGTCTTTGGGCACCTGAAAGAATAATAGTAACTTTTCAAAACCCCAACAAAGAAAGAAACAAACATAAAAACAAACCCCCAACAACACACCAGCGAGCTCTGGTTAGGAGTTTTCTGTCATCATTTCAGAGAAATCCAGTGCAGTGTTGAGAAAAAAGGTAAAAGGATGTTTCCAGTCAGTGTCTCTCCAAAGGCTGGAAAGCAAACAAACGTTGGAGGTGTCATCACAGTGAAACTAAAAGATTTCTTGTCTGACTCACTGCAGCACACTAGCAGGAAAATATTTATTTCGGGGGGGGGGGGGGGGTCAGCCACAGAAAACAAAACAACAATGAAGTATTTCCATTTCCTGGCAAATGCCTGCTGGATTTATTACCATTAATATCTCAGACAAAAATCAGGTCAGAAGACTGCACTTAAAGCAAGACGTGCAGGCTTGCTTTGTGTCATAAGTTCAGATGTAAAGCAAGTCAGAAAACACATTGAGACCATCACCTATTGCAAGTGGTTACTGTAATGCTGAGCTAAACCTCATTTGTAATAACAAAAACCCAAACAAAGCTGGCCTGTAACAGACCAGTAGTAACGTGGCAGCCTAGAAAGAAGTAGTCATACCCACATAACTCTAAGGTTAATGGCAGATGCCTTGTGGCTACAACTAATCACGGGCAGAGCTCATGGAGTAACAACTAATTGTTACTGGCAAGTATCCAGCAACAAATTCTTGAACCCTTATCAACTACTGGTGAAAGGTTTTAGGGAGGACAAGGAACTAGTTGTTGGGCAGGGCACCACTGAGGTGTGGAGAAAATCAATTCCTGTTGCTTCCTGCTTTTCCTGATATCTGTTGTTGAAAAGCAGTAGTTCACCCTTGACATAAATCACTGCTTTGAGAGTCTTCTTCAGCTGGAAGATGGACTCATGCACCTTGACATTGACATTGGCACTCACCAAAGGTGGAAAGAGGTTGCAGACAGAGGGATTGAAGCAAAGTACAAACAGGCAGAGCGGGTAACAGCCACCCTTGAGATCAATGAAGAGGAAAGCAAAACACGACGTGGGAGCAAAAAGGGTAAGGGGACCCACGTGAAAGGGAGAGGAGAACCCTGTGTTTCTCCTAGCCCTGCCCTGGAGGGCACACAATGTCCCAGCCAACACTAGTGAAAAGCAGCAAGAGCACCAAGATACTCCTGCCATATCTCACAGAGTTCATGGAGTTATTTCTTCACCATCCTTGGGAAAAGACATAACCATGGGCTGAAGTCAGTGAAAGCAAATATAGCCAAAGAACATGGACATCTATAAGTAAGAAGAGTTTATTCATTGATCTCAAAGGTCTTTTCCAACCTGGTTAATTCTATTCTATTCTAATCCTTCCTAAGCAGGCCTCAGATTCCACCACCATAAAAACGAAGAAGCAAGACAAACAAAACAGGAAGCAAACAAACAAAACACGCCAGCAAGAACCATTCCGATTGAGGTGTTCAAGGACCTTTCTTTGCATTGCAGAAATCTTCAATATTGGACAGAAAGATTAGTCAATAGTTGTCAGTGACTCCAGAGGCCCTGTCCAGGCCATAAGCCAGGGGCATCATCATGATTTTAAGAAGAAACATTGGCAGCCTTAGCTCTTCATAGGGAAAATAAACTCTTTTCCTCCCTTAAACTCCTCTCTTTTGCTTTCTTTCCTGGTAGCGTTGCAACTGCAGGCTCCGTGCTGCTGCAAGAGGTCACCTTGTGGCTGTTCTATTGCAGATACAGGAGACAGCTAGAGAGAGTGATTGCAGCTCAAAACAATATTATTGCCGTCTTAACATTTCTATGGAACTCTGGAGGCTGAAAAAAGAGGGATAGCATCAAGAAAAGGTATTGTTCTTATTTCTCCCTCTGCTCCTTCCACAAACTCTGTGGCTTTCACAGCAAATTGTACACGAGCGACCCTCCGCCTGCTGAACCGCTTCCGTAACACACAAACGGTTAACCTGTAGATCACTTTCAGCTGCATGCTAGCCTCCCAAATTAAATCTGACACTACATTTGTCATGTAAGCCTTGGTCTTCTGTAAATTATATATTTATTAAAAGCTTTCCATTATTGAATTTCATGCCCACAAAACAAACCTCATCCGTGGCATTGGCAAACTGCTATCCTTTATAACCTGCGCTGTGTTTCGGTAAAGAACCTTCCCCTGATCCAATTAACCTATTACAATATTCAAAGACCCAGCACACAGGAGAGAAAAATTATGTTTGCTTTCTTTATTTCCTAACTTTATAGCATATCACTAAGACAGGCTAAAACCTGTATGTTCCTGCTTGATAAATCTCCTCTTTAATCAAAGGAAGCAGCGTTCGCAAAGTACAACTTCAGAGACAATTATGATTGTGTTAGGCAGGCAGTGCCATCCTTCTCCTCTCTGACTGCAGTGGGAGCCTGATCCTCACCACAGTAAGCAAAAAGCAGCTTATAAAATGACTTGGGGGCGGGGGAAGAAGCAAAAAGGCTGAGGGCCCTGTTTCTGAAAACAGTTTGGTTACTTCAAATAATCCTTATCACTCAAAGTCACTCCAGATCTCCTAAGCGTTCAGTCTCGCCTCAAGAGAGACCTGCCTGAGCACAGTGTACAGCAGCAGCCATACAGTTAATCTTGTTCCATCAGAAGGTGATCCTGCCAAGGTTGTAATGTTTTAATAAAGTCTGGTAGGAGAAGCTGAGATTACAGTCACTGCGTTGTGCCACTTGGTGTGAGTAAAGGAAAAACAGCAAGGCTCTGGCCTGCATTGACCTTGGCTCTGCATTCCACCCTGTATTTACTGCTGTAACTTCCACTGAACACGAAAATGGGGCTGCTTTTAATAAGCGAGGTGTTACAGCACTATAAACCATCAACCAGAGAAAGATATTTCACAGCCTTCAAGTCCGTTCCCCAATAAATCTCACCAAATAAATAGTATCAGTAAGTAAAAATCAGAGTGAGAAATGACAATTCCTCCTCTACAACATATTAAATATTGAATTAAAAAGTAATTAAAAAAAAATTAGGGTAAAATTCTGTTCCTGTTCTTACATTCCATTCACTACAAAGAGAAACTCAGCATTGACTCAACTCACACAAAATTGGTGTTACACCTTGCTGGGAAACAGTACTAAATCATAAATAACATATTGATAGAGAGTATTTTAACATCATATTTCTCCTGCATTTAGTCTCTTAGCCTTTCCCCTTATTGCCTACAATTTTACATATCAGGTTTAATTACAATGCACCCATTAGGGACACTTCAACCCATTTGCATTCTAAGAATCGCTCTGGAAAAGAGCTGTGAGGATGTCTGAGCAGCTCCCCAGGAGCCAGCAGTGCCCTCATGCAGCCCAGCAGGCAGCTGTGTGCTGGGCTGCAGCCAGAGGACTGTGGGCAGCAGGGCAAGAGAGGGGATTCTGCCCCTTGGCTCTGCTCTGCTGAGACCTCACCTCCAATCCTGCCTCCAGTTCTGGTGTCCCCAGTAGAAGAAGAACACAGAGTTGCTGAAAAGCATCCAGAGAAGACCATAAAGGTGATCCAAGGGCTGGAGAACTTCTGAAATGAGGACAGGCTGAAGGAGCTGGGGGTGTTCAGCCTGGAGAAAAGATGACTCTGGGGGGACCTCAGAGCTGCCTTCCAATAGCTGAAGGGATCCTGCAGGAAGGCTGCAGAGAGGCTTTTCCTGAGGGTGTCTAGAGACAGGCCAAGGGGGAATGGTTTGAAGCTGAGGCAGAGCAGGGTTCGAGTGGAGCTGAGGAAGAAGTTCTTCAGCAGAAGGTTGGTGAGACTGCGGCACAGGCTGCCCAGGGAGGCTGTGGATGCCAGGAGGTTGTGTTGCAGCCCAGGCTGGATGAGGCCTTGGGCAGCTGAGTCTGGTTGAGAGGCATCCCTGCCCATTGTGGGGAGGTTGGAAGAGATGAGCTCCGAGGTCCCTTCCAACCTGAGCCATTCCAGGATTCTTTGAGGATTCTGTGATATTTGAGAAATAAAACCCTCCTAGTGTGTGAATCTGACGGAAGATTTGAGCCCAAAGTACGTTTTATAGTTCAGTTAAAGTAAAAATAACCAGAGAACAATCTCCAAACTGACATGTTGTGGTGTAGTTAAGTCTGTAGAAGTGGATGGGTGCCATCCAGAGGGACCAGGACAGGCTGGAGAGGTGGGCTCAGGAGTATTTCATGAGGTTAAATAAGGCGAAGTGCAAGGTCCTGCACTTAGGTTGGGGCAATCCTGGATACCAGTCCAGGCTGGGGGATGATGAGATTGAGAAGGTAGGGAGAAAGGGGAGAAAAGGGAGAAAAATGGGGAAAGGGGGAAGAAAAATGGAAAGGCTGATAATAAATTAGATGAAGTTTAGGCAAAGCTCCCATTTCTCTCTCCTTATACCCAGAATACTTTTAGGCAAGTATTATAATGCAGGCTGGCAGCCTCCACTAGACAGATGGCTAAGGGAAAAAACATCCCAGCCTGACTCTACTTTCTGCAGTGACTCTTAACCTCAAGCTGAGGCCAAGCTGACCCCGGCACCAGCCCTGGCAGGAGGTCAGTGATCTGCCTACTCTGACACCCTGCAGGGAGTTCACAGGGGCCCACATTTTGCAAACTGAGCAGTGGCAGACATCCACAGAAGGTGATGCACAAAAGGATGATAATGCTTCATGTTGTCCTTTGGGGGATTTTGGCTTTCTCCTCTGGTTATGTGAAGAGCATCAATGGTCTACCTTGTTACTGGACTGATTTAAGTGTCTGGAAGTAGATAACATGACTACACTTCCAATCTCATAAGACATAAGATAAATTCTCTACACTGCAGGTAATTAAGTTCAAGGTTTCCAATTTAAAAGTCCTTACTCTGCATCTAGTCAGTTGTGTGACAGGTCATATTTCCCCCTCTGCCCACAGCTCCCCAGTTATACCCTACCAGAACAAGAGCATCCACATGCCAGGGAAGATCAGTCAGAGTAGAGAAATCTCTAAATCAGCAGCATTCAGCATATCCACACCCTTCATCTCTTTACATGATCACATTGTCATGCTCTATGATGGTTAATGGGTAAATGCACTGAGTTTGCCCTTGAATGGACAGAAAGCAAGAAAAATTATTTCTTAGCCTCCTGAGCAATTCCAGATCCTACAGCAGCAGCTTCCAAAATCATAGAATCCTAGAATGGATTAGGTTGGAAGGGACCTCGGAGCTCATCTCCTCCAACCTCCCCACCATGCCCAGGGACACCTCTCAGCTACACTCAGCTGCTCAAGGCCTCATCCAACCTGGCCTGCAGCACCCCCAGGCAGGAGGCAGCCACAGCCTCCCTGGGCAGCCTGGGCCAGAGTCTCAGCAGCCTCCTGCTGAACAACTTCTTCCTCAGCTCCACTCTAACCCTGCTCTGCCTCAGCTTCAAACCATTCCCCCTTGGCCTCTCTCCAGATACCCTCAGGAAAAGTCCCTCTGCCACCTTCCTGTAGGATCCCTTCAGGTATTAGAAGTCAAGAAGTAACTCTCTTTATAAATAACTCTGTCATTAAACATTCCTCAGTGTCTCTGTTTCCAGATGCTCAGACCCCATTTGCTACACTTGAAGGAGAAAAACTGTTCCTTTTTGATTGAACCCTTGCCTATGGTTGGAGGAGAAATTACCAGATGATATCTAGCTTACAGCAGGTCAACTTAAACACAGTATTTTTTCCTTAGTGAAAGCACAAATGAACACATGATTATTCAGTTCAGACATCCAGTATTGACAGTTACCTTCAGCAGCTAAATTAAGATA
This sequence comes from Picus viridis, assembly GCA_033816785.1. Taxonomy (NCBI): domain Eukaryota; kingdom Metazoa; phylum Chordata; class Aves; order Piciformes; family Picidae; genus Picus; species Picus viridis. Next base: position 1,961,691 of record CM066587.1, on the reverse strand, counting down.
TTGGCCAAATCTCACTAAAATCCACTACCCTAGCCTTGACAATGGCTGTAAGGGTAAGGGAGAAAGAGGGACTGTGAGAAACCCTGCCAAGATCATTTCCCTTCCCACTTCTGACAGCAACAGCTCAAAGGAAATCCTAGTGAAAGAATTTTTCAGCAAGTAGACACAGATTAGAGTAAGAGGTAATAGAAGAAATTTGCATTCAAACTCAGACAACTACTTTCTTGGCTGGCAAGCAGACCAGGAGAAGTCTCCAGGGCTCCTTCTCAATCTCCAGATGCATTTACTGCCAAGGTGCTGCAGCACTGCAGCCTCCTCAAGGGGTACAGCAGGGTAACGGGAACTTACAAATAGCAGGTCCTGCCCCAATTATCTGCTTCATTGACATAAGCAGCTCTCAAATAGGAGGCTGGATTTAGCAGCAGGGAAAGCAGAAATGGTCTAGGCAGAAATCATTTTTCCAAGGGGAAAGTTCATTTCTTCACTTCTGGGAGAGTGACTGAGAATAGGTAATGCCAAGTGCCCTTTAAAAGGGCTTCACATGTTAGACCAAGTGGTTTATGGTGCTCCAAGAAACCCTTTGCTGCAATTAGTTTCATGATATACATAAGCTCATATATTATTGCACACATCCAGCTCTTAAATCACTTGCAGCCTTAAAATAAAGGGGAAGTCCACACAAAAGGCAGTCAGAAAAACTGCTTTAAAACAGAAGAATCGAGGGAACAAAGCCCTGGTTACAGAGTTTCAGGGGCTCCACTCTGATCAATCTGAGGGGTGAGTGTCAAGCAGAGGGAGCCAAGCTCTTCTCAGTGATGCACAATAATAAGACAAGGAGCAACAGGTACAAGCTTGAACAGAGAAGGTTTCAGCTCAACGTGAGGAGAAACTTCTTTACAGTAAGGGTGACAGAGCCCTGGAGCAGGCTGCCCAGAGACATTGTGGAGTCTCCTGCTCTGGAGACTTTCCAAACCCTCCCAGATGTGTTCCTGTACAGACTACCCTGGCTGATCCTGCTCTGGCAGGGGGCTTGGACTCACTGCTCTCTGGAGATCCCTTCCAACCCCTAATGTTGTGTGATTCTGTGATTCAGTCTTAAAAGAACCCAAGTTTATTTTCATTACTAGAGAAACCTTTCCCTTGAGGTTCACACCTACCAACCAGCCCAGCCATCAGGTCCAGGAGGCACTCGTCTGCCAAGGCCCATGGGCGCTGACCGGTGAAATGGCCGTGAACACCTCTGAAAAGAAAGAGGCAAAGGATGACAACACAGAGATGATCCAAAGGGAACAGCATAAGGAGCATACCTGGTTTGGAGATCCCACATTTGGAGGAGGAGGAGGCTCATCTAAGCTGAGCACAGCACTTTTACCATGCCATTAAAGCTCTTGGAAAAAGAATTTGCCTGTTTGTTTCTGACAAGTTTTCAGTTATAGAATCAGAGAATTATTAGGATTGGAAGGGACCTCAAGCATCAGCCAGTTCCAACCCCCTGCCATGGCCAGGGACACCTCACACTACAGCAGGTTGCTCACAGCCACATCCAGCCTGGCTGCAAACACCTCCAGGGATAAGGCTTCCACTACTATCCTGGGCAACCTGTGCCAGTGTCTCACCACCCTCATGGGGAACAACTTCTTCCTCACATCCAATTTGAATCTACCCATTTCTATTTTTTTACCATTCTCCCCAGTCCTATCCCTCCCTGACACCCTGAAAAGGCCCTCCCCAGCTTTCTTGTAGCCCCCTTCAGATACTGGATAAGTTGTTTGAAAACTCTTTCTTTTGCCTCCCCCAAATTCCTCTAGAAGTTCCTCTGAATTGGAAGGTGACATCTTCTTCCCAAGCCTTCTGGAAGTGGCTGTATGGGTGCAAGAAGCCTCTGGGAAAAGGACACACTGGAAAGGGGCAGGATGACACCCTGCAAAGCCCAGCCCACATAAATGACAGCGAAATCAAGGATCACTCTGCAGACTTGCTCCATCAGCACTTCTAGCTGAATGTTGCAGGGTGCAGAGGATGGTAGACTTTGAATGCTGCCTTGCTGCCAGATAGAAATATTTCATGTCAGAAACAATTCCTATCCTCCTGAATCTCCTGTCTGAACTCACCCTTCTGCATACACCAGCAGGTACTTAATGGATATGCAGGGAAGCACCTGCCCAAACAGAGCTGCTTGCTAATTTTTATTGCTTCTCTTCTCCCTGCCAAATTGTTCTAGATCTAACTGTGCACAAAGCCTTTTTTTGGTTTGCCAGAGGGCACCTAAAAACCTCAAACCTCAATTTTGCAAGCTGTTCCTGTCTAGAGTGGATCACACCATCACCTTAAACCTGGCTGTGCCACTACTCCGGAGTGATGGATATGTACACTCAGGTCTGGATTAAGCGAGCTGAACCAATTCTTCCCCTCCAATGAGACAGAGAAGCAAACTTCTGAGGTAGCCACCATGCACTTCTATACACACAGAAGCTCCAAAGTTTCTTAAATATGCAGGATGCAGAGCAGAGATTTAAATGCAAATGAAGGCAGATTGAGAAAAGTAATAATGGTGCTAATCCAGGGGAACTTTGCTCTGGGCTTTCATCTCACACCAGATGAATTTCATATTCACTGAGCACTGTGGGGTACTTGCACTCAGTAGTAGCAAATGCCAGGCTGATGTGGCTGAGGCAAAGCAAGTTTCAAAATAGGGACCAAAACAGTAGGAAATTGGGGGGGGAAAAAAAAAATAAAAAAGGAAGGAGAGAGGGACAGGAAGGAGAGAAGGACAGGAAGGACAGAGAGACAGGAAACCAAACAAAACCACAAGTAATAAAACTTTTAACAAAGAAAGGGCACAAAATATGCACTCAAAACGATGAGAAGACATCTGGTAGATTAAGCCAGGAGGAAGGAGGGAGTATGTGACACTATCAGCTAGTTCTCCCAAGCTTAAAGCTATTTCAAAGCTTGGTTTTCCCTATCTAGCTCCTACTTTCTCTTCTCGGAGAGAACAAAATTCCCACACAAATTACCTGGATGTTTTGTGGTCGGACCCTCTGTGATTGACTTGGGTCTAATTCATGCCTGCTAGGGGTATTTCCAAAAGGACCACAGTCCAGAAGAAGCCAACAACTGCAGCAAGAAGCACAATTGGTATTAACCATTTCATGCCCCTTTTCCTGGTGAGGTACCAGTTGCTTCTGGACTAGCGTAGGTCAAGTGCTTAAAGGATACAAATGAACACCTCTTTAAGATAAAATAACCTTCCTATATTCAACAAGTCCAGCACCACGCAGACAACAAGGAGGACCTCAATCCCTAATTTAGGTAAGGTCATGGTACACTAGCTGCCTGCTTTTCTCCATTTCAGAATTGCTCTCTGATGAGACCTTGATAGCGGGAAGCGGGCAGTGTGAAATAGGACTCATTTACAAGGACATTTCAGAGATGAGGAATAAAGGCAGTAGGTGGGTAGGGGGAGAAAACACAATAAGGGGTAGGATTAGTGCTGAAAAAGTTCCTCCCTCCAATCAGACCGTAATGCAGCTGCGTTCCCTGAAGACAAGGGGGGTGTTTCACAAACAGCAAGACGTTTACTGCTAATTTCCCTCCTTATTGTTAGCAGTAATATAGTGATCAAGGGACTCTGGGATAACACAGACTGCTAAAATAAAATAAAATCAAAACCCACACGAAGGTTTTTCAGTGGTTCCCTGCCCAAGGGGACCTGTATTTCTGAAAGAGGACCGCTAACATAATAAGATGGGGAAAAGGAGCCCTAACTACCTATGGGATTCTCTTTCATTAGCTCGCTCTGATTTTATAGCCATTAGTGTCCTTCTAATGGGAATTTACTGAAGAAAGCTGCCTCTGCCAGCACACAGGGCTGAGGAAATTTCAGAATACATTTCCAAGTTATCATGCGACCAGAGAGGAGATTTGGGGCGTGAGAATATTTTATTTTGAGAAGGAAGCACAGAAATCTAAGCACCTTGAAAGGAGGAGGGAGCAAGCATTAATTATTATTCATATTATTATTATTACAGCACAGCTTACAGCTTGCCTCCCTCTCTTGATGGCCAACATAAATGCCAAGAGACACAAATTATTGCTGCTAAAATGGTACTTAAAGGCATAGTCTTGGCCCCCTTTTTTTTATTATTTTAATCACATGAAACTCTGTAGCCTTTGCTGATGGCACAATACATCCTATTACACTTAGGTTGTAAAATTCTATGCTCTGCCTCAGAGAATTTATATCTCTGTATATTATGCCACCCCTCTCTCAGCTCTAGTAGGCACTGGGGGTAATAATCTTTAAGGACACAACTGCAGAGCTTCTGGCATTCCCTTCAGACACACACACACACACGCGTGCGCCCACGTCTCGTTCTGTTTCCACTGCACCCCAAGTAGCAGGAGAGATGCAAATGGAGGTCCCCAAATGAAAGAGTGCAAAACATGTCCCACCAACTCATAGAGCACCACACACTCGGAACTCTCCCTTAAACCACTGTGAGAGCTCCTCCTTGCACAAATTAATTTTTAGTTGGTTACTATTTTATTTTCAATTTGGCAAGAAATCAGCACTTTATTCACCGAGGTCTGCTTGATTTAAAGCTCGCTGGAGGAGCTAGAAACACATTTTCTGGTACGATCCCAGGGTTTCAAAGGCGGTGAGGAAAGGGATTTAAATTAATTGCCAGCTTCAGGAATCTTCTGTGCTCGTCCAAATCTTGTGCAAATGGAAATTTCCCTCTTGCTCCTTTGCCAAAAGTGATGCAAGGTATTCAACGAGCCAACCCAGGCTCTGAAGTCTGCACATGGTTTCCAGCAAAGAAGTAGCCAAAAGGAAGGAAGAATATCCACAGATGGAAAAAAGAGGACTCTAAGGAGCAGTAGATTGAAGGCAAGTCTAAAACCCAGGGGCATTAAAAGAGACATTTACAGCTCTAACATACAACCTGCTGAAAGGCACAATGCAGGGATGACTCCTGCCGCATGGCAGGAGAAGGAGGTCTATCAAGCAGAACAGGGCCAGCTCCTGCCAAGATGCACTCCCATTTGCAGGGCTGCTATATCTTGCAGGATTAGTTCAGCACACAGAAGCAAGGAAAGCTTTAACTCACTGAAAATAGATTTTGCTACTGCAGGTGTTCGATTACAAAGTCTTCTACACACTTGGGAGATTGTTTTTGTCTACTGTATTCATGGCTGAAGCCTCCCTCCAGACTCTTTGGATGCTGGGAAGTAGATAGCTAGATACACACATGCACATGTATATATACACACACACGCTTGGGGGTTCCACTCAACAAGCAACTCAATATGAGCCAGTGGTATGACCAGGGGGCCAAGAAAGCCAATGACATCCTGGCTTGTATCAGCAATGCTGTGTCCAGCTGGAGCAGGGAGGGGATTGGCCCCTTGTCCTCAGCTCTGATGAGGCCACACCTTGAGTGCGGTGTCCAGTTTTGGGCATCTCAATACAAGGGAGATGTAGAGGTGCTGGAGCCAGGGCAGAGAAGGGCAAAGAAGCTGGGAAGGGCCTGGAGAATAAATCTGATGAAGAGCAACTGAAGAAGCTGGGGATGGCTAGTTTGGAGAAGAGGAGACTGAGGGGAGACCTCATTGCTCTCTACAACTACCTGAAAGGACCTTGTGGAGAGGTTGGTGCTGGTCTCTTCTCACAGGTAGTGACAGAACAAGAGGGAATGGCCTCAAGCTCCCACTGGGTAGGCTTAGACTGGACAGTAGGAAACATTTCTTTCCCAGCAAGAGTGGTCAGGGATTGGAATGTGCTGCCCGGGGAGGTGGTGAAGTCACCAACCTTGGATGTGTTCAAAGGTGGTTTGGCTGTGGTGCTTGGGGCTATGGTTTAGGCGTGAGCCTTCTAGAGTAGGGTTCTGGGTTGGACTTGGTGATCCTGAGGCTCTTTTCCAACATGAATATTTCTGTGATTTTCTTTCTAGCCTCAGCTTACTACTTTTTGGTTGATATTTACTGTGCCAGCACACTGTTTCACATAAGTGGTTCCTTTTTCCACAGCTCCTGTCTACCCCTTGAAACATTCACAGACTCATAGAATCAATAAGGTAGGAAAAGACCTCAGAGATCATCAAGTCCAACCTGTTACCTAATACCCAACACCTCCTGACAACTAAACCATGGCTCCAAGTGCCACATCCAAGCCTTTTTTGAACACCTCCAGGGATGGTGACTCCACCACCTCCCTGGGCAGCACATTCCGAGGGCCAATCTCTCTTTCTGTGAAAAACTTTCTCCTCACTTCCAGCCTAAACTTCCCCTGGCACTGCTTGAGACTGTGTCCTCTTGTTCTGTCACTGCTTGCCTGGGAGAAGAGACCAACCCCCACCTGGCTACAACCTCCCTTCAGGTAGTTGTAGAGAGCAATAAGGTCTCCCCTGAGCCTCCTCTTCTCCAGGCTAAGCAACCCCAGCTCCCTCAGCCTCTCCTCACAGGGCTGTGCTCCAGACCCCTCTCCAGCCTTGTTGCCCTTCTCTGGACACCTTCAAGTGTCTCAATATCCTTCTTAAATTGAGGGGCCCAAAACTGGACACAATAATCAGGTGTGGCCTAACCAGTGCTGAGTATAGGGGAGAATGACCTCCCTGCTCCTGCTGGCCACACAGTTCCTGATGCAGGCCAGGATGCCATTGGCCTTCTTGGCCACCTGGGCACACTGCTGGCTCATGTCCAGACTACTATGAACAACTACCCCCAGGTCCCTTTGTGCCTGGCTGCTCTCAGCCACTCTGACCCCAGCCTGTAGCACTGCATGGGGTTGTGATGGCCAAAGTGCAGAACCTGGCACTTGGACTTTTTAAATGCCATCCTGTTGAACTCTGTCCATCTGCCCAGCCTGTCAAGGTCTCTCTCCAGAGCCCTCCTACCCTCTAACAGATCAACACCTGACCCCAACTTGGTGTCATCTGCAAATTTACTGATGACGGACTCAATCCCCTCATCCAGATCATCAGTGAAGACATTGAACAGGCTGGGGCCCAGCACTGACCCCTGGGGGACACCACTGGTGCCTGACTGCCAGCTGGAGGTGGCACCATTCACCACCACTCTCTGTGCACGGCCCTCCAGACAGTTCCTAACCCAGCTCAGAGTGCTGCTGTCCAAGCCACGAGCTGACAGCTTAGCCAGCAGTTTGCTGTGGGGGACGGTGTCAAAGGCCTTGCAGAAGTCCAGGCAGACCACATCCACAGCCTGCCCCCTGACAACAATTGCTTTTTTCCCCCTTTTGATCTTCATTTTGTTCAACTAAACACCTCTAATCCTCAAGACTTCCTCCCAGCAGGTTCTCCACCCCCCAATCACCCTACCAGCCTTTTGCAAGAACATAACAACCAGCTCCAGCAGACTCCCTTCTGGTTTAATAGTTCCACTTTAATGAGCTGCTCAGACGGGAGAGGCACTGCCGGCTGCAGCGACTCCGTTTGCATGCAGTAATGATTCAGTCAAATACATTAACGACTGAAATGGTGCTGGTGGGGGAAAGGGAAAGCAAGCACCTATTGGCCTTTCTCCAACCAAACAAGAGGCTTCACTTTGGTCTCAAACACCTGGATTACTGTCTACTCTAGGCTAAGCACAGAAGACACAATCACAGAATTATCAGGGTTGGAAGGGACCTCAAGGCTCAGCCAGTTCCAACCCCCTGCCGTGGGCAGGGACACCTCACACTACAGCAGGTTGCTCACAGCCACATCCAGCCTGGCTGCCAAAACCTCCAGGGATGAGGCTTCCACCGCCTCCCTGGGCAACCTGTGCCAGTCTCTCACCACCCTCATGGGGAACAACTTCTTCCTAAGATCCAATCTCAATCTACCCATTTATAGTTCTGTTCCATTCCCCCAGTCCTATCACTCCCTGACACCCTGCAAAGGCCCTCCCCAGGTTTTTTGTAGCCCACTTCAGATACTGGAAGGCCACAATTAAGTCTCGTCAGAGCCTTCTCTTCTCAGACAACTCTTATTCCCTCTTTGCCCCTCCTTCACTAAATCTAGGATTTAGCTGAAATCAAAACAGAAAGGAAGATGAAGTCTCAGATGCTCATTTCTAATCCATAAAAGAATGCCAGTGGCTTGAAATTACAATCTTTATACATTAGCATAAGAGAAGGCTGAGAAATGTGGAAAGCTTCAATCCATTCCCCCTCATCCTGGCACTGCAGGCCCTTGTAAGAGGTACCTCTCCAGCTTTGTTGTGGCCCCCTTCAGGTACTGGAAGGCTGCTATTCTGCCAGGGAAAAATTATCAGATTGCTTTTGTATTCCTCAGCAATTTGCCTGTGCTCAAAGAATGGTAACTGGGCAGTTTGGATGTGGTGCTTGGGGATATGGTTTAAGGGTGATCTTTGTAGAGTAGGGTCAATGGTTGGACTTGGTGACCCTGAGGGTCTTCTCCAACCTGAACGATTCTCTGAATGAATTCAAAACCAGAACAGGTGTGATGGAGGCAAATGTAAGAGAGGAAAACTATAATGGACCATTAAAAGATGAAGGAGAGAAAAAAAAGAGACAGTGAAACTGCAAGAAGGAACACAGCAAGAAAGAAATTCAGGAAAAGGTCTTTTTCTCTCCAGGCCTTACTCTAATAGAGTTGCCATCACCATGCAAAGCTAAAAATGAGCTTCCCTGTCCTTGACAACAGCTACCAGGTAATCTTCCTTTTTCACTCTTGCCATCAGCTATAAGCAGTGAAAGCCATTTAAAGAGACAAGTGTAGGAGCTGTTTGAGAGGAGTCCCAAGACACAACAACAGAAAATGCGATAAACCAATTTATAAGGAGCCAGAATCCATAGCAGTGCTGCCTTGAAGGATGGGCCTCATTTGCATGCCATTTCTTAGCTTCTTGCTACTGATTTGTCTAAGCCCCAGGCACTAAATTCCAAGCTGCAAACACACAAGCCATTGAGCAGCCTTGCTCTGGTAACAGCTACTACCTTGGAGTGGAGTTTGCAAAGTTATCCTTGGTGACAGGCATGCAAGCATCCCTTGGTGCATCTCCACCCACTTTTTACTTTGCAGCCCATCCCACCCACCAGCTTCTTCAAGCTTAAATTGCCCTGTTCAAATTTAGCTTGACCTCACCCTGAATGTCTCAGTTGCCTCAGGTGTACCTGCAACTGGCAGGATTTTGTGGTGGGGTTTTGCTGGGTTTAGTTTGTGTTTAGTGGCATTTTTGGCAAACAGCCTCCTAGATTTAAGCCCTCTCTCCTGCTGGCTTGATATCATAGCATGATAGAATGCATTGGGTTGGAAGGGAACCTCAAGGGTCGTCTTTCACCACATCTCTGGCCAACCTGTTCCAGTATTTCACAGCCCTCATTCTGAAGAGCTTCCTCCTAATGTCCACCCTAAATTCTACCCTGCTCCAGTTTAAAACCAACAGCCCTCTTCCTATTGCTTACCTGCCCTTATAAACAGTCCCTCCCCAGCTTTCCTGTAGGCCCCTTCAGCTACTGCAGTGTTTCTATAAGATATCCCTGGAGCCTTCTCTTCTCCAGGCTGAACAACCTCAACCCTCAGCATGTCTTTGTAGCAGAGGTGCTCCAGCCCTCTATCACTGTGGCTCTCCTCCGAACCCAGTTCTAGCATGGCCACGTCCTTCTGTGTTGGACCCCAGAGCTGGACACAGTACTCCAGGAGAGGTCTCACCAAAGCAGAGTGCCAAAACCACCTCTCTCACCCTGTCATATTTCCCCTTTAGATACTACTACTACTGAATCACAGAAAGCATCCAGTTGGAAGAGACTCCCAAGCTCGTCCAGTCCAACCTTTGGCCCCACACTGAAGATTCAACACTAAACCATGTCTCTAAGCTCCAGGTCCACACACTGCTTAAACACCTCCAGGGAGGGAGACTCCAGCACTGCTCTTGGCAGACCATCCCAATGTTTGGGAACCCTTCCACTGAAGAAGTATCTCCTAACATCCAGCCTGAACCACCCCACAGCACAGATTGGTACCATTTCCTTCGGTTCCCTCTCTTGCCACCAAGGAGAAGAGGCTGCCCCCTCCTAACTCCAGCCTCCCTTCAGGGAGCTGTAGAGAGCAATGAGGTCTCCCCTCAGCCTCCTCTCCTCCAGACTAAACACTCCCAGCTCCCTTAGCCCCTCCTCATAGGCCATGTGCTTCAGGCCCTTCACCAGCATCACTGCCCACAGAATCACAGACTGGTTTGGGTTGAAAGGGACCTTTAAAGGTCATCTTGTCCAACCTCTCTTCAATTGGCAGGGCCATCTGCAGCTACAGTAGGTTGCTCAGCGCTCCAAACAACCTGACCTGCAATGGTTCCAGGGATGGGACATCCACCACCTATGTAGCCAACCTGGGACCCTCAACACCAAACATTTCTCCCTTGTCTCCTCTCTGAATCTTCCTTTTCTCAGCTTCAAACCACCGCTGCTTGTCCTGTCACAACAGGCCCTGCTCAAAACTCTGCCCCCAGCTTTCTTGCAGACTCCCTTTCAGAAATGAAGGTGCTTTGCTGCCCACTCTTTTCTTTCAGATTTTTATGATCATTGAGGTACCAAAAAAAGAAGAAAAAAATCTCTCAGTGTACCAAAGACAAACATAAGAATGGAAGTGAATCAGTGGAAAGGAGATAAAAATATGCTTGCACTGCCAGCCCATCAGTCTAACAGATAAGAATGCTATCTGACTTTTACCTGGAGAAGAGTTCAGCTGTTTCCCTGATAATAATCCTACAGAAATGGCCAGGGTTGCAATGTTTTCAAATGCCTGGAGACACTGCATCAATGTGCTGAATGAATAACCAGAAGAGGGTGTCCCCCAGTTCACATTCATTCCCATTCATTCCCAATCTGCCTCTCACTTATTAGAATGAAAATAAAACTGAATAGGAAAGAGAAACTGTGGCTATTAACCCCAGCACTCAGACTAACGAGTGAAAGAGCAGCTATGGAGTTTTCACTTTCATATTGTGAAGCCTCCATCTACAGACTTTCAACTGAAAGAAGGCTACTCAGCTAGCAGAATGAGTTTTTCCCTCTCCTCTCTCACCATGAAATCACATCTGTTCCACTCACCCCCTGCACTCTGTGGAAGCATTCACCTCTCCTCCAGCTCACTCACTCAGCTAGATGTTATTCTTCTTTCCCACCCTCAGCTCCCTGCTTTTTACATATATTTTGCTTTCTTATCCCTGCTCCAGATAGTGAGGCAGGTGCTGGGCACCTCAAAGCACAGATTCTCCATGGAAAGAAAGTCAACTATTTGGAAATAAATAAATAAATAAACAAGGCTTCCCCTGCCACCTGTGAAAACGTTTCCCACTTGCTATGATGGCAGTGCCCCTTTCCTGCAACACTCAGTTTTGTTCTCCTCGCTCCCTTGCAACAGCTGCACTCATCAGGGCTCACTGTGAAACGTGCTCAGCTCCTCACTGAGGTGTTCCTGTGAAGAGAGGACTGCTTCTTTCTAAATAAAATGAACTTATCAGGCAGACAGGGGAGCCAAAAACCTGCCAGCACTGGCAGCAGCAGCACTGTTTCAAGGGGAACTGCCCATTGCAGGGCTGCAGGGTGCATCACACTCAGTTAAAAATACTAATTAGGAAATCACAGGGTCTGAAGGGCCTGAAACTGAATCAAGTTTACCAGTAACCAAATGAGTCTGTGTCTTGTGCATAAACACAATGAGATGGAGATCATCAATGAACTGAAGGGAGGTTGTAGCCAGGTGGGGGCTGGTCTCTTCTCCCAGGCAAGCAGCACCAGAACAAGAGGACACAGTCTCAAGCTGCACCAGGGGAGGTTTAGGCTGGATGTTAGGAAGAAGTTCTGGATAGAAAGAGATTGGCCATTGGAACGAGCTGCCCAGGGAGGTGGTGGAGTCACCATCACTGGAGGTGTTTAGGAAGAGACTGGATGGGGCGCTTGGTGCCATGGTTTAGTTGATTAGATGGTGTTGGGTGATAGGTTGAACTTGATGATCTCAGAGGTCTCTTCCAACCTGGTTAATTCTATTCCATTGGCAGAAACAGTGCAGGTCCTCAAGCAGCACAGGTTATCACAGCCGGAGGGTCCTCTTTGCCTGTTTTACTGCTCATCCATTTAAAGGAGAGATAGGCAGTGCTGGGGAGGCACTGCACGTGGTTTACTCCTGGGCTGCCCTGGTTTTAATACCCTGTTCTTCTGCTCAAGCATTTCTTAGACAGCTCCTGAAACACAATCAAGTGCTCATCTAAAGCACGAGGCAGAGTCTCACATACCCTGTGGGGTACTCACATTCGAGCCCATTTGTCCAGTTCTTCATCCAAGTAAGTTTTAACTTTCCTTGGCTGCAGCCCAAGGGAATTCCCAGCAAAGTATATGCAGCTCTCCTCTCCATTCACCAGGCTCAGATCAGCTGTGGAGAGAAACGAGGGCAAATGTAGAGTCCTGCATCCAGTGAAGAACTGCAGCTCCACAGAGAAGGACCTGGGAGTCTCGGTAAAGGAACCCGCCATGAGCCAGCAACGTGCTACTGCGGCCAAGACCACCAATGGTATCCTGGGGTACATTAAGGTGAGCGCAAACAGCAGATTGAGGGAGGTTCTCCTCATCTCCTCTACCCTAGTGAGGCCACATCTGGAGCACTATGTCCATTTCTGGGCTCCCCAGCTCAAGAGAGAGAAGTAACTACTAGAAAGAGTCCAGTGGAGGACTACAAAGATGATGAGTGGAGCATCTCCTTTGCAAGAAAGGGCTGAGAGACCTGGGGCTGTTTAGGCTGGTGAATACTGAGAGGGGATCTTCTCAATGCTTATCAATATTTACAGGGTGAGTGTCAAGAGGATGGGACCAGACTATTCCAGTGGTGCCCAGCGACAGGACAAGGGCCCATGGGCACAACTGCAATGCTGAAGTTCCATCTGAACATGAAGAAAAACTTCTTTCTTGTGAGGGTGGCAAAGCACTGCAATAGGCTGCTCAGAGAGGTTGCAGAGTCTCCTTCTCTGAAAACATTCAAAACTCACCTGGATGCGACCCTCTGCACCCTGCTTTGGGTGCAGCTGCTTTAGCACCCCTACCGCTGTGATTCTGTGACACCACACTATAGCACACACGTGGAAGCAAGCACCAGAGGCTCAGCACACAGTGTGCACGCACACCCCCCGTGTGCCACCATCCCAGAGCTCTGCCCACTCCACTTCTCCCTGGGACATTGTCTCCAGCACAAATGGATGTGCTGCATAGAATCACAGAATGGTTTGGGTTGGAAGGGACCTCCAAAGATCATCCAGTCCAACCCCCTGCAGTCAGTAGGGACATCCCCAAACTAGAGCAGGTTGCGCAAAGCTTTGTTGAGCCTGGCCTTGAATATCTCAAGGGATGGAGCCTCAACCACCGCTGTGACAACCTGTGACAATGTTCTACCACCCTCATGGTAGAGAACTTGTTCCTAACATCCAATCTAAATCTGCTGTGCTCTAGTTTGAAGCCATTGCCCCTCGTCACTCCAGGCCGTTGTAAACGGTCTCTGACCTTGGTCCCAGGATACCACATAGGTGCAAAGGAGCCTAAGGGGAGGACAGTCAGACAATTTGTAAGCAGTCATTACCCTCATCCTCCTGAAATATTTGGCTGAGTCCTTCTCTAGCTGTTCTGGAGCTAATGGGAGTTCAGGCAGCATTAAACCCCAGGTCTCTAGGACTGTGAGGGAAGGAACAGTCACTGGCACTGATTTTGTCAGGTCTGTAACCGACCATGAACAAAGAGGGAGAGTTTCCCTGGCCAGGCTATCCACTTTTCTTCCATCCCCAATATATTCCTACTCCGAGTTGTGAAACTACCTGAATCATGCATTTAATGAAAGACTAGGTGAAGCTGTGTCTCGCACGTCAGTTCCCCCTGCATGATTGAAGCTCTGCTTAGAATAACTCACTAACTAAAATAAATAAATAATGTAGTCCTTGCACGGAACGTTTTAAGGCAGCCTCCGAAGTTCTTGGCTTGTCAGCAGATATTGTAGGCTGCACTTCATGTCATCATCATCTGAGGAGGAGGAAATCTATGTTGACAAATCCTTACAGTGATTAGGAGAAAAGCAAGGTGGTAGAAATGCATAAATCATAGCTGTGGGGAGGTTCTGAACAATCTAATTACCCCATGCCACCACCTGTCAATCCCAACATTGCCTTTTGCTGTTATTTCTCCTGTTAGACAACCTTGGAGGGACAAGTGCTGGTGACCTTCTAGAAGTTTGCATCCATCATTAGAACCATAGAATGGTTTGGGTTTCAAGGGGTCTCCAAAGGTCATCCAGTTCGACCTTCCTGCAGTCAGCAGGGACATCTTGCACTAGATCAGGTTGCTCAGAGCCTTGCGGAGCCTGACCCTGAATATCCCCAGTGATGGGGCCTCAACTACCTCCCTGGGTCTTCCTGTTGCAGTGTTCCAGCAGCCTCATGGTGCAGAACTCGTTCCTCGCATCCAATCTCAATCTGCTCTTCTCTGGTTTGAAACCATTGCCCCTTGTCTTGTCACTGCAGGCTTTTGGAAAGGGTCCCTCTCAAGCCTTCCTGGAGAAGGGGAGTACCTCCTTTAGGCACTGGAAGTCCGCTCTAAGGTCCTCCTGGAGCCTTCTCTTCTCCAGGTGAAAAACCCCAGCTCCCTCAGCCTGTCCTCATAGCAGAGACCCTGGAGGCACTGCCTCCTTTGGACTCACTCCATGAGGTCCGTGTCCTTCCTGTGTTGAGGACTCCTGAGCTGGACACAGGGAGAACCTGCAGGTGTTACACACCCAGCGACTATCAATCCCCACACACAATCCCTGGGACGTTATTGGTTGTCTCTGTGGTTGCTGCACAACAAAACAGGTACTACACCTGCACTATGCACATACTCTACCTATACCATACCTCTGTGCAGTACCCCAAGCAGCCAGCATTATGTGTTCTCCCCTACACACAGAAAGCAAAGCTCAGCATAAAGATAAAATGGAATGAATGAGTATGTTAAGATACTTGTTGAAATGAAGGGAAAGATCACATTTCCCTCTCTGAAATTATTATGTTGGGGCTGTAGAAAAATAGATTAGATGCCTGGTGAGGCCACACCTGGAATAATGGGTCCAGTTCTGGAGTCCCCAAATTCAGGAGAGACAGGGACCTGCTGGAGAGAATCCAACAGAGGGCTACAAGGATGACTACAGGACTGGAACATCTCTGTTATGAAGAGAGGCTGAGAGCCCTGGGGCTGTTTAGTCTGGAGAGGAGAAGGCTGAGAGGGGATCTGATCAATGCCTATCAATACTTGAGGGGTGGGTGTCAGGATGAAGGTGCCAGGCTCTGTCTGGTGGTGCCCAGTGACAGGACAAGGAACAACAGGGACAAGCTGGAACCCAGGAGGTTCCACCTCAAGATGAGATGACACTTCTGTATGGTGAGGGTGCCAGAGCCCTGGAGCAGGCTGCCCAGAGAGGTTGTGGAGACTTTCCAAACCCACCTGGATGTGTTCCTGTGTGACCTGTCCTTAATGAAGCCGCTCTGGCAGGGAGGTTGGACTTGGTGATCTCTGGAGGCCCCTTCCAACCCCTACCCTTGTGATTCTGCAGTGGGAATTGCCAACTTCACTGAACTGCACCAGAAAGACATTTTTTCAGAAAATCAGACAACTTGGGTAATTTCTTAATTAAAGCTTTAGAAGCTTTTCAAAAGCATAAGTCAGAAAGCAATTTCTGCCTAATCTGTTTTACAGATCCTACATCTGGTTTCCATCTCTACTGTAATATGAATGAAACCAGAGAGAGATAAATATTATCCATGCTCCTAAATTGCTTCTATTAGCAGTTCTTTTCCTATCAAGAAAAACAACAGTACCATCTTGGTGGCAACAGAGGGAAGGATCTTTGCTCAACAATCTGGAGCTCAGGTTCACTAACACTCTTCATACTCCAACCTAAAGCCTTATAAGCAAGTTAGGTTTTGTTGCCCTGCAGTCCTTTTTAAGCACCTCTTGGGTCCCTGTTGGAGAGAGTTGGCAGCAGCACTTGGACTAAGTCTGGTTTTCTACGTTGACACCTGCTACTTGGGCTTATTTTGCTCCGATATCAGCTCCATACTGGGCTGTACTCTCTTCCTCTTCACAAAAAGTCATTTACTTCCCTCTTCCCCACGTCATTAAAAGACTGATTTTGGACCACTGCTGCTTCCCAAAGCCAAGCTTACTCTTTGCATCATTTTCAACATTTCACAACCCCTTCTGAGCTCACACTGGTGTGCTTCTGCAGTCCTTTGGTTACTGCCATACTCCTTACAGCAACACATTTGTTTTCTTAACACCAGAACTTGCTATTTCCCACATTACTCTATCCCCATTTGTCATGGTGTTGGCCCTTTTTCTTTCTGGAGGAGCTGCAGCTGACCTGCTATATGTTGAAAGGTCAAATAGGAAATAAATGCAACTGATGAAACTAAGTCTGGTGCAAAACAATCAGGAGACAGTTATTGAAATGTGCCCCTGGAGAAGCCAGGAGAGGGGAGGGGGAGAAAGGGGGAGGGAGGGAGGGAGGGAGGGAGGGAGGGGAGAAGGGGGGAGGGAGGGAGGGAGGGGGGAGGGAGGGAGGGAGGGAGGGAGGGAGGGGGAGGGAGGGAGGGAGGGGGAGAAAGGGGGAGGGAGGGAGGGAGGGAGGGGAGAAAGGAGGAGGGAGGGAGGGAGGGAGGGAGGGAGAAAGGAGGAGGGAGGGAGGGAGGGAGGGGAGAAAGGAGGAGGGGAGGGAGGGAGGGAGGGAGGGAGGGAGAAGGAGGGAGGGAGGGAGGGAGGGAGGGAGGGGAGGGAGGGGGAGGGAGGGAGGGAGGGAGGGGGAGGGAGGGAGGGAGGGAGGGGGAGGGAGGGGAGGGAGGGAGGGAGGGAGGGAGGGAGGGAGGAGGGAGGGAGGGAGGGAGGGAGGGGGAGGGAGGAGGAGGGAGGGAGGGAGGGAGGGAGGGGAGGGAGGGAGGGAGGGAGGGAGGGAGGGAGGGAGGGGGAGGGAGGAGGAGGGAGGGAGGGAGGAGGGAGGGGAGGGAAAGGAGGAGGGAGGGAGGGAGGGAGGGAGGGGGAGGAGGGAGGGAGGAGAGGGAGGGAGGAGAGGGAGGAGGGAGGAGAAAGGAGGAGGGAGGGAGGGAGGGAGGGGAGAAAGGAGGAGGGAGGGAGGGAGGGAGGGAGGGGAGAAAGGAGGAGGGAGGGAGGGAGGGAGGGGAGAAAGGAGGAGGGAGGGAGGGAGGGAGGGAGGGAGGGGGAGGGAGGGAGGGAGGGAGGGAGGGAGGGAGGGAGGGAGGGGAGAAAGGAGGAGGGAGGGAGGGAGGGAGGGAGGGGAGAAAGGAGGAGGGAGGGAGGGAGGGAGGAGGGAGGGAGGGGAGAAAGGAGGAGGGAGGGAGGGGAGAAAGGAGGAGGGAGGGAGGGGAGGGAGGGAGGGAGGGAGGGAGGGAGGGAGGGAGGGAGGGGAGAAAGGAGGAGGGAGGGAGGGAGGGAAAGGGGAGGGAGGGAGGGGAGAAAGGAGGAGGGAGGGAGGGAGGGAGGGAGGAGGAGGGAGGGAGGGAGGGAGGGAGGGAGGGAGGGAGGGGAGAAAGGGGAGGGAGGGAGGGAGGGAGGGGAGAAAGGAGGAGGGAGGGAGGGAGGGAGGGGGGAGAAAGGAGGAGGGGGAGGGAGGGAGGGAGGGGAGAAAGGAGGAGGGAGGGAGGGGGAGAAAGGAGGAGGGAGGGAGGGAGAAAGGAGGAGGGAGGGAGGGGAGAAAGGAGGAGGGAGGGAGGGAGGGAGGGAGGGGAGAAAGGAGGAGGGAGGGAGGGAGGGAGGGAGGGAGGGAGGGAAAGGAGGAGGGAGGGAGGGAGGGAGGGAGAAAGGAGGAGGGAGGGAGGAGGGAGGGAGGGAGGGAGGGAGGAGGGAGGGAGGAGGGAGGAGGGAGGGAGGAGAGGGAGGGAGGGAGGGGAGAAAGGAGGAGGAGGGAGGGAGGGAGGGAGGGAGGGAGAAAGGAGGAGGGAGGGAGGGAGGGAGGGAGGGGAGAAAGGAGGAGGGAGGGAGGGAGGGAGGGAGGGAGGGAGAAAGGAGGGAGGGAGGGAGGGAGGGAGGGAGGGAGAAAGGAGGAGGGAGGGAGGGAGGGAGGGAGGGGAGAAAGGAGGAGGGAGGGAGGGAGGGAGGGAGGGAGAAAGGAGGAGGGAGGGAGGGAGGGAGGGAGGGGAGGGAGGGAGGAGGGAGGGAGGGAGGGAGGGGAGAAAGGAGGAGGGAGGGAGGGAGGGAGGGAGGGGAGAAAGGAGGAGGGAGGGAGGGAGGGAGGGAGGGGAGAAAGGAGGAGGGAGGGAGGGAGGGAGGGGAGAGGAAGGAGGAGGGAGGGAGGGAGGGAGGGAGGGAAAGGGAGGAGGGAGGGAGGGAGGGAGAGAAAGGAGGAGGGAGGGGGAGGGAGGGAGAAAGGAGGAGGGAGGGAGGGAGGGAGGGAGGGGAGAAAGGAGGAGGGAGGGAGGGAGGGAGGGGAGAAAGGAGGAGGGAGGGAGGGAGGGAGGGAGGGGAAAGGAGGAGGGAGGGAGGGAGGGAGGGGAGAAAGGAGGAGGGAGGGAGGGAGGGAGGGAGGGAGGGGAGGGGGAGGGAGGGAGGGAAAGGAGGAGGGGGAGGGAGGGAGGGGAGAAAGGAGGAGGGAGGGAGGGAGGGAGGGAGGGGAGAAAGGAGGAGGGAGGGAGGGAGGGAGGGAGGGAGGGGAGAAAGGAGGAGGGAGGGAGGGAGGGAGGGAGGGAGAAAGGAGGAGGGAGGGAGGGAGGGAGGGGAGAAAGGAGGAGGGAGGGAGGGAGGGAGGGGAGAAAGGAGGGAGGGAGGGAGGGGGGAGAAAAGGAGGAGGGAGGGAGGGAGGGAGGGGAGGAGGAGGGAGGGAGGGAGGGAGAAGGAGGAGGGAGGGAGGGGAGAAAGGAGGGAGGGAGGGAGGGGGAGGGAAAAGGAGGGGAGAGGGAGGGGGGAGAAAGGGAGGAGGGAGGGAGGGAGGAGGGGAGAAAGGGGAGGGAGGGAGGGAGGGAGGGAGAAAGGAGGAGGGAGGGAGGGAGGGAGGGAGAAAGGAGGAGGGAGGGAGGGAGGGAGGGAGGGAGGGAGGAGGGAGGGAGGGAGGGAGGGGAGGAAGGAGGAGGGAGGGAGGGAGGGAGGGAGAAAGGAGGAAGGGAGGGAGGGAGGGAGGGAGGGAGGGGAGGGAGGAGGGAGGGAGGGAGGGAGGGAGAGAAGGAGGAGGGAGGGAGGGAGGGAGGGAGGGGAGAAAGGAGGAGGGAGGGAGGGAGGGAGGGAGGGAGGGGAGAAAGGAGGAGGGAGGGGAGGGAGGGAGGGAGAGGGAGGAGGGAGGGAGGGAGGGGAGAAGGAGGGAGGGGGGAGGGAGAAAGGAGGGGGAGGGAGGGAGGGAGGGAGGGAGAAAGGAGGAGGGAGGGAGGGAGGGAGGGAGGGGAAAAGGAGGAGGGAGGGAGGGAGGGAGGGAGGAGGGAGGGAGGAGGGAGGGAGGGAGGGGGAGGGAGGGGAAAGGAGGAGGGAGGGAGGGAGGGGAGAAAGGAGGAGGGAGGGAGGGAGGGAGGGGAGAAAGGAGGGAGGGAGGGAGGGAGGGAGGGGAGAAAGGAGGAGGGAGGGAGGGAGGGAGGGGAGAGAAGGAGGGAGGGAGGGAGGGAGGGAGGGAAAGGAGGAGGGAGGGAGGGAGGGAGGGAGGGGAGAAAGGAGGAGGGAGGGAGGGAGGGAGGGGAGAAAGGAGGAGGGAGGGAGGGAGGGAGGGAGGGGAGGGAGGGAGGGAGAGGAGGAGGGAGGGAGGGAGGGAGGGGAGAAAGGAGGAGGGAGGGAGGGAGGGAGGGGAGGGAGGAGGAGGGAGGGAGGGGAGAAAGGAGAAAATCAATTGATAGATAAACAAACTTATAAACAAAGAAAGAAATAAAACCACATGAACAATAATTTACATGAAGACACATTCTAAATGGTTCTCACACCTGCTCAGATCCATGCAAACTGGCCTGGTCTAATAATATCCTTTATTTTGCATGCTAAATACAGCCATTTGTCTGCATTACAGATACACTTCCCTACCTCTCAAACCTCAACAGAAAAAGAAAAAATAGAGGCAAGTTTACTTTCATGGGTATTGAGTCCAAAAGGGAGAACTACAATGGCTTTATTAGCCAGAATGGCAAGTTTGAATCTGCTGATACCTGTCTGAGGCCTCTGCCTTGTTGAAGGATAAAAGATCTCTGCTTTCACACCTCCCTACAGCCCCTTCACATCCCTCCAAACAAAGAGCCAAATTTCTATGATTAACCACCACCTTTAACCATTTCTTCAGGGAAATACAGCTCCACATTTTCATTCTGGGACAACTTTTTATTCCCAAGGAAACCAGACGATGCTCTTTTGCTTTACAAGATGACAGAGCACAAGGCACAGCCATAATCAGATCGGTGATTCGTGCCTGCCTGCCATCTGCAGCTCAGTCTCTGCTGCTGCCTTCTCCCTACAGAGCACACACACAAAAAAGTGTTCAAGAGACTTTGTTGTCAGCTTGGAGATCCAAACATTTCTCTAAATCCTCTGCTGTCATCTTATTTGCTCACCTGAGCCTCATCTCTCATGCCTGCACATCACGGCTCCAAGATTTGCCAGTCTGCTAGTGGCTTCCACTCGACTGCCACAACAAATAAACAGCTGTGGCAGCCTGTGAGCTGACGACTAAATGAAGCCATTGGGATGGCTTCCTAAATATTTTTTTGTGGACAACATCTTAGGGTTGTCTCCTCTGGATGTTCTCATCTCTTTCTTGTAAGGCTTTGCTTTAAGCCCTCATTGTAATGTTTAATGTAAATCTATAAAGAATGTTCGATGGCTAATGCCTGGTAATGACACTGATCTGCAGAAGCACCTTATCTAGCATCCGCTCCTCTGCTCACATCAGCGTCGTGGGAGAGCTGTCTCTATGGCACAGACACACAATGGAAATATCTAGATATTTACACCCCTGCTGGGTTTTCTTCAGCAGGGAAGCTGCTCCTGATGACAGCTGAAGCAGGGAAAAGAGAGACAGGGTGGAAAGAGGAGGCAAAAGCCCCTCAGTCTGGGCACAGGAGAAGGATGGGTTCTCTGTGCTGTTCAGCTGGGTTGGCTTTGCAGTCTGCTTATCTTCACTGAAGCATATATAGCCACAGTCTCAGGAGTAAGTATTATAGTAACTGCAGGGAAAAAAACACACCTGCAGGAGCAATCTTGGAGTCTAAATATCATGGTAATTGAAAAACAAATAATGGAGAATGGAAAGGAAGCAGTGAAAACTGTCCCAGGAGGATCAAAACCGCCATGTGCTTCTCAGAAGACTCTTCCATCTGGAGCTGCTGTAACACTACCCTGAGAAGTGACCTTCCCTGTTCCTCAGGAGCATTTGACACACTTCAGCCAAAGACAGGGCTGCAGTTTGGGTGCTCTCCCAGAGCTGGATTTCAGCAGCCCAGCCAGCTTGTTACTTGGACAGCCCAGGGCAGCAGTGCAACGCCCATAGGAGCCACTTTCCGGAACCCTCCCTGCTAAAGAGGAACATTTTGCAGCAACTCAGTGGCAGCTGAAGTGCCTTTGAGGACAGACAAATGAGGGGCTAGGAAAGCTCCTTGAGTGACTAGGGGGAGACAAATGATAAATTCCTTCCTGACAGATAGGCTGAAAACACCTTCTTCATGTGGAGGAAGCACCAAGTTCAAACACTTGTGAAGCGTCCAGTTCTGCTCTGAATAAGATAACCATCAGGAACTCAGGGGTTTAGATTTGGAGACAGATCAGCCAATACCAGCAGTACACAGAGAACTAAGATTTATCATCCCCATGTCCTAAGGACAGGGGCAGACTGCATCCCCAACATTCATCATTGCTCAGCAGGCAGATACTGAAGACACAGCTCCCAAAGGTTCACCTTCTAAACAGACCCTTTCTTCAGCTTCTCATGGGTGATGGCCAGGGCCTGCAGAGCAGGCACAGCTTTTGCTTCCCAGGTATTTTGCTTCCCAGGATTTGAGCTGAAAATAAGCCTAGCCAGGGCTTGGGAAGCAGAAGAGCCCAGGATCATGCCTCCTCCATCACTGGGTGTTCCCACCAGGTTTCCTGCATTATTTTGGCCAGATACACAGCAGCAAGGCAGGGGGAGGCAGGGAATTAGGGAAATGTTTTGTAGTCTGACTGGGCTGGGAGAGTTCTCAACCACTGGGACAAAAAGCCCAGGGAGGTGGTTGAATTCCCATCCCTGGAGGTGTTGAAGAGAAGCAGAGAGATGTGGTGCTGAGGGATACTGTTTAGGACCAGCCTTGGTAGAGTTTGGGAATGGTTGGACTTGATGATCTTCAAGGTCTTTTTCACCCAAAGCAATTCTGTGACTTTGTGACTATACCTATGATTTTATGACTTCTGTAACACAAAGCAAATGCTTCCTTCTCAGCTTGCCAATGCTTCCTGCCTTCATGGCTGTCATGACTGCACACCAGGTCCCCTCTCTTAATAACTAAATCAAAGGTAGTCCAGCTCCCACACCAGGCATGCCACAGGCTCTCTGAAACTACCTACTAGCCCAGGAACAAAGCAGAACAATGTCAAGAACCATCCTGGATGGCTGCACTGAAGCCACGTGAAGTTATCAGGAAAGATCTTCAAATGAAAGGTTTCAGGGTGAATTATTTACTCAGATCAGTTATTTGTTCTAAGGGACAGTCTTCCATTTGGACTCAGGAAGAAAATCAGCTCTGCCACTAGCAATAAGCATAGATGTAACACAATATGGGTGCCATCTCTTTCACTAGCTAAAATCATTCCAACTAGATGGATAATCCCAAACCATATCATGCCAAGGTAGCAAGTGCTCTGGTGGATGAGTAGCTGGACATGGGCAGGCAGTGTGAGCTTGCAGCCCAGAAGGCCAGTGGCAGCCTGGGCTGCATCCAAAGCAGCATTGCCAGCAGAGCCAGAGAGGTGATTCTGCCACTCTCTGGTGAGACCTCACCTGGAGTACTGTGTGCAGGTCTGGAGCCCTCAGTATAGGAAGGACATGGACCTGATGGAGAGGGTCCAGAGGAGGGCCATGAAAATGATCAGAGGGCTGGAGTACCTCCGCTATGGGAAGGGGCTAAGGGAGCTGGAGAAGAAAAGGCTCCAGGGAGACCTAACAGCAGCCTGCCAGTACCTGAAGGGGGCTACAAGAAGAATGGGGAGAGACTGTTCATAAAGGTCTGCAGGGACAGGATGAGGAACAACGGCTTCAAACTAGATCAGAGCAGATCTAGATTGGATGTTAGGAAGAAGTTCTTCATTATAGGGGTGGTGGAACACTGGAACAGGCTGTCCAGGGAGGTGGTCGAGGCCCCATCCCTGGGGATATTTGAGGTAAGGCACAAAGAGGCCCTGGGCAACCTCATGTAGTTGGGGATGTCCCTGCTGGCTGCAGGGAGGTCGGACTGGAGGAGCTTTGGAGGTGCCCTCTGACCTGGCCCTTTCTAGGATTCTATGATTCTGTAACTGTTGTCAGTGGCATTGCTGTTCCAAACCATCAGATAGAAATGATTCTGCCTATAATTTTCAATCAGTCCCTGCATTGTTCCAAGCAGCTGACTGACAGCATAAGCACCATCTAAGTCCTGTATCCTCACATGCCATTCAGGATGGGAACATGAGCACAAAGCTTCTGGAGCTGGAATAAGCTGATGGATTGATTTAGCAGCAGCAGGGACATACTGTGCTCAGTTATGACTACAACTGCTCAATTACCTCAGAAGTGACAATGATTTCCAAAGATCTGTGATAAACACATGCAGAGGATGCAAAGCTTCCACCATTCCCCCTCCATCCCTCCCCCATCACCATAATTATAATTCTCACTTGGAGGCAGATCCTTGACTTTGGGGATGTAGAAACATTGACGGAGATGCTTTAGCTCATCCTCTGCATCTAAGTGAGAAGCCAGTTTCTTGTCTGTGGGGCTGCATCCCAGGCGCAGGGCAGTCTGTTCTAAGACGGTTGCTGGTAGCACAGGAGAAGAAGGATCCATCCTCAGGTCATTCACTTCCACCTTCAAATGAAAAATGGCAGAGTTTAGCCTGGCAGCACGCAGCAGGCAGCACGCCTATTCGCGGGGGCTGCCGAGCAGCCCCTACAGCTGCCTCCTTCAAGACCCAACCCTGGCTCGATTTAAAGCTTTTGAGAAGTGAAGGGTTTGAACAGAATGGTGAAGCTGATTGCTTCAAGTCTTTCCAAGGCAACATATTGCTGCAACCCCCAAAGGCTTTTCTTCCCCCCTACAGATGCAATGCTATTCCCTTATTTTTAAGCTCTATCAGCAGCTTCTAAGTTCTCCCATCAGACCTGCCGGCAGTTACAAACTCTGAAGTGTCATTCACAGTTTTGAGCCCTCAAAGCCAGAGGCAGCATTGTTGTTTCTGCAGCCTGCACTCCTATAAATAGCAGGTGCACAGCTAGGCTGAAGTTGTTCCCAGGCTGTGCAACGTTCAGCTTCTTTCAGCTTTCCTGCCTTCAAGATAGGAGGGGGTGTTGGGGTAGAGCTGTGCTCATGCACAAGGGCAGAGCAGGCAAGCTACAGAGGGCAGACAAAAGCTTTGGTAGAAATGCAGCCCTCAAGACCAGGATCTTGAGTTAATACTTCCTTCTAGCTACACTGAAAATCCTGGTGGCTTAGCTTGGTTTAGCTCTGCTGGTGCTGGGCAAGGAGAGGAGCCAAAGCCAAGCTGCAAACATGAGAGATCACAGTCTGTGACAGGAAAATCCAAAGCTAACTGCAAAATTTGCAAGCTCATTGATCTTGATGAGAAAAACCTTCCTGTGACTGTAATGCCCAGAGACAGCAGGGTGTGGAAGACAGCATTCCTGCACTTGGCTTTACAAACCTAGCAACAAAGAACGTTTATGACACCTGCTCTGTGCTGCAGGGCAGGACTAGGCCAGTGCTGCCTGCTGTTGCAGAAGGCAGTCAAGGGGCTCACTGAGGTGCATGGTAGTTGTCCCAGTTTAAGGCACTTGGTAGTTAAACCCTACAATATCCTCTGCCTTAGCAGCCCCAAGAGTTTTGCTTGCAACAGGAAAACTCTCAGTGGTAGGCTGAAATAGGACAGATGAGTACATAACATGCAGCACAGAGCCAACAGAGAAAATAGTGTTTTTCTCTCTGCTTGAGAAAGAAACCTTTCCAAATACATATCCCCCATAACTAGAAGACAGTGCTACACAACACCCTGGTTTTGCACCAACAACTCTTCTTCTTCCTACAGTTTTGGCCTGTATAAATATACATTTTATATACTTTTATATATAAAAGTGTGTATATATATTGATTTAAAGGCTTTTAGATGTTTTCCTGAATGGGCATGACAAACTGGAGATTAGGAAGACATTCTTTACAGTGAGGGTGGGGAGACAATGGAACAGGTTGCACAGGGAGGTTGTAGAGGCTCCTTCCATGGAGGTGTTCAAGGCCAGGCTGGATGAGGTCTTGAGCAACCTGGGCTGGTGGGAGGTGTCCCTGCCCATGGCAGGGCTTTGGAACTGGATGATCTTTAAGGTCCCTTCTAACCTGAACCATTTTATGAATCTATGAAATGTAGATCAGGGGGTTGATCCAATTTTTATCCCACCCCTGAACAGCATCCAGAAGAGCTTCATGGACACATATGGGAAGGGCAACAGTTGGCATTTAAATATAACCCCCTAACCAGCACAGCCTTATTAGTGCACATTAACCCACACCTCTTGATCATCTAGCCAAATGGCCAGCATGCTGCTAGTTACCCTGGTTTAATTTGCTAACATTTAGTTTATGATGAGAGCATTTTCTTTTTCCCCACCAGACTTGAGATCTTGCACAGCCACCATTTTTCCTTTCCCACCACAAGGAATTATATATTTTAAAATATACTTTTACATATATATATATATAAACTCCAGTAGAGCTCTTTCAAGAGAGAAGTTTTCATTTAGCTAATGTTCAGACTCCCCTGGGAGGTATTGGAGACATCCTATTTCTGTGCTGTCTCCACATAGATTGTTCACACCTCCTCATTGTCACCAAATTTATCATTCCCACTCATTCATCCTAATTGTCCCACAGATGATAAAAATAAACTACAATGGTGAAAAAGGAAATACTTCACCATCTCGGTTCTCAGAGAGCTTCTCAAGGCTTCTAGGAGGCAGAGGGCAACACCTAGACAGAAAGTTGGGTGTGATGCTAAGGTGGATGAGCTGGCTGGGATTAATACATCCAGTTGGCCACTCTTGAAGAGTTGCCACCCTGCTGAAAGCTCCACAGGTGATGTGGCCACACTCCCTATTCTCCAGGGAACTGCTGCTTAGCTCCTCCACAGCGGGACAGAGATCCAAGACCTCATCTTTGCCAGTTCTGCTGGGGTGTTGGTAGTAACATGTGCTCCTCTGCAGGTCAGAAGGGAATTGACCTTCTGGACCTGACTGGGCAGACATGAGGGAGGGTGGTTTGGAGGTCTTCCTCCACTGGATGTTGTGAAACATCTAGAAAGGCAAGCTAGGCTCACAATCACTACAGCCATCACTAATAAAGGCACATCATTATAAACTAAAAACACTATAAGGTAGCAAGCTTTACTGTTCCAAGTTACAAATGAGTTTAATCAGTAAGCAATATTGTCATCAGTGTTTGGAAAATAAACCTACTTTTATGTTTTTTCCCCCAAAGGCTTCTCTGTTCAATTTACAGCACCACCATGGGTGTCTCGATCCTACAGATACTACCAAAGCCACATACAGAACCAAGACACAGCCTCTGCCTTTAATCACAAATATTCCATGCCAATTGTGGAAACAGCTGCCGGAGAAAGGGCTGGAAACCAGCTCTCCCTGAATATCTCCTTCCAGATAAAAGGATCACATAGTAGTCAGGGTAGTCCTTTCTATGTAGTCAATCTCCTTCCCACTCCACTCAATGCCTGGATTTTTTTGTTCCCCTATGACACAGCTGCTGAAGTAAGGGAAAGAGCCTTTTAATCTCTCTGAACAGATGACTGACTTGAGTTAGGGATTTGTTCAGCCATGCTCAGCTCCCTCAGTCCCTAGAAGGGAAACTGCGAAGCATTGGCATGGCTGTCACCTATCTCCTACCCCGGACACAGCCTCTGAGGCAGGATTGGGAGCCTCCAATGTTTATCTCAAGGGGCCCATGTAGGCAATGCCAGCTAATTGTCCCGTTAGTTTATGATCAGGAGGTGGATGATAAGGGTGTTTGAAGGGCAGTTGGTTTTGATACACCACATCCCTCTCATGTGATCTGTGGGTTCTCTGCTTTACACCACATGAATACTGCACAGCATCCTCCCGTTTCTCTTTCCAGTAGTCATCATTCTTCAGTAAGGACACAGAGTTATTGCAGTGGATTGATGGCTATCATATTCCAGGTCATCTGCTGACCTGTCTGGCAGGCATAGATGGGTTTTGTGTCCATCTCAGGCCTGTCCCCAAACCCCACTGAAGTCAATAGCTGTCTATGTTAGAGACAAAGATTTTTTGGTTGCCTGTCATTGCTGCAGTTTGCTGCATCTGATCAATGACTTCACCTTGATTGTGATTCTTATTTAGATTCTTATTTGACAGCAAGTGTAATATTAAATACAAAGATCCAGGAGCTAAAAATGATTAAGTGCTCTGAGGTATCTGATCTAATACCAATGTTATGAAATAAGATAAAACTACTAAAATAAAAATCAATCAAAATCCTATTGAGGGATGAAATCCCAGGGATCCAATTCTGAGAGCAGAATAAGAAAGCACTCTTGTCCTTCGAATGGGCATTAGGCTTCAGGGAGAGGGAAGCACACAACTGCTTGGGGGTATTCTGTCTTTCTTTCATTTTTGCAATCTAACTGCCATGGAGCAGGCTGCCCAGAGAGGTTGTGGAGTCTCCTGCTCTGGAGACTTTCCAGACCCATCTGGATGTGTTCCTGTGTGACCTGCACTAGATTCTATGGCCCTGCTCTGGCGGGGGGTTGGACTCAATGATCTTTGAGGGTCCCTCCCAACCCCTAACATCCTATGGTGATCCTGTGATTTCTTTTACTAATTGCTGCAAAATGGAGCCCTGTGCAATAGTTTCACAACAATTCATGAGGCATTTGTTGATTTCTACATGTAGAGTAAATACCTTTGTATAAGATCAGCACACCTTTACTCCATCCCATGATCTTTGGGTAACTGGCAAATACATTCTGTATCACCTTTCAAATCAAAACTCAAAGTCATCAGTGCAAAATGTAATTCCCACCTGGAGAAACATAGAATCAGAGAACTGCTTCAGATGGAAAAGTCCTCTAAGATCACCCAGTCCATCCATCAGCCTAACACCACCATGGCCATCAAAACACATCCCAGAGTGCCATGTCCACAAGTTTCTTGACCACCTCCAGGGCTGGGGACTCCATCACCTCCCTGGGCAGCCTCTTCCAATCCCTGAACACTTTCTCAGTAAAGAAATGTTTTCCTAATCTCCAACCTAACCCTCCCCTGGCACAATTTCAGGCCATTTCCTCTCATGCTATCACCTGAGACTAGGGAGAAGAGACCAACCCCAGCCTCACTGCAATCTCCTTTCGGGGAACTGCAGAGAGCAACGAGGTCTCCCCACAGCCTCCTCTTCTCCAGACTAAGCAACCCCAGTTCCCTCAGCCAGTCCTCATAAGAACTGTGCTCTAGACCCTTCACCAGCTTTGTTGCCCTTCTAACATGTCCTTGATAAGCAGGACTTTTGCTCATAAAACTTGGAGTAAAAATAAACAGCTTTTTAAGAGGAAATCATCTACTCTGGAGAAAAAAAAACCCAAAACAAAAAGAACCATTTAAGTTTTTTCTTCCTTTCCTTGAAAATTACTCCATAAAAGTGGACTTAACAGATCTAGATAATATGAAGTCAGCTTTCTTGGGTCATTCTCACTCTTTCTTTATTCTCCTGACTTTCCCACATACTGCTTCCACCTAAGGAGCTCACCAAGGCCTGTTGGCAATCTATCCTGTTCAGAAAGAAGCTGTGCACCTTAATTTAAGGGAGCAGTCATTACTTCATATTTTATCAGCACAGACACCAACCCTACTAATTCATCTCCCCTTAAAAAAAAAACCCAAACAACTGTAAAAGACAATGGCTGAGAATTAGTCAGACATAAGTGACATGAATGTCTGGGTGATTATTTCTGTTTTGTCCTTTATGCATAATTTACTGACTAAACAGAAAAAGGGGGGGTGGGGAAGAGTGTGAATATTAGCAAGCCATCTTCTCAAGCGCTGGTAGGAGAGTCCATTAGGCTTCATCCTAAGAATGATAATTTGCCCTATTCTTAGATCTACCTACAATACTTTTGTAGATATACCCTCTAACTGTAACTTCATATCTCTACTAAAAACCCTTCAAAGTCCCCTCACCACCACCCCCCAAACCCCACTTCCACATTCTCTTTAAATATTCCAAGCTGTTACTCACAGTCTTTTAACCCAGCACAGTGCTGACAGGCACACAAGGAATCCCTATTTCAGCTGTCTCAATATCCTCACAGACCAAAGCAAGAGTTTCTGATGGAAAGAGCATGCCCTGCACTTTCTGCCTTCCAATAGCTGTTTACCAGGTTGCTGAAGGCAGCTCAGCCCACAGACCTTTGACATTTGCAGGTCAGAATCCAAATGAACCCTTTGGAAGGCAATCTGGGGGTGGGCACATCTGTAAGGGTCCACGCCGCCCAAGTACGCCCACTGGAAGCACCAATAGCACTGTGGCTGGCAGCTGCTTTAAAAGCAAACAGAGGACAGCTACAGGAAGGCACAAGGGGTAAGAGCTGAGGCTCTTGCCCAGCTTGACACAGACTAAGTTATCTCTGTGAACAGAGTTCTGCAGAAGGAAGCTCCTACAAAAGGAAAAAAGCCCAGCCCAAAGCAAGGCACATTCCAGATGATTTCAGGTTAAACACACTTCAGTGAGCTTGTTTCAAATTACAGAACTGCAGAGAAAGGGGAAAAAATCTCAGTGTTCACAGCAGAGCCACCAACAGACACTCATCAGCAAGCAGGGCTGTGTGATTAAGTAAGTTACACAGCACAGTGGCACAGCTGGAGCGAGGGACTGTGGCAGAGAGGAAGGATAATAAATTCAGGTCCTTAGAGCAAGCTTAAGCACGCATTGACCTTCCCATCAACAAGTGCTGGGTGTTAAAAGTCATTTTACATCTGAAAGACATCACAAGATCAAAGGATGTCAGGGGTTGGAAGGGACCCAAAGAGATCATCGAGTTCAACACCCCCGCCAGAGCAGGACCATACAATCTAGCTCTGGTCACAGAGGAATACATCCAGACAGGCCTTGAACGTCTCCAGAGAAAGAGACTCCACAACCACAGCACTCTGTGACCCTTACAGCGAAGAAGTTCCCCCTTGTGTTGAGGTGGAACCTCAGCTTACATCCACTGCTCCTTGTCCTACCACAGGGAGCAAGTGAGCAAAGCCTGTCCCCTCCCTCCTGACCCCCAGCCTTCTGATACTTATAAACATTGATTAAATCCCCTCTCAGTCTTCTCTTCTCCAGACTAAAAACCCCAGGTCCCTCAGCCTCTCCTCACCAGGCACTGCTCCAGTCCCCTAATCGTTCTTGTAGCCTCTGCTGGACCCTCTCCAGCAGATCCCTGTCCCTCTTCAACTGGGGAGCCCAGAACTGAATGCACTACTCAAGAAGAAGTCTCACCAGGGCAGAGTAGAGAAGTTATATCTCCTTCCCCTCCCCAGTGAAGCCACATTACCCTGTGGTTGGCAGCTGCTCCGGGGCGAGGATGAGGAAAGTCCTCAGCAAGCAGGGCCACGTGCCTGCGCCTCCAGACTCTGACCCCCAAAGCAGCCACACACGTGACTTCCAGGTTAACCAGAAACCAGCTCTGAGTGCAGATATTTGTGACATTTCTTTTGGTCCTTTCTCACCCTGGGAAAATGTAAAGCTCTCATTAAGTGAAGAAGGGTTGGGTCGTGTGTCCCCCTCTCCCCCCGTTTCTGCCATAAAGGCACAAGGAAACCAATAGGCTTAGAATGAAAATGATTTTAAACCAAACCCTTTTTACTCCAGTGAAGGAGCAGGTTGAGGACCTGACAGCCAGACATAAGCAATACTCACAAACACATAGAATCACAGAATTGTCAGGGTTGGAAGGGAGCTCAAGGATCAGCCAGTTCCAAGCCCCCTGCCAGGGGCAGGGACACCTCACACCACAGCAGGTTGCTCACAGCCACATCCAGCCTGGCTGCAAAATACCTCCGGGGATGAGGCTTCCACCACCTCCCTGGGCAACCTGTGCCACTCTCTCACCAACCTCATGGGGAAGAGCTTCTTCCTAAGATCCTACCACATGGCAGAGGGAGTTGTGGGAATTTTCAAGGAACATAGATTTCAGAGGATCACAGAATGCTAGGGGTTAGGAGGGACCTGCAGAGATCATCCAGTCCAACCCCGCTGCCAGAGCAGCATCACCCAGGGCAGGTCACACAGGAACACATCCAGGCAGAGTTGGAAAGTCTCGAGAGAAAAAGACTTCACAACCTCTCTAGACCTTTGGCTGAGGTGCAGCACAGAGGAATTAGAGATGCAATTAGAGAGGAACAATTAGAGAGGTCTCTTTATTCCCTATAAGCATTATCTCAAACCAGCCACGTCTTAGCCCAATCCCCTCCATTCAAGCTTGAATGACTCCCAGCCCTACGTGCAGTCATCTGGAAGCAACAGAAACCGTTTCTACTCAGATACAGAGCTGTTGGAGAGAGTCCAGAGGAGGCCACAAAGATGAGCCAAGGGCTGGAGCAGCTCTGCTGTGAGCACAGGCTGAGGGAGCTGGGGGTGTGCAGCCTGCAGAAGAGAAGGCTCCAGAGGGACGTGAGAGCTGCCTGCCAGGACCTGAAGGGATCCTGCAGGAAGGCTGCAGAGAGACTTTTGCTGAGGGTGTCTAGAGACAGGACAAAGGGGGATGGTTTGAAGCTGAGGCAGAGCAGGGTCAGACTGGAGCTTGGGAAGAAGCTCTTCAGCAGGAGGGTGCTGAGACTCTGGCCCAGGCTGCCCAGGGAGGCTGTGGCTGCCTCCTGCCTGGGGGTGTTGCAGGCCAGGTTGGATAAGAATTTGAGCAGCTGAGTGTAGTTGAGAGATGTCCCTGGGCATGGTGGGGAGGTTGGAGGAGATGAGCTCTGAGAACCTTTCCAGCCTGAGCCATTCAACAATTCAGCTTCTGAAGTTTCACAGAAAACAAAAAAAAAAGATGGGGAAAAACAACATTAAAACCCCCAAGCCTAACAATAAAACCACACCCAGAACTCCAAGAGAGTGCAAAGAGAGAGGCAAAAGGCTCAGAGCTATGGACCAAGCACATAAATTAGGGGTACAACTGCACGCTGGTGTTCTGCATGCACAGACACCTGCAGCACTGCTTGCTTATTAGCTGGATTTCCATTTGCAATCAGCACCAATATGTTTGACACTTCTGAACTGTAGCATTTCATCTTCTTGGCTGGATTAAAAATAACTAAATAAATAGCTCAATCAACAAAACAGCTACATAAACACTTCATATTGTCCCAAAATAAGGCTAACATCTATCCATCAGTTTCTGCAGTATCCTTACCCTGGTTTGCACTGTCACCTGTGTCCAGTTCTGGGCCACTCACTTTAGGAAAGATGTTGACTTGCTGGAACGTGTCCAGAGAAGGGCAACAAAGCTGGGGAGGGGTCTGGAGCACAGCCCTGTGAGGAGAGGCTGAGGGAGCTGGGCTTGGTTAGCCTGCAGAAGAGGAGGCTCAGGGGAGACCTTCTTGCTTTCTACAACTACCTGAAGGGAGGTTGTAGCCAGGTGGGGTTGGTCTCTTCTCCCAGGCAACCAGCACCAGAACAAGAGGACACTATCTCAAGCAGTGCCAGGGGAGGTTTAGGCTCAGGTGAGGACAAAGTTCTCCAAAGAACGAGATTGGCCATTGGAATGTGCTGCCCAGGGAGGTGGTGGAGTCTCTTTCCCTGGAGGTGTTTAGGAAGAGCCTGGATGAGGCACTTGGTGCCTTGGTTTAGTTGATTAGATGGTGTTGGGTGATAGGCTGGATTCAGTGAGATCAAAGCTCTTTTCCAACCTGGTTAATTCTGTATGGGTTCTTTTACTCCAGGATCACTGCCCAAGAAACTTTATACCACCAGGATTCTGGGCTAAGAAATAGAAGCCAGAGTCTGAGGCGCTTCAGCTACCCAGGCAAGAGGGATCCAATGTCAGATTCAGCCCCAAGGTGGTTTCATTTCTTGTTTTCATTGTGGTCAAACCAAGCCAAAACGCACTTTTCATTTTGCCTTTGGAAATAAAGCTACACAAACAGTGGGGTGAAAACATTCCCCACTGCATTTCCCTTTGACAAAGCATCTGGAGTTTTACCCTTGACTGTCAACAGTGGCAGGAAAGCAGCTGTGCTGGCACAGGCCACACGCCTGTAGTCTTTCATAAGAGAAGCAATATTGACCTCCTCTTCCAGCTATTCTTCACAACTCTTCAGATAGATGGAAGGGAAGAAAAACAAAGACAAAAACATTTGCCCTTAAACTCAAGGCTCAAAAAAACCCCACCCCCAAAATCAGCAACCATCTCTCCTTGGTACCTTCTTTTGTAGCTGCAGGATTATTGGTCGGCAGTTTTTATTGTCTTTTCTTTTTTTCCATTTCTCTGTGGTGCTGTGTATTAACCACAGGGCAGGGAGAGAAGAAGCAGCCCTTGCAAGCCACAGTGAGACCAACAAGCAAGTGAGCAAGGCCTCATCACAGTCTCACAGTACATTAGAGGTTGGAAGGGACCTCCAGAGGCCCAACCCCCTGCCAGAGCAGGATCACCCAGGGCAGTCTGCACAGGAATGCACCCAGGTGGGTTTGGAATGTCTCCAGAGAAGGAGACTCCACAACCTCTCTGGGCAGCCTGCTCCAGGCTCAGCACCCTCACTGTAAAGAAATTTCTCCTCATGTTGAGCTGAAACCTTCTCTGTTCAAGTTTGTATCCAGTGTTCCTTGGCTTATTACTGCGCAACACCCAAAAGACCTTGGTCCCCTCCGCTTGACACCCACCCCTCAGATATTGATAGGCATTGATCATATCCCTCTCAGCCTTCTCCTCCCCAGACTAAACAGCCTCAGGGCTCTCATTCTCTCTCTTTCATAATGGAAATGCCTAATCATCCCTGTGGCTCTCCCTTGGACTCTCTCCAGCAGGTCTCTGTCTCTCTTGACCTGGGGAGCCCAGAACTGGACACAGCACAGCAGGTGTGGTCTCAGCAGGGCAGAGCAGAGGGGCAGGAGAACCTCCCCAGCCCTGCTGGCCACACTTTTCTTGCTGCACCCCAGGATCCCACTGGCTCTCTCGGCCACCAGGGCACATTGCTGCCCAAAGTCCCAGCTAGCACTGGCAGATGCAGCAGGGAGAATCAAAAAGCAGTAGAGGACAGCCCTGCCATCACCCTCTGAAAGAAGCTGTTAGGAGAGTGAGGGGAAGGCAGTGACATTTGACAGACAGTTTAGAGAAGGAATAAGGGGGGAAGGGAATAAAAAGAGATTTGCAGCTTTGTGGGAAGACAAAACTCCGCTGGTCTGTAACTGAGGGTTGTGTGGAGCTGCCTGGTGGACAGGCAAACATGTTTCTCATACCAACAGCTTCCCCAGCTCATTCAGAGGTGCTTAACCACGTTAAGCCACGTGCTGCCAGAGACATCCAGCAGCATGCTGATCCTGCTCCCTCTCATCCTTCACCCTAACCATTTGCTGGCTGCCATCCATCACTGCCAGCCCCAGGCTCACCGAAGCACGTTCACGTCCTTGTCACGGGAGCCTCGTCCCTTGACTGGAAGAAGCTATGTGAGTTTTCCCACAGAAACGCCAGTAAAACCTGCAACAAACCGACAGAGCACATGCCTCTCTCTCAAGACGTGCAGCAACAACAAATAACCAAATGCAGCCTGAAGCACACCCACCCCACGCCAGATGGGATGCCAGGACACTCGGTCCGTCAGGTCATGCCTTAGCAGCAGTGGCCCAGAGCAGTCGTGCTGTCAGGAGAGTAAAACGATCTGGTAACTGAAGAAGGATTCTTTTTAACAGAAAAAGGCAGCTCCTACCCAGGGTGAGACGGCCTGGAAGCCCCTCAAGCAGGACAGCACTGTGCTTCCTACAGCCTGGTAAGGAGCAGCATGGCCACGACGTGTCCCAGCTGCACACCCTGCACCTGCAGCACAGAGCTCTGCTCAGTGCACAGCTGCTTGGGAGCGCTAAGGCTGGCTGTGCCTGGGAGGCAAACCCCACAGCTATTGCTCAAAGCATGCCATTTTCAAGCATGCCATCTGCACCTTCTGACGGCGGGGGCACCTCACCTCAGGCCTGGCAGCAATGACCTGGTAAACAACAGCATAAAACCTTTGGTCTCCTTTCTGCCTAGCTTGCTGCACCAACTTACTTACTGCTCTGTGCTGCTGCTGCTGTTTCTCTCTCCACCCCATCAAAACCTCTCTTCTGCCTGAGAAAGTTCATCTTTTACCTCGAGCCTCATTTAAACCTCACCTGATCAGGATGCCCTGCACCTGCTCTCACTCACCTTGTCCTCCTCTCTCCCAGACCCTGAAGGGCTCTGTTTTGCCTCTGAAGGGATTTGAAGGGCATGTGCCTGTTTGACCTGTTTGCAGCAGTGGATCACTCTGGTTGTGTGATGATAACTTTTGGTCTCCTTGTTAAAAAAGAAAAGACCTCACACAGTCCATTTAGCTTTCCCGTATGGAGACTTAACTCCCTGTAACTATGATCTAATTGCTTGGGGTTTTATTTGTGGAGTAGTTATAAGCAGTGCCTGCTAAATTATTTGGTCTTCTGAGTCTTTAACCATAGCACTTGTCCTTTAAAATGTATTCTTATAGCAGAGCCTCTGTGGGGAAAAAATAATAGGGGGAAGGGGGAGAAAAGAAAGAATTAAAAAGAATTAACAAAGAAACAAGACAAAAAATTTAAAACAACAACAACAAAAAAAGAAACAAACAGAAATCAAAATAAATAATAGCAATTAATTCTTTCTTTTTCAGCAGGAACATTCATCTTGGAAGAACTATTCCAGCACTACACTAATAACAGCAACACCCAGAGAGGGCCAAGAGGGGATTCAGGGCTAAGGGATTTCCACATGAAGGAAAACAAGAACAGGAATTCCCCCCACCCCCCCGCTGTGTAACTGCGGGAGCTGGGAGAGAAAGGGGACATTTCTTGAATGGATGAAACTTCCTTGTACCTCACAGCATCCTACAATGACTGAGCTTGGAAGGGACCTCAGATTTCATCTACTCCAACACTGAGGTGCTGCCAACTGCCAACTTCTTCATCTACTTGTAGCACATTTCCTGCCCGTGGGGTAAGAGCTTCAGAGAAAGGGGAAACCAGAGATCAGCTCCAGGCCAGATGCAATGGGATGATAATAATGACAAGACCCACCCACCCACCCCCCCAGGGTTTTCCTTTTGTCCTTCAATATCTGTGCCATGCCTTTTATGATGGCCTTTATACTACTGCAGGTAAACTAATAGCTGAGGATACCAACTGAATGGAGGCAGGCAAACCACCTGGAGTGTTTTATCTCCTCTGCCCCCTCTTTGCAGCTCCATAAGCAGGAGCACATTTTACACTTGCATTTTTGTTTTCCAGCTCTTCCAGCAGTTTTCAGCTGGAGGGAAACTTGGAGGGAAAAAAGAGGGGGCAGAGAGGAGGGGAAAAAGAGGGGGCAGAGAGGAGGGGAAAAAGAGGGGGCAGAGAGGAGGGGAAAAAGAGGGGGCAGAGAGGAGGGGAAAAAGAGGGGGCAGAGAGGAGGGGAAAAGAGTCAGGCAGTGACAAGCTGAGGTTCAATGAAAATAATTTTTTTTTCAACTATTATTTTTTTTTCAAAACTAATAATAATTAAAAATTTAATAGCATTAAGATGCAAGTGTCCCACACAGCAGGGCACTGACTAATGAGAAGCACCATGCATATCTGGACCCTCCAAGAGCTGAACCTGCAACGACAGGCTAAGGCTGATTGAAGCATTACTGTTCTGGATGGCACCAAGGCAGCAGAGCAAGCAGTAGCACATTAAGGAAGGTGACAGGCAGCAAAGTGGTGTGTGCCACCCGAGGGAGGCTGTGAGAGAGCCAGTGGTGGCTTAGGAAGGGGATATGTTCATGCACATTCTGTGATAAGAAATCCATTCTCTATCAGAAAGGGTTCAGCAACACACATTCAGACGGTGGCAGATCTTCCTGGCAAAGCTGAAATTCATAGAAAACATCTTAATGCCAAATAACACAAGAAAGCCACCCAGCTCCTGCATCAGGGTCACTGGGGCATGACATCTGCCTTGCACGGGGACAGAGGTGAGCAGGCTCCATGGGAATGACAGGTGAGCACCAAACTCTCTCACAACAAATAAGGGGGTTGTGCTGCTCAAAGTCATAGAGTCATAAAATCACAGACTGGCTCAGGTTGGAAGGGGTCTCAGAGCTCCTCTCCTCCAACCTCCCAACCATGCCCAGGGACACCTCTCAACTACACCCCCAGGCAGGAGGCAGCCACAGCCTCCCTGGGCAGCCTGGGCCAGAGTCTCAGCAGCCTTCTGCTGAAGAACTTCTTCCTCAGCTCCACTCTAACCCTGCTCTGCCTCAGCTTCAAACCATTCCCCCTTGGCCTGTCTCTAGACACCCTCAGCAAAAGTCCCTCTGCAGCCTTCCTGCAGGATCCCTTCAGGTCCTGGCAGGCAGCTCTGAGGTCCCCCTGGAGCCTTCTCTTCTGCAGACTGAACACCCCCAGCTCCCTCAGCCTGTGCTCACAGCTGAGGTGCTCCAGCCCTTGGATCATCTCTGCGGCCCTGCTCTGGATAGCCCTACACTCACTCCTTCCCTCCCCCATCCCCGGCCTGAGCCTCCCAGCTCTTCCTAACTGCAGATTTTATCTTTCTTTGCTTCACTAATAAACTGATTATGCAGTAAATCAGATCACAAAGCAGCCGAGGTCTAAACGAGGCTTATGCCAATGCCCAGCCTCCCACTGATATTTACAACCCCTTTGCCTGAACCCTGGTTGCAGGCAGTGACTCAGCAGTCGCAGGCCTCCTGTTTTGTATTCTCAGAGCATTTCCAGAGCCTTTTAAACTGACTGTCTCACTTGTGCTGTGATCAGACCCATCAGTCGGTGCTGAATTGCTCTGAGGAAGGTTATAGGTCTCCATAGGGACTGCACATGATCTTTGCAAAGTGCATTTCCCCCCAGCAAGTCCTAAAAGCTCAGGAGACTTGCTAAAGATCACTCCACAACACCTCACTGGAGGCTTCGATGCCGTACACCCGTCCTGTGTTATCATACACTTAAAGGGTATTAAAAAGGTTCCCTAAATACCAAATGCATTTGTGTGGAATAGATTTGTGTTTTCCAAAGCCAGAAGAAAACAGCTTTGCATCATTACAGGCTATGTAACACTCCTGCTGCAGATCTGCAGGATGGATGATAAGCATTTGATTATTTTGTGCGTGTGTGT
Organism: Picus viridis; assembly: GCA_033816785.1. Classification (NCBI taxonomy): domain Eukaryota; kingdom Metazoa; phylum Chordata; class Aves; order Piciformes; family Picidae; genus Picus; species Picus viridis. The sequence goes on along the minus strand of CM066587.1, from coordinate 1,923,126 downwards.
GGTGCCTTTTTTCCCTCTCCCCAGCACCAATGTCTGCTGTGATAGACTTCAGTTAACTTCTTTGGATTGGTTCTTTTCTTCTTTTCCTCCTTGCTAACAGTCTGCAGTCAAAATGAAAAATAAGAACCTTCTGGATCCTGTCTTGATAAGGTCAGATTGTAGAATTTTTCTTTCCAGCAATTTAGGCAGGCTCTCTCCTTCCAGAATACAGTAATAAACATCTCCAGACAGCCAGGCTGTACAGACTGGAAACAATTAAGCCAAAATTGGGGAAAGCAGCACATGAATAAGCATTCCACTATAATGAAATTAGATTGAAATATACAGGAGCAAAGGAAGTAAAAGCATTTTCAGATTGGATTAATTAGACACATTGGCAAGAACCTGTGCTCGTGCAAGTACCTGCTGCATTTGGGGGCTTTAATAGCAAACTACGCAGAGAATGTGCTGAGTGATTACGAGTCTGTGGTGTGCTGATGCTGTGGTCAAGCAGCAGGCACACACCAACGTTTCACGGCTAGCAGGAGAAACAAAGGAGTTGCCAATTTGCTTTGAGTTATATAAAAGGAAGCCTAGCAAGCAACAGATGGTGAAGAGAGTTTGACTTACCAAAGTAAGCTAAGGTTAAAACCCAGCTAATTCCAGAAATGAGTTCACAATTGGTGCTATGAAGAATCTTGGTATGGCTCAGGTTGGAAGGGACCTCAGAGCTCACCTCCTCCAACCTCCCCACCATGCCCAGGGACACCTCTCAACTACACTCAGCTGCTCAAGGCTTCATCCATCCAGCCTGGCCTGCAACACCCCCAGGCAGGAGGCAGCCACAGCCTCCCTGGGCAGCCTGGGCCAGAGTCTCAGCACCCTCCTGCTGAAGAACAGCTCCACTCTAACCCTGCTCTGCCTCAGCTTCAGACCATTCCCCCTTGGCCTGTCTCTAGACGCTCTCAGCAAAAGTCCATCTGGAGCCTTCCTGCAGGGATCCCTTCAGGTCCTGGCAGGCAGGTTTGAGGTCCCCCCAACGATTACTCTAGACTGAACAGCTCTGTTAGGTTAGCAGTCAAGTAAACACATTTAGGTGTCTCAGCTTGTTAGAGCCAAGTAAAACCCCTCTGAAAGCACCTAGAGGGTTTTTTATCATCGTGAACATTTCACCAGATTCTAATCGTTTCCTATTTTGCATAACTGCATTTACCACTTAGACACCACACACCTAATTGCAAATCCATCACCTGTTTACTTGTAGTGAGAGAACAAAAAAAAGCACCTGGGCCATTATTTTTAATGAGGTTATCCTCCTACACCTCCTCTGTCCTACAGCCTCTGATAATTCCTACATCATTTGTGAAAATAATTTCGAATTGAATAGTTGCACATCATGCTTCTGACATCTCCTGGTGGGGATTTCTCAAGAGACTGGGGGGAAAAAAGAGGGGGCAAGGGGGAGGATAATAAAAGCCAGAACAAAACTGCTCTTGGTTTTCTAAAGCAGTATTTCAATTTGGAAAGTTCACAGCAATTTCCAGAGGAATTAATGAACGCTGCTAATAGCTGGATCCGAGTTATAAGGCATTAGAAGGACACAGTCATGAGGAAAGGCAATATATAACCTTTAGATGGGACAATTACAGATCAATTATTAGAGCCAGAGAGGAGCATTTGAAAGCAGCTTCTTCATTAATCAAAGATTATCTCAAATTAGAATGTTTAATTATTTGCCAAGGTTCTTTGTATATTCTTCTGCACAAGGGGAAAGGGAGAAAAAAGGAAAGAAAAGGGAAAAAAAAGGGAAAAAATAAAAAGGAAAAAGCCAGGGGGGTTGGGAAGGCTGCTGGCTTTGGAACATTTCATCTTTACAGGGTTTTAAAGCTACACTACCACATCTTCTCAAAGACCACAAACACAGGGAAACAAAAAGGACCCAGAAAATGACAGCAACGATGCCACAGCTGCAGGTTTCTAAAACACTGATTCTGGAGGGAATTGTTCACTCTTTGGATGTCTGGCTGCACAGGAATCCTAGAATGGCTGATGTTGGAAGAGACCTCAGAGCTCATCTCCTCCAACCTCCCCACCATGCCCAGGGACACCTCTCAACTACACTCAGCTGCTCAAGGCCTCATCCACCCTGCCCTGCAGCACCCCCAGGCAGGAGGCAGCCACAGCCTCCCTGGGCAGCCTGGGCCAGAGTCTCAGCACCCTCCTGCTGAACAACTTCTTCCTCAGCTCCACTCTAACCCTGCTCTGCCTCAGCTTCAAACCATTCCCTCTCGGTCTGTCTCCAGACACCCTCAGCAAAAGTCCCTCTGCAGCCTTCCTGCAGGATCCCTTCAGGTCCTGGCAGGCAGCTCTGAGGTCCCCCTGGAGCCTTCTCTTCTCCAGGCTGCACACCCCCAGCTCCCTCAGCCTGTGCTCACAGCAGAGCTGCTCCAGCCCTTGGCTCATCTTTGTGGCCTCCTCTGGAGTCACTCCAACAGTTCTGTGTCCTTCTCCTTCTGGGACACCAGAAGTGGAGGCAGGATTGAAGGTGGGGCCCAGCAGAGCAAAGGGGAAGGAGTGAGTCTCCTACACACTGTAATCATTTGGGGCAAGATCCTTGGATCTAAAGGATGTTAGATTCGGCTCCAACTGTTGGACAGCTGAGTTTTCAGTCTGCCAAACCACTGAGCATGGCCAAGATCTAGAGTGGGTGGCAGCATGCTGAGCAAGCACAGGAAAGGTGATCAGACCCAGCTGGTGGGTAGAAAATGCTGCCCAGCAGCATCTGCTGCCCTGCCACCGCATGGGGAGCGCCACCTCCCGGGTCACAGGCAGGGCTCCAAAGCCGAGCTGCAGAACCTGCTGGTGGTTTGTTCAGCATTAGCATCCCCGGGCTGGCAGCCATCTCTGACCAAATCACCACGTGTAATGGTGTGTTCTGACAGTCCAGGTGATAGCTGGGAGGAGATACACCTGGGCTGCAGGAAAGGCCTTTTCTAAACAGGGATTTTGGAGAAACACAGTGGGAGAAGCACTTTGCTGAGGAGCACTTTGCTGAGACCCCTTTGAGATCAGGCAGGTGCAAAATGCATGGCTCAGGAGGAACTCATACTCATCCTTGTAAGAGCAAAAGAGCTTGGGCAAATCCCCTCTAAAACAGCACTAAATGCCACTGTCTGTAGGGAGCACAACATCAGCCACGACACCATGGACAGCAGCAGGAGCAGGCAGGCTGTCCTGCAGAGGCTTTGTGGCCATCCCACAGCACAGGCCCCGTGCCCGTGGGGAAATGCCATCTGCTGGATGTTCGTGCCGTAAATCTGTTCAACCCCTGCTGGCCACGCTGGCCATTTATCTCCTACGAAGCAGATAAATGCTTGGTGGGCACAATGTGAGCTGTCCACAGGGCTGCAAGCACCCAAGTGCCCGCTCATGGATCTTCTTAGGCGGCATGTCCCAGCACTATGCCTGGGCAGTTATTCTTCAGTGGCAGGCAGACACAGATGGAGATGCAGCCTGGGGAGCCAAGCTGCTCCCATTGTGAGATACCTTTCTTACACAACTGTGCTTTTTCTCATGGCCAACCTTATAAACAAGCCACAATGACACTCTCTGATGTCCTTGGTAAGGTGTATCCTGATGGTCACAGAGTCACAGAATGTCAGGGGCTGGCAGGGACCTGGAGAGATCATCCAGTCCAACCCCCTCTCAGAGCAGGGTCACCCAGGGCAGGTCACACAGGACCTCATCCAAGCAGGTCTTGAGTATCTCCAGAGAGGGAGACTCCACAACCCCCCTGGGCAGCCTGTTCCAGTGTTCTGTCACCCTCACAGTGAAATAATTCTTCCTCCTATTTCCATGGAACTTCCTATGCTTCAGCTTCCACCATTGCCCCTTGCCCTGCCATTGGGCATCCCCCAGCAGGGCCTGGCTCTGTCCTCTTGGCACTCACCCTTAACATAAACACAAATGAGGTCACCCTTCGTCTCCTCCTGTCCTGGCTACAGAGCCCCAGCTTCCTCAGGCTCACCTCGTAAGGAAGATGTTCCACTCCATCATTTTCTTGGCTCTGTGCTGGGCTCTCTCAAGCAGTTCCCTGTCCTTCCTGAACTGAGGGGCCCAGAACTGGACACAATATTCCAGATGGTGTCTGCAGACTTTCTTCTTCTCCACATAGATGACCTCCTCTCTTTGGAAAGTCCCTGTCCTTTATCATCTAGGTCAGGATGACTTCAGGCATGCTCACAGTCCTCTGAACTAGGCTGTTGCCACCACAAACCTTTCTGGTGTGGCTCTGCTTTTAATAGAAACACTCCCAAGTAATAACTAACCCAAAGATCTCTGTCATTGTTTGTGAGAAAACAGCAACCCATGACAAGCAAATGGCCCCTGGTCTCTGTCTTTCAGCAAGTCTAGTGTGAGGTGACCCTGCCCACGGCAGGGGGTTGGAGCTGGATGATCTTTGAGGTCCCTTCCAACCCTAACAATTCTATGATGCTATGAAGTCTCTCCCCTCTGGTTCATTAGTTTGCCTGGTGTTACAATCACATCAAACATGCACACTTTGATGCAGTGATCCACTTAGTCACCACTAAAGATGCCAGCACAGATACCTGTGGCACATTCTGCTGCTGGAGTGTAGCATACAGTATCACAGTATAACCAAGGTTGGAAGAGACCCCAAGGATCATCAAGTCCAACCTGCCCCAACAGACCTCACAACTAGACCATGGTACCAAGTGCCATGTCCAATCTCCCCTCACATTACATATGGTGAGGTGTGAGTTCAGGTGATGCAGAAGGGCTTCCCTTCCACAGTCTGCTTCACAGAAGTTCAGGGAGGAGCTCCTGCACAGATGGCCATAAGAGAAGGCAGGATAGGGGACACTGCTGAGATCCTGACTGACAACACAAAGGAAGAGGAAATCAAGGGCATAGGAAAATCATAGAATGGCCCAGGTTGGAAGAGACCTCAGAGCTCATCTCCTCCAACCTCCCCACCATGCCCAGGGACACCTCTCAGCTAGACTCAGCTGCTCAAGGGCTCATCCAGCCTGGCCTACAGCACCCCGAGGCCAGAGGCAGCCACAACCTAAAAATCCACACAGTAATTTCCAGTGTTCTCAAGCTTGTCTGTGGAAAACAAAGCTCAGAGTCCTGCAACAGCTGTTGGCAGTGTCACCAGAGCAAAGAGAAATATTTGCCCCTTTCCATGCCTGACTGTGCTGGGTGCCAAGCACGCCATCACACTTCTGTTCAACCATTACCCGATTCCCCACTTGGGCATTCTGCTAAATATCAGGCAAAATGATGGGTACTGAGTGATGCTGCTTGGTGTTGGCTGCAATTACAGCCAAGGCTTGAAACTGACTGGGGTCTGGTTCTCCTTAGACTGCAGGGAAAAAGAAGAAGGGGGGGGAAAGTTACTTTCACACTTCCTACAGTTTTCTTCAATGCTTTAATCCTTCCTGGTGTAAGAAACTGAGGTGCTATTTAGAATTACTCAAGTGATCAGCTGATAAGTGTCTTACATGATTGCTATCTAGACTTTACCAGAGAGCTGGAGCCAAAATAGCTATCTAGGGGTGTCAGTAAACATTCCATGGGATAAACAGAACAGGATGCAGCTGTTACCATGCTGGTGCTGTTTGCTACACCGAGAGAAGCACCCAGGTGTGAGCAAACAGCACCGTGGCCACGGCAGGTCTTACACCTTATTGATTGCTGGCTGCCTCCCCTGCCCTTTGAGGCAGCCACTAATTGCCTCGGTGAGAGCAGATTTCAGGATGCTCAAGGTCAGTGCTGCTCAACCCAACCATGCCAGACTCTACTCCATTTGTTAATTATTTATGCCTCTCTGCAGCATAAGTCACCCAGCACCATGGTGCCCTGCACTCCACTTGCTGTTCCACAAAGCTTTAGAGGGAAGATGCATCTCTCAGGTTGAATAGAGGAGCTACAAGTTTACACTTCCACAGCCACTTGCAGTTGGTGCAAGGCTTGGCTGCTGCTGACAGGTTTGATCTCTCTGTCCACTCTGTGGGTTAACACTCACCCCCTTTTGCTAGCATTTCTGTAACCAAAACATGAGCTGCAGCTATAGAGATATTAGAATCACAGAATTGTCAGGGTTGGAAGGGATCTCAAGAGCTCATTCAGTTCCAACCCCCTGCCATGGGCAGGGACACCTCACACTACAGCAGGTTGCTCACAGCCACATCCAACCTGGCCTTAAACACCTCCAGGGATGAGGCTTCCACCACCTCCCTGGGCAACCTGTGCCAGTGTTCCATCACCCTCATGGGGAAAAACTTCTTCCTCACATCCAATCTCAATCTACCCACTTCGAGTTTTGCTCCATTCCCCCCAGTCCTATCACTCCCTGAGACCCTCAAAAGTCCCTCCCCAGCTTTCTTGTAGCCCCCTTCAGATACTGGAGCCTTCTCTTTTCCAGACTGAATAGCCTCAACTTCCTCAGTCTGTCCCCATAGCAGAGCAGCTCCAGCCCTCTCTCATCCTCATGGCCCTTCTCTGGACACCTTCCAGCACCTCCAGGTCCTTCCTGTAATAGAGGCTCCAGAACTGGACAGAGTGTTCCAGGTGGGGTCTCACCAGAGTGGAGCAGAAGGGGAGAATCACCTCCCTCCACCTGCTGGCTATGCTTCTCCTGATGCAGCCCTGGATGTGATTTGCTCTCTGGGCTGCAAGTGCTCACTGTTGAGCTTCTCCTCCATCAGCACCCCTAAGTCCTTGTCTTCAGGGCTGCTCTCAAGCCAGTCCCTGCTCAGCCTATATTGCTGCTTGGGGTTGAATTACTGGAGGAATTTTCAGCCATATATCTGCAGGGGTGCTCAAGCTCATATGGGGGAAGTAGCAAGAATGAATAGCTAGTCCAAAGTAGGGCCATCCAGACTTCAGTTGTCTATGGCTCTGCAGCCTAAATCAGGAACTTCATGGCTTTAGACAAAGGAAGCAAAAACTCAGGCTTCCTTCACAGGCTGCTTCAGGGTTGGGGCACCTCAGTGGAAGGAGCCTCATGTGAAGGGCCACATCTAAGCCCTCAATGCTCTCTACAAGCAGCCTCTATCTTGTCTCTTCTTCAACATGCTGGATCTTGCTCAAAGAAAACTCCAGCTCACACATAACACAGGAAGAACTTCAAATCATCCTATGGAATATATGCATTGAGTACTTGGTAGGTTAAATACATCCACAAAATGTCGACTACTGATATAAACTGAATTATGCAGCACCTGAAAGTTTCTGATTGCAGGGCTTGAAGTCCAGATGCAGAGCAGTGAGAAGAGGTATCCCTCAGGGGTCTGTAATATGTTTATCAATGACATAGAGGGATCAAGTGCACCATCAGCAAGTTTGCAGATGACACCCCTGTCAAGCTGAGTGGTGCTGTCAGTACACCAATGGGACAGGAGGGCATCCAGAGGGACCTGGACAAGCTGGAGAGGTGGTGCCAAGGTGCACCTCATGAGGTTCAACAAGAACAAGAGCAGGGTTCTGCACCTGGGCCAGAACAATCCTCACTGTCAATACAAACTGGGGAATGAGGTGATAGAAAGCAGCCAAGAGGAAAAGGACTTGGGGGTGCTGGACAAGAAGCTGGACAGGAGCAGGCAGTGTGAGCTTGCAGCCCAGAGGCCAATCACAGCCTGGGCTGCATCCAAAGCAGCATTGCCAGCAGAGACAGAGAGGTGATTCTGCCACTTTGCTCTGCTGAGACCTCACCTGGAGCACTGTGTGCAGGTCTGGAGCCCTCAATACAGGAAGGACATGGACCTGATGGAGAGGGTTCAGAGGAGGGCCATGAAAATGATCAGGGGGTTGGAGCAACTCAGCTATGAGAACAGGCTGAGGTAGCTGGGGGTGTTCAGCCTGGAGAAGAGAAGGTTCCAGGGAGACCTAATAGCAGCCTGCCAGTACCTGAAGGAGGCTACAAAAAGGATGGGGAGAGACAGTTCACAAAGACCTGCAGGGACAGGACCAGGGGCAATGGTTTCAAACTAGAGCAGAGCAGATTTAGATTGAACGCTAGAATAAGTCCTGCACCAGGAGGGTGGTGGTACACTGGAACAGGTTGCCCAGGGAGGTGGCTGGGGCCCCATCCATGGGCTCTGGGCAACCTGATCTAGTTGGGGGTGGCCCTGCTGACTGCAGGGAGGTCAGATGGGATGAGCTTTGGAGGTCCCTTCAGGCTCAGTCTATTCTATGATTCTGTGTTACTCAGTTCCTTGGCACAGAATTGTCACCTCATGGCCAAAGAGCCACCTCTTACTGCTGCCCACTGCCTTCAGTCCCAGTGTGAGCCAAAACTGTGGGACCTCAAAGGTCTCTTCCAACCTGGTTAATTCTATTCTATTCTTTCCAATTGGTATTAGATCAGCAGAGGGGAGGGGGAAAAAATAACATTAAAAAAATTCCTTGTCCCACCTTTTAAGATAGCTCACAATTTACCTGTAAATTACCTAAACCAGCTGCACCAATTCTACCATCCATTGGCATGAAAATTGCTTATTGATTCCCAGAGAAGGCTAGAAATATTTTACATTAAATCACTGCAATAAAACTAAAGTTTATAGCACTGGGAACTTCTGTGAAGAGTTGTTAAAAAGGGAGGAAATTAGTTTGATGATGCCAAAAAAAATTAACAGAAGAGACAAAATAGGTTTTCAAATGTTCTTGGGGAAGGCAAAATCAGAAGCTGAAGTTTGGGGTTAATATCATAGTATCAGTCAGGGTTGGAAGGGACCACAAGGATCATCTAGTTCCAACCCCCTGCCATGGGCAGGGACACCCTGCACTAGATCAGGCTGGCCAGAGCCTCAGGGTTGTTTTAAATCAGGCTATTTCTATTTACTACTTAGGGTTATCTAGTTATTGTTATTTATTAAATAATCAAGGCTTTTCCCCCTTCTTCTAGCTCATTTTAATTCACACCAAGTCAATGCTAGCTGTATGGAAATGCAGATTCCCCCTCCCCCTCTCCCACCCCACCCCCTTCAGTGAGCAGAATCCTTTATAACAATGTAGTCCATGAAATAAAATTATCACAAGGAACAATTGAGAGCAAAGCATAACTGTGCCTGTGCTGTACCGCGGGGGGAGGGCTCAGCCTTTGTAATCACTTCCATTCTTCTCTGCACCACAGGAATGTGGGAGGGAGGGAGCCAGGAGAGGGCTGGCACTTGTGCGCCAGCCGCGGCTTTCCCTTCGCAGTGCTGAATGGAAGCGAGCAGCCCCGCCTCGGCTCCGTGGAAGTGTGAGTTAAGACAATTCACACACTAAAATGAAACACCTGCTGGAGCCCAGCAGCAACCCTTCCCTGCTCTGCTGGTGGAGCGTTTGTAGTTCTGGTTCAGCAGAGCACTTCAGCAGGCAGGTTGATTCACTGAAACCACCGTAAATATACACAGCTGAGAGTCAACTGCACAGCTGCTTGGCTGGAACTAGACCTAGGGAGCTGCTGGATGACCTGCTAATCCTGGCTTTGCTGGAACTAGACCTAGGGAGCTTCTGGATGACCTGCTAATCCTGGCTTTGCTGGAACTAGACCTAGGGAGCTCCTTGATGACCTGCTAATCCTGGCTTTGCTGGAACTAGACCTAGGGAGCTCCTTGATGACCTGCTAATCCTGGCTTTGCTGGAACTAGACCTAGGGAGCTCCTTGATGATCTGCTAATCCTGGTTTACAGTATCACAGTATCACAGTATCACAGTATAACCAAGGTTGGAAGAGACCCCAAGGATCATCAAGTCCAACCCGTCCCAACAGACCTCACAACTAGACCATGGCACCAAGTGCCATGTCCAGTCTCCTCTTGAACACCTCCAGGGACGGCGACTCCACCACCTCCCCGGGCAGCCCATTCCAATGACGAATGACTCGCTCAGTGAAGAACTTCCTCCTCACCTCGAGTCTAAACCTCCCCTGGCACAGCTTGAGACTGTGTCCCCTTGTTCTGGTGCTGGTTGCCTGGGAGAAGAGACCAACCCCCTTGTGTCCACAACCACCCTTCAGGTAGTTGTAGAGGGCAATGAGGTCACCCCTGGTCCTTCTCTTCTCCAGGCTAAACAACCCCAGCTCCCTCAGCCTCTCCTCATAGGGCTTGTGCTCAAGGCCTCTCACCAGCCTTGTTGCCCTCCTCTGGACACGTTCAAGTGTCTCGATGTCCTTCTTAAACTGAGGGGCCCAGAACTGGACACAGTACTCAAGGTGTGGCCTAACCAATGCAGAGTACAGGGGCACAATGACCTCCCTGCTCCTGCTGGCCACACTATTCTTAATACAGGCCAGGATGCCATTGGCCCTCTTGGCCACCTGGGCACACTGCTGGCTCATGTTTAGGCAGGTGTCGATCAGCACCCCCAGATCCCTCTCTGTTTGGCAGCTCTCCAGCCACTCTGACCCCAGCCTGTAGCTCTGCATGGGGTTGCTGTGGCCAAAGTGCAGCACCCGGCACTTGGACTTGTTGAATGTCATCCCATTGGACTCCGCCCATCTGTCCAGTCGGTCGAGGTCCCTCTGCAGAGCCTTTCTACCCTCTAACTGACTAACATCTATTCCCAACTTGGTGTCATCTGCAAACTTGCAGTTTATCATGCATGAAGCTTTCAGTGCCAAGAGTGTGTCAAAGACACAACAAATTTGCAGACATTTGGACTTCTGAGGCCAGCATCTGCCCCCAAACAGAATCACTTAATGATAGAGGTTGGAAGGGACCTCTGAAGATCATCAAATCCAACCCTGAAAGCAACACCAGCCAAGGTCCTTGTGCCTCCTCACACTGCAGGTCCATAGGTACTGAATTAGCAGGGACTGAATTTCTCTTTACAAGGGGACACAAGGAATCGGCACAGTCAGCAGGGATGAATGTCTCACTCACCACCTTTCCATCCAGCCTAGCTGGGATGAAGGCACTGCTCACCATGCAGTGGCATGGCACAAACATGAGAATCCACAAAGCCCCTTCACTGTCCCTCCAGCTTCTGCCTCAGAAAGGGTATTCTATAAACTTCTATAAACTTCACTGATGATACCAAAGTGGGGGTTTGGCTGACACCCCTCAGGCTGTGCTGCCATCCAACAACATCTGGACAGGCTAGGAGCTGACTGCAGGGCAAACCTCATGAAGATCAATAAGGACAAGTGCAGGGTCTTGCATCTGGGGAGGAATAACAGCAGGCACCAGGACAGGTCAGAGGCTGCCCTGCTGGAGAGCAGCTGCATGGAGAAAGACCTTGGAGTGCTGGTGGGCAGCAAGTTCTGCATGGGACAGCAAAGTGCCCTTGTGGCCAAGAGAGCCAAAGGGATCCATGGGTGCATGAAGACAAGTGTGGCCAGCAGGGCTGGGGAGGTTCTGCTCCCCCTCTGCACTGCCCTGATGAGACCACAGCTGCAATCCTGTGTCCAGTTCTGGGCTCCCCAGTTCAAGCAAGACAGAGACCTGCTGGAGAGAGTCCAATGGAGAGCCACGAGGATGATTAAGGGACTTGGGCATCTCCTCTGTGAAGAGAGACTGAGAGCCCTGGGGCTGTTTAGTCTGGAGTGGAGAAGGCTGAGGGGATCTGATCAATGTCTATCAATATCTGAGGGTGGGGGTCAAGTGGAGGGGGCCAAGTTCTTTTCAGTGGTGTGCACTAGTAAGACAAGAAACAACAGGTTCAAGCTTGACCAGAGAAGGTTTCAGCTCAACCCAAGGAGAAACTTCTTTGCAGTGAGGGTAGCAGAGCCCTGGAGCAGGCTGCCCAGAGAGGTTGTGGAGTCTCCTCTCAAGACTTTCCAAACCCTCCTGGATGCATTCCTGTGTGGACTACCCTGGGTGACCCTGCTCTGGCAAGGGGTTGGACTAGATGATCTCTGGAGGGAGGTCCCATCCATCCTCTAACATTCTGTGACTCTATGATGACGAGTTTTCTCCTGCATAAGCTGAAGAAGTTTCTATTAGCCAGAAGTTTAGTGAGACAGAGCCCAGAAAATGTGTGCTACCTGCCATGGAAGCACAGGCTGCACATCTCTGGCAGAAAGCAAGTTTCACTTGACCTTGGAGTAAAACTTTCCCAACAGCTTAGAATCAAGGGCTCATGCAAGGACATGTTTCCACCAGGTTTATCTCTCTGTGGGCTCTCCACCGTCCTTCTCTCATAGAATATTGGGGGGGAAAAAATGAGGCCACGACTTCACAGCCAGTTGCAAAACTAAGTTGGAGATAAACTTTTTTGCAGCAGGGTTCATCTTTTCATTATGGAAGTACAGAGCCTACTATAAAAGGATCCAAATATCTCCTCATGACCACTATTAGCTTTTACCAAAGAAAAAAAAAAAAAAAAGGAAGATAATGATTGCATGAATAAAGGTGCTGGAGCTCTGGCCAGCATTTTAAATTGCCCCAGACTGTTGAACATATTAACCCACCTTTGAAAATAAAATACCTGCCTGGAGCAATTCTCAATGCATTGCCCATTAAAAAAACTAAATCCCAGTTCAGCTGCTTGGAAATTGGTTGCATACATGATGAGCTAGGTCTGCAGTGTGCCAGGCTTAACCCCCAAACATCCCCAGATATTCCCCTGCACTCCAGGTGCCTGAAAACAGAGTTTATTACTGAATATCACAGAATGGCTCAGGCTGGAAGGGACCTCAGAGCTCATCTCCTCCACCCTCCCCACCATGCCCAGGGACACCTCTCAACTACACTCAGCTGCTCAAGGCCTCATCCAGCCTGGCCTGCAACACCCCCAGGCAGGAGGCAGCCACAGCCTCCCTGGGCAGCCTGGGCCAGAGTCTCAGCACCCTCCTGCTGAACAACTTCTTCCTCAGCTCCACTCTAACCCTGCTCTGCCTCAGCTTCAAACCATTCCCCCTTGGCCTGTCTCTAGACACCCTCAGAAAGAGTCCTTCTGCAGCCTTCCTGCAGGATCCCTTCAGGTCCTGGCAGGCAGCTCTGAGGTCCCCCTGGAGCCTTCTCTTCTCCAGGCTGAGCACCACCAGCCCCCTCAGCCTGTCCTCATAGCAGAGCTGCTCCAGCCCTTGGATCATCTTTGTTGCCTCCTCTGGACTCATTCTGTGTCCTCCTCCTGCTGGGGACACCAGAGCTGGAGGCAGGACTGGAGGTGAGGTCTTCAGAGGAGCAGTGTCAGGGGGATGAATCCACCCCCAGAAGGCAGGGGGTATCACGGCTTTACAACACCGTAGTTCTTATTATCCTCCAGAACTGATTGGAAAAACAGCCCACTGCAGGCTATCACAAACTGCCATTAGTCGATATCTCATTTTGCTCTGCATCACAACCGCAACATTTCTATTTGCAAGCTCCTCAGGGTTGTGCCAATATGGAGTATCCACCAGGTGAGGGGCAGTCCTCCCCACCAAGCTCTCGGCATCACTGCTTTCTCTACAGTTCCTGCAGTGCAGAAGGACTGGAAACACCACCACCAAAATCTCTTATGTGTCTTCTTGGCACTAATCTGAGGGATTTCACTGCAGTGTCCTTTCTCCCTAAAAGTTCATCTCTTTGAAAAGTAAATAACTAAATAAATAAATGTCCAGCTCAGAGACTTCAGTGCTACACACGCTCGTGAAATCATGGACTCAAGGAGGCTGGAAAAGTCCTCAGAGATCATGAAGTCCAACCTGTCACCCAACACCTCATGACTACTAAACCATGACTCCAAGTGCCATGTCCAATCCCTTTTTGAACACCTAAATCAAAGACAGAGCTGGTAAGCCTTTGTCCCTTTTCTTCTCCAGCTCCCTCAGCCTGTCCCCATAGCAGAGATACTCCAGGCCTCTGATCATTTTCATGGCCTTCCTCTGGATCCCCTCCATCAGATCCATATCTTACCTACATTGAGGGCTCCAGAGCTGCATGCAGCACTCCAGGTGAGGTCTTACCAGAGCAAACTGGCAGAATCACCCCTCTGGATCTGCTGGCCATGCTGCTTTGGACGCCTATTCTATTTCACAGTACCTATGCTACATTGGGAAAGCTTTAACCATTCAGTAGCCATTTATAGGGGGGAAAAGAGCCCCCACGGTATGCAGTTATTAGAGCAACATGAAGTGCTTTAATGGCCATTTTGGGGGTGGGCACACATGTTATAAATAAACTCAAATGATGTTTTAGCCTTAAATTTAAAACACAGAAACCTTGCAGTCAGCAGGAAAATGATCTCTGACCAAACTTTGCATTGCAACCTTTACATTCCCTGAGAAGATTTTACTGGAAGTGATACTTAACCTTTCTATGTCATGGTCTTGGAATGGCAAGGTCTATGCTGCCATGGCCAGGCCAATTATCTCCCATTAAGCAATGAATATGCAAGGTTAGCTGGGTGCCAGTGTAAATCCCCCAGGTTTATGCTGTACCTTCAGAAAAAGTAAAATTAAATAACATGTAAAAACCCCTCACCAAGAGTTACAAACCAGAGCCTTTTGCCAGCAACACTGTAATGAAGCAGGCTCTTCTGTAACCTCACCATGTAATACCTTCCATTTAGATAAGTTTTACAGCAGCAGTAAAGAATCCAAGGGGTTGGCTACCCTCCCCTGAAACAGCAAGCAGCTTGTCCCAGTGCCTCACAGAGGTATCATGGACATGCTGAGTGTCTTCACTGTAAAACACACAGGCTATTACAGAATTGTTTTATTATAGTATCAGTCAGGGTTGGAAGGGACCACAAGGATCATCTAGTTCCAACCCCCTGCCATGGGCAGGGACACCCTACACTAGATCAGGCTGGCCAGAGCCTCATCCAGCCTGGGCTTAAACACCTCCAGGGACGGGGCCTCAACCACCTCCCTAGACAACCCATTCCAGGGCTTCACCGCTCTCATGGGAAAGAGCCTCCTCCTCACATCTAGCCTGAATCTCCCCACCTCCAGCTGCAAGTGCACACTGAGAGCTCATGTTGAGCTTCTCGTCCACCAGCACCCCCAAGTCTCTCTCCTCAGGGCTGCTCTTCAGCCAGTCACAGTATCACAGTATAACCAAGGTTGGAAGAGACCCCAAGGATCATCAAGTCCAACCCGTCCCAACAGACCTCACAACTAGACCATGGCCTGCCCAGCCTGGATTTGTGCCCGGGATTGCCTCGACCCAGATCCAGTTTTGCCTGGAGAAGGCCTTTAAGAGCATTAGGCCCAACTATTACCTGGCTTGACCAAGTGCCATGCTAAACCATATGCCACACACTACATCCCTGTATCTTTTAAACACCCCCAAGGATGGGCATTCAACCACTTCCCTGGGAAGCCTATTTTTCAGCCACGAAGCTTCTTCTGATACCCAGTCAAACTCTCCCCTGGTGCAATTTGAGGCCATTTCCCTTTGTTCTATTTCTTGTTCCTTTTGAGACCAACTCCTGCCTGGCTCCAACCTCCTTTCAGGGAGCTGTAGTAAGCAAGGTCACCCCTCAGCCTCCTTTCTCCAGGCTAAACCACCCATTTCCTCTGGCCAGTCCTCACCAGACTTGTTCCCTTTCTCTGGGCTCACTCCATTTTTCTGATTGACTACAGAAGACAACAACTATCTATCCTGCAGGAATCATAGAGTGCACAGATTTGGAAGGAACCTTTAAAGATCATCTAGTCCAACCCCTCTGCTGTAAGCAAGGACATCCCCAACTAGATCAGGTTGCTCACAGCCCCATCAAGCCTGATCTTGAACATCTCCAGAGCTGGAGCCTCTTGGCAACCTCACTTGGCAACGATTTGGTGTTCCACCACCCTCACAGTAAAGAGCTTCTTCCTGCTGTCCAAATAGGAAGAACAGCAATAGTTGTGCAGCAGAGGTGTTTCACACAGCTCCTTCTGCTATCCAAGGGTCATAGATGTGACTGGGATGCATTCTGAGATGGTTTTTCTTTTTCAAAAGAAGTTATTCTGGCATTACCAGGACACAACAGAAGAGATCCAAAGGGTAGGAGAAGGGTAGGAGTGAGTTCTGCAGATGATGATGAAATGAAAGATCGCAGTAACCACACGTTTTCCTTACTAACTGGTGAGGCCCATCACTATTTATATCACTTCTTATGCAGAGCCACTTTTGCTGTTAACCAGTACAGTTCTTTCCAAAATTGCAGGACCAGATCAGCCCTGCTATATTAGCTTTCCATTCACCAAGGTTCACCTGGAGGATGCCTTCCAGTCCATAGACACCAAGCTAAAGTACCAAAGGCTTTGGGAGGAGAAGGCTCTAAGGCAGGACAAGGCACAACAGCACAAAGACCCTTGAAGATGCCTAGAGAAGCTATCTGTTAGTATATGGCAGCTATATCCAACAAGGATAGCCAACAATGATGTCCTTCTTGACAGAGAGAGAGAAATAGGAAAAGAAATGCCCTGGGCAGGTCCAGCCTCCAAGAGGTTTCTTCAGAGGTTGACAGGAGGCAGAAGGAAATGCAAAGCCATGATGCAGAGGACAACCGATGGCTGCAGCTCACTGCTGGGATTCACTCAGTGTCACCACCCGGTGGCCCAGACAACCCTGGGCAATAGGGGAGGTCCTGAAGACTCAAAGATTCCTTTGGAAGAGATTAAAGCTCTCCTCCAGAGCTATTGAGGCCTATCAAAGCCATCACCCTGTCTATTCAGACCAAGGGTGCCTGACTGCTTTGAGGCAATAGAGTCACTGGGCTCTCAGGCTTAGTCATACTCACAGCAAACTCCTCAGCTTCCTACACTTGCAGGGGGAATGCAGTGGGGGAACCTCAGCAGAACGGTGCTGACCTGCCAAACTTGTAAGATCAAGGTTAAAATGTCCAAAGGATTTAATGTTACTTCTGCATGCAAGTCCTCAGCTGTTCCCTGGGTTGTTTTCTGTCCTTTGCTTTACTCCGCGTGTGTGAAATAAGTGCAGGCTGACTGGCTCTGGGTTTAATCACTCCAAACAGGCAGAAAGGACTCCAAAAGTGTCAGACAGCTGGACAAGGGATGGCACAGATTGCTGGATGGAGCCCCTTAGCCATGTTTCCCTGCCCTCCATCCTCCTGCCACAAGGGAACTCACTGGGCTTAACACCAGCCGAAGGGGAAACAATAGTGCCAGCTGCCAGCCAGCCTCAGAGCAAGTACCTCTTCAGCTGCTGCAGTGAAAACATCTTTCATTTGTCCTTAAATATTTGCAAATGTTTTATTATGCCTCCTTTAAAATGTGTTAAATAAAGCTGCTGGGTTGTAAATCTTCCACTTTTCTGTACTATAATCTAAACCTCTGCTGACATGACACACATCTCTCTGCAGGCTCCCAAAGCAGATATTCAGATTTTACAAGCAGTGTATTTTTTCCCACCACATGTGCTGTATTTGTAAAGGTATATTATAAGCAGCTCCAGTTCAAGAAGGATAAGGAACTACTGGAGAGAGTCCAGTGGAGAGCCTTCCAACAGCTGAAGGGATGCTACAGGAACCTGCAGAGGGACTTTTCATAAGGGTGTCCAGAAACAGGACAAAGGAGAATGGTTTGAACCCCAGGGAGAGGAGGTTCCAAGGAAGAAGCTCTCATGCAACCTGAACCTTCAACACCCCCAGGCAGGAGGCAGCCACAGCCTCTCTGGGCAGCCTGGGCCAGAGTCTCAGCACCCTCCTGCTGAAGAACTTCTTCCTCAGCTCCACTCTAACCCTGCTCTGCCTCAGCTTCAAACCATTCCCCCTTGTTCTGTCTCTAGACACCCTCAGCAAAAGTCCCTCTGCAGCTTTCCTGCAGGATCCCTTCAGGTGCTGGCAGGCAGCTCTGAGGTCCCCCTGGAGCCTTCTCTTCTCCAGGCTGCACACCCCCAGTTCCCTCAGCCTGATTTTGTGTCAGTATCATGAACAAATGGATGACTTTTTGGGGAGGGAAGACCTTGATGTAGAACTACTCAATTTCCTATGCTGTGCTGTAATGCCCCTCTACAGCAGCACTCAGTAAGAGCAATCAGCCCATATTTTCCACTCATGCTTATGGAAGTCAAAAATAAATCATTTTGAAGCCAGCAGGCATGACCCAGTGAGAACAAGTTCCCAGCTGTTAAGTACAGGTTCAGTCAGGAAAGATTTGGATTCTGCGGTTTAAGCTAAATGCAAGTAAAGAGCTGATTCATCTTTGTTCCTGGTTTCATAGAATCATGGAATGGCTGAGGCTGGAAGGGACCTCAGAGATCATCTGTTCCAACTTCCCCATCATGGGCAGGGAAACCTCTCAACCAGACTCAGCTGCTCAAAGCCTCATCCAGCCTGGCCTTCAACACCCCCAGGCAGGAGGCAGCCTGTTCCAGAGTCTCACCATGCTTACAGAACAGAGCTGGAATCTGGGCTTTGATGAGATGTGTGATCCCTTTATTCTCTCCTGAGGTGTACCCTGTGTTACTTAGGGTGAGTAGGAGTGGTGAGCCCATTCAAACCCTGATTGAGACCCAGTACTCACTGGCATCCTACTGTCCCCTGAACATCCCACTCTTTGCACATATCACTCACAAGAGAGGCAGATTCAGGGAGAGAGATAATGTATCCCCATCCTACCATTCTTTTGGATCCATTTCTTCAGGATTTGAGTCAAAACTCCCCACTTTGAGCAGCTTCAAATACCTGATCCTTCCCCCCCCACTGCATTTATCCTTTCTATCTGTCTCAGAGCTGCCCTTTGCAGGCTGCCCTATGAATTAGCAGGGCTCAGAGAAAAGCCGTGAGACAACAGGCCACAGGGTTGAAAGGCATCATTGAATAGTCCAAAGGTCACCTAGTCCAACCCCCCTTTAATTCTTCATTAATTTAATTCCTCATTAAACATCAGCACACACAAAAAAAAGCTCACACCAGGTTCCAATACTCTGCATCTTTCCCTTTTGAGGTTAAAATAGAAATTCAGGAGGTTTTACAAGGAAAACAACCCCACAGAGAATCACAGAATTGTCAGGGTTGGAAGGGACCTCAAGGATCATCCAGTTCCAACCCCCCTGCCATGGGCAGGGACACCTCACACTACAGCAGGTTGCTCACAGCCACATCCAGCCTGGCTGCAAACACCCCCAGGGGTGAGGCTTCCACCACCCCCTGGGCAACCTGTGCCAGTGTCTCACCACTTTCATGGGGAAGAACTTCTTCCTAACATCCAATCTGAATCTCCCCATTTCTAGTTTTGCTGTTCCACTCCATCAGAAAACCCACCTGAGGTGGATCTAAAGGACAGTTCCTCTTTGCCCATCTATCACTCTAGAGTTAGGCCATTTCAGTGTATGAGGACAGTGACCATTGTGACCACAGTGACCATGACTCACTCAACTCCTCCAAAGTTGAACTTCGGCCCCCGCTGTAAAGAAATGGGAGCGGAACCAGAACCTTCAACCCCCCAAGCCTGCAACCAGCTGCTCAAATTCCTTCAGGTCACGGAAGGAGCTGCATGGAAACTGTGACCCAGAGGGCAAGTACAAGGGAAACACCAACTAGAGCTTGACCTCAGCAGCCTCTGCTGCACAGCTCTTCACAACCATTTCCCACTTCCCACCCTAAAATGGGAAGTGGAAAACCTTGCAACCTTCCTTCTGGAGCAGCTTTCTGAAAGATGCTCCCAAAAGCTTCATCAGAGAACATTGCACATTTCTTGAGGTCTCATTTATCTGTTTGTCAAGTCTGCTAACCACAGTTTATCTGATAGAGCCTGACTTGCCTTGGGGCTGCTCTGCACATCGCATTTTATGTGTCTGAGAAGAGACAAATCAGTCTGCCTGGGCTGGGTAAGGGCAGAGTCCATAGTTTCCCCACAAAGTGACAGCTGAATATACATCCAGCCTCCTAGAGACTGAGTGCCTGCAAACACCAAAATCAGATTTCATTTCTCCTCTGTCAAACAAGACAGAGCATGCTGCACTCCACCAGCAATCAGGATAATCTGCTCAGACACTGATATTTCTGATCTCCTAAACGTCGTTAGCTTGGCCTCTGTGAGATCTCTTCTCTGTGATCAGACAGTGGATACGGTGTGGTCAGAGGAGTGCTTGGATCAGTTCACACACACAACTGCTAATGTCTAGGCTGGGAAAACCAGGTCCTTTCCTGTCTGCATCCCCAAATTACGGGTAGTGGTCCATTAAATAAACAACGAATTAGTGGGAACAAAGGCTGCTCTCCCAGCTCTGAACTTACTGAAATCTATCCAAAACTACTTGGTACAAAGAGACAGAAAAGGTTGACTCCTACACCTTAAAGCTTCTCCCCAGAACCTGCTGAATCACTGGGGAATGAAGTTACAGCCTGAAGTGAACTAAGCCATGAGTTATCTTTGTTTTTCCTTAGTATGTAACTTGCTGAGGACTAAAACACAACATTTGCTTTAAAAACATATCTTCCAAAACTAATATTTCCATTTAATAAAGCAGATGCATTAAGAGACCAAGGCCTTACTCAGTCTGAGCATTTAAATTACTTAATGCAATGTGAAAGAGAAGCAAAACATTAAGCTGATGACCATCAGCAATCCTGGGCTGCCACAGGCTTAACTGATACTTTCTGGACCACAGGCATCAGTCAAACACAACTTCCAGTGCTCCTCACCTGAATAGCTGATGGTGAAGCCAGTGGCTGGTGCAGTGCTGGAGCTCAGATCTGATGGTCCCACAGAGACATCAGAGCTTGGTTCTTATGTGTTTAAAGGCTCTTCGTAATCTGCCCAGGGTAATTACACCCAATTAGTCTTTGTGCTGGTCCCCACAGGTGACCCTTAAGCATATGAGACCGTTTCAGCAGACTTCAGGCAGAGCCACAACTTGAGCCCGGCTTCCTCCATCACCAACTTCCCACTTTACAAGTCTGGCTTAGTTTAAAAGCCACTTAGCTAGGGTGCAGCAGTTCAGCTGTTCTTGAGGCCTGAAATCAGGAATCATTCAAGCAAGCAAACTCCAAACAGCTGCAGTAATTGGCTGAAATTGCCACTTTTAATGGCACAAATTACAGCAGAGTGATGGTTAATGGAAGCTGCAATTCCCAGCTTCTCCACGCAAAATTTAAACCATTCCCCTAAATTGGGTTGACCTCTCTTGTTTAATACCCTGCTAATCTTTGAAAATTAGCAACAAATGCTTCAATTAAGAGACAATTAATTGACAATTAATTCAACAATAAGCAGATGGCCAGAAAGAGCATCCTGCTATTAAATGAATCAAATGTGAGAGAGGAGCATTTGACCTTTCTTAAGGGAAGCTCCCCCACCCCTTCCCTGAAACAAAAAACACTTTTAGGAGAAGGAGGTGTGTGGATTATTTGTGTGTGTTTCATCCTGTGCAGAGCCATAACTTTGAAAGCTGAAAACAGAAGCCTTATTTACATCAGCATTTTTGGTCTAGGGGACAGGAATTGGTGACTTAGGAGAGGGAGAAAGAAAGAGCGCACAGAAAGCGCAAGAGGATTCACAACAGCTCGTGCACCCCAAGGCCTAATAGGCTCGAGCCACCACTATCTGCAGTCACAACTGCAGATGATCTCATGAAGGGCTTGTCTGCACGGGGAGGTCAGCACAGAACAAGCTCTCTTATGAATTTCAAGCGTGGGTGCAACCTTGCCCGGCTCTGCGCACAGGCGCGGCGGCTGCTGCTCCAGGGATACAACAGAGGCACGAGGAGCGTGGAGAGGCTCGGGGTAGATGTGTCAGCCACCCTGCCTGCGCCTTGCCCCGAGCTGGAGCGAGGCACTGAAAGCACAAAGCAAAGGTCAAGAGTGGGGCCTCTTGCAGGGAGATCACTGCTTTGCATCACGTCAGCCCTCCTCGGATGTTCTGCGGGTGGAGATGGAGCAGTTCAGCAGCCCCAAAGGGCAAAGAGTTTTTACTTTCATCTCTGCACTCCTTCCACTCCCTAAGGACACTCCCGTGCAGAAGTGTTAGTACACCTCAGTGCCACTTTGCAGGGGTGTGTGAAGAGAAGCATTGAATTGCATGGCACAACTCCCTCAGCCAAGCCAGGGCTTAAGAGTCCTAGAATCATTTTGACTTTTGACTGGAAAGGTCCTTTAAGGTCACTGAGTCCAACAGTTCTCTGACCCTGCCAAATCTGGTGCTAAACCACTGCCTTCAGCAGCACATCTGTGTGTCTTTTAAACACCTCCAGGATGGCCATACAACCATCTCCCTGGGCAGCCTGCTCGAGAATCCTTTCAGTGAAGAAGCTTCTTCTAATACCCAACCTAAACTCTGCTGTGAAGAAGCTTCTTCTAATACCCAACCTAAACTCTGCCCTGATAGAACCTGTGGTCATTTCCTCTCATTCTCTCACTTGCTACTAGGGAGTAGAGACTGAGCCCCACCAGGCTACAATCTCCTTTCAGGGAGCTGCACACTTCACTCTACATGTCTCAAAAGATCAAAGCCAGGTTCTCAGTGACACTGGGGATAATTTCAGATAACTCCAGCAAGGGAGTTCAGCTCTTTGCTTCTTTAAAGAGATAAACAAAATTCTAGCTTTTGGGTTGTTGGGTTGTTTTTTTCCTCAGAAAACCATCACATGGATAAATGTATGCTGAATTCCTAATGCACTGCACAAAACAGAGAAGGCACTCAGCCCATGCAGAAAGAATTATGCTTATGGGACACCAAGGAATTCATTTATTAGCCCCCAAAAAATGTTTTATCTCCAACAGATTATGAAAGATAAATTGATGGAAAAATAGAGACCAAGGTGAGAGCTCTCGGCAAAATGCAGAAGCCCCCAAACCCAACCCAACAATGTTGCTGTTCTCAACATTTTTATTGAGCCTTTCTGAGAAATAAACAAACACATGCCATGGTTAATGACTGAGACATATAAATAAACCATTTCAGTCACCCTCCACATAGCCCTGCAGGAGCTCCTGGTAAGACTTCATTTGTTAAGGTACTTCATGCAGTCTTCACTGGCAGCTGATGCTGCACAAACCTTGACATCCTGTGTGGCAGAAGCACACCTGGCTTGCAGGGCTTTGGTGTAGGTGAAGCAATCAGGGTGAGGATTGCTTATAGCTGGAGCTGTCTGAGTGCTGTTAATATTCATCAGATGCTCCTGCTCTTGATTTCAGTGCATGTCTCTTAATCTCACCATGAGAACAACCTAATCCAAAAGCCAGAGCACCAGGGCCATTAAGCAGATTCATGAATGCTTTCCTCATAATGCTCATCTTTCCTATGTCAACATAATAGTGAGGGCTTTCCCCCCTTTGATATTAATAATACATTTGTACTTGAAAAAGGTTTTCTTAACTATTCCAGAAGTTAGACAAGCAAATAAAAGTTGCTGCATAAAATCAGATCTATTCTATGATTTAGGAACAAGTTCTGCACCATGAGGGTGGTAGAACACTGTCACAGGCTGCCCAGGGAGGCTGTGGCTGCCTCCTGCCTGGGGGTGTTGCAGGCCAGGCTGGATGAGGCTTTGAGCAGCTGAGTGTAGCTAAGAGGTGTCCCTGGGCATGGTGGGGAGGTTGGAAGAGATGAGCTCTGAGGTCCCTTCCAGCCTGAGCCATTCTGTGATGATTCTATGAAACCTAAACACAGGTGTTTAGTAAAACTTCCTGTGCTAGTGAACTCAACAAACTCCTTTAAAATTGGAGCCTTGGTTCCAATCTCATTCTTTAATCAAAGGGTCCCCCAGCAGCTTTGTGCAGGTCTCTTGCCTTGCAATGTCTCAGTGGGTGCCCAGTTGCCCTGCTGCACAGTGCTGAGCCTGCACACTCCTTAGCAGATGCCAAATAGTTAGG
This sequence comes from Picus viridis, assembly GCA_033816785.1. Taxonomy (NCBI): domain Eukaryota; kingdom Metazoa; phylum Chordata; class Aves; order Piciformes; family Picidae; genus Picus; species Picus viridis. Next base: position 1,899,444 of record CM066587.1, on the reverse strand, counting down.
GAGAGGGGAGGAGGAAAAGAGACACAGAATATGATTGATGACCCTGGAGAAGGCAGATGTAAAAAGGAACAGTGCTGAGTTTGTCCTCACAGCTCACTGGAATATTAAAATCTTTTTAATTACTCTCCAATAGGAAATTTAAAAGGAAAAACATCTCTTTTCCTTTTTTTTTTTTTTCAGAACAGTGACTTTGGATTCATGTCTTGGAGTACTTTGATCTTTAAACTACAAATCTGTTTGCAGTTGAAAAAGTAACACTGAGCATGAGGTGGTGGAAGCCTCATCCCTGGAGGTTTTTGCAGCCAGGCTGGATGTGGCTGTGAGCAACCTGCTGTAGTGTGAGGTGTCCCTGGCCATAGCAGGGGGCTTGGAACTGGATGAGCCTTGAGATCCCTTCCAACCCTGACAATTCTGTGATTCTATGTAATTGTTAAACTAAACAGAAGGAATAAAGGATACTAAATGATCCTTGAGGTCCCTTCCAACCCTGACAATTCTGTGATTCTATGTAACTGTTAAACTGAGCATAAGGAACAAAGGATACTAAATGATGCTTGAGGTCCCTTCCAACTCTAACAACGCCAAGATTCTATGAATTTTTTAAACTAAACACAAGGGATAAAGGATACTGAATGATGCTTGAGGTCCTTTCCAACCCTAACACTTCTATGACTCTATGATATTTTTGTTTGTTTGACATTTTGAGTTTTCAAAGGCCTTTGCAGAGTTTATGGTTCAGCAAGAGTCAATAGAGGGGGGAAAAAACAACCCCACAAATAAAAAACCCAAATAAAAAGCCCAAACAGATGAAAACCAAACTGATAATGAATAAACAAACCTTGAAAAAATCAGCACCCCAAAGAAACACATCAAAAACATGAAAGTAAAGAATGTCATTTCATATGAAGTAAGTTTCCTTGGGAAATCTGCTGGGTTTAATTGTCATTGCTCTAAGAAATAAAGACAAAAAGCTGATAGATCCTAGGGTGGCTCAGATTGGAAGGGACCTCAAGGATCATCTACTCCAAGCTGACTTTCACTCCTGTAGCAATCAAGGTAATTAGAATATAAGGGGATTTTATTAGTTCCCTGGCAAAGCTGCTAAATGTCTGGCAGAGCAGCTATCACAGCCATGGGTGTAACCTATTTGTAAGCATTCCTCCTCCTATTAGTATCATTCATATTAGAATAATCCAGGGATATTCCACATGACCAGAAGAAACCCAGAGAGAAACAGCCTGTCAGGATTTCACCAGAGTGCATAAGAGCATCTGTGTAATTATATAGTCCTCAGCCTTTGGTTCCAAGCTCAGTCTACCCATCTAATGACACCAAAATTGAGAGTTTAACTAATCCAGCAGACCATCACCTTAAAAGAACCATTCCCATGACCAAATTGCTGAGGAAGAGCAGCTCTGGGGAAAAGGCCCTGGGGGTCCTGGTGGACAACATGCTGCCCATGACCCAACAATGTGCTCTCCTGGCCAAGAATGCCAAGGGCAGCCTGGGGTGGATTAGAAGGGCTGTGTCAGTAGGACAAGAGAGGTTCTCCTGCCCCGCTGCTCTCCCCTGCTGAGGCCACATCTGCAATACTGTGTCCAGTTCTGGGCCCCTCAGCTCAAGAAGGACCTCAGGGAACTGCTTGAGAGAGTCCAGCACAGAGCCACAGAGTTGCTGCAGGCAGTGGAACATCTCCCTGTGAGCACAGGCTGAGGCAGCTGGGGCTTGGAGCTTGGAGCAGAGGAGCCTGAGGGCTGCCCTCATTGCTGGGGATGAAGATGTGCAGGGCTGGAGCCAGGCTCTGCTCAGGGATGTGCAAGGACAGCACAAGGGGCACTGGGGGCCTCTAGGAGGAGCCATGGGAACAGAAAAGAAACCTTTGTCAGTGTGAGGGTGCTGAGCCCTGGAGCAGGCTGCCCAGAGAGGTTGTGGAGTCTCCTTCTCTGGAGACTTTCCAACCCCACCTGGATGTGTTCCTGTGTCCTGCTCAGGCAGGGGGTTGGACTGGATGATCTCTGGAGCTCCCTTCCAACTCCTACCGTTCTGTGCCTCCGTGAGAGCTTCTCAACGCTACACTGAGATCAAGTAGTTAGATATGTCGCCACATGCAAATGTGGTTGATTTCTTTTTTCAGTGAAGGTATCTGAAACAATAAAATACATTTTAAAATGCTGTGGTTAGTTTTCCTCCCACTGAGAATATCTAAAACCCATTTTTTTCACAACAGCTATTTGTAGAACTCACATTAAGCTGCTAATATTCAGGGGTCAGCCATGGACCTAAAGAGATCTGGCACAGGTTGCCCAGGGAGGTGGTAGGAACCCCATCTCTGGAGGTTTTTAAGGCCAGGCTGGATGTGGCTGTGAGCAACCTGCTGTAGTGTGAGGTGTCCCTGCCCATGGCAGGGGGGTTGGAACTGGATGATTCTTGAGGTCCCTTCCAAGCCTGACAATTCTGTGATTCTAGAATAAAGGGACCCATGCTCTGTGTCAGGTTGTGTTCAGTTTTGAAAATGAAACAGTAAAAGAAAGTAAACAAATTACCCTTTCTGTTCTCCAGGCACCTGCCCTCATTTGCATTGGTTGCTGGTGGAACATCAGCTTAAGCAGGGCTCTTTTTGCAGTCCTTCATCAAGCCTTGGCAGCTTATCGCTGGCTCCAAGGCAGGATATGGGTTAGCAGAGTATTAGCTCCATGTCATCTTCACTTGAGACCAAAAAAGCATCCAGTCAGCTCCTGACAGGGAGAGCAGACCTGGCAGTTTGCTGTAAACCCAGCACTCACAAACGGGCCCAAGCAGCAGGTACACTCCTGCTGCTCTCTGATCCGCAGCCGGGCATGTCAGGGAGGCACCGAGGATAATGTTCCCTTTAGATCCCACTCTGTTCTTTGTTAATCTGTCAGCCAAATTCTCCTTGCTCTTCCCCATTTTGCACTCGGTTTCATTTCAGAGCTCCTTAATTAGCCACCGAGGCAGGTTACAAAGGGATGACATCACTGCTGAGTCAGCACTGCAGCTGACAAGCGCCAGAGGTTGGCGTCTCTTTTTCACTGCGTTTTAGTCCCAAACTCAGGAACTCTCTGGCTCTGCAGCTCACTTTCTGGGGCTTTGAAATGCAAATCAGTTCAGTCCAGTAAACTCAAGCTCAATCTGAATTCCTCAGAAATGTCAGAACAAGAAAGGCTTTGAGTGCAATGCCCTATTTAACTAAACTTTTAAAGAAGATGATAGTGAAAACACAGAGTTTGTGGCTTGAAAGCCTCTCAAAAGTGGTTTGCCTAATTCCTAGAGCTTTCTGAGCAGGACACATGGAACAGACAGGTATGAAAGGGTCTGAACATACACATAATGCTTTTAACCTAAAAGGAGGAGATTTAGACTCGATAGGAGGAAGGGATTTTTAACCCTGAGGGTGATGAAACATTGTCCTAGGTTGCCCAGAGAGGTTACCCCATCCCTGGAACCATTCCAGGTGAGACTTTTCTGAGGTTCTGAACAACTTGCTCTAGTTGAAGATGTCCCTGCTGCCCTCAGGGGCTTGGACTGGATGACCTTTAAAGGTCCCTTTCAACACAAACCATTCCATGGTCCTACGATTCCAGGTATAGAAGTATCCTTAGTGCCTCCTCATGGGGGTGTTCAAGACCAGGCTGGGTGAGCCAAGTCTACTTGAGAGGTGTCCCTGGCTGTGGTGGGGAGGTTGGAGGAGATGATCTCTGAGGTCTCTTCCAGGCCAAGCCATTCTGTGCCACACAGCTTACATCCAGTTCACCAGGGGCCCTCTGCCTGGTTTTATATACAGTGCAGTGTGGGGATGGTGATGAACTTGGCAAGTTGAATGTCAAAGCCTCAAAGCCAGCTTTACTCAGCCATGATTTCTGCAACTGACATTATACTTCAGGATGCACATGGAAAGTGACTTCAGTGCCAGTTGAGTCCTACTTCTGTGAAGAGAGGCGAGCAAATGTACGAGAATTCCTTGGCTGGCTGCTTCCCTGACAGACTGCTTCCTCCCATGCAATAATTTAGTGGGAGTTATTCCAATCTAAGAATCTGATCCTATCAGACCTTTCAGAAGCATGGCCCTTCCAAGCCCACACCAAGCAGGAATATCCTCCACAGTCACTAGCTGTGTGATTCACCACATCTAAATGTCATGCAAAAATACCACTGTGGACACCCACTCCCAGACACATCACATTTACAGTTTGGACTCGATGATCTTCGAGGTCTCTTCCAACCTTGGTCATACTGTGATACTGTGATACATCTGACCTCCTCCCTTCCCAGACTGGAATACCCTTAGCTGCCATGCTGTTGCCCTGGTCCCTCACAGATATGGGGCCACCTCCCCCTTTCCCAGCTGCTCCTCCCCATTCCCCCTCTCCAAATGCTGTCCTCGGTGCAGTGCCCTGAGCCTTGATGCAGGTTGGCAGCTACCATGGTCTGCAAACACCTCACAAGGTTTGCTGTAAGTGAGCAGAATAAAGGGATAGGAAAGGTGAGGTGGCAGATATTTATAATTTACTCTTGACAAGGTCAACAGCTCACATGGCTCTGTGAAGGCTTTCTGGAGCAGGTGGTGGAACACTGGAACAGGTTGACCAGAGAGGTGACTGAGGCTCCTTCCCTGAAGATAATCAAGGTGAAGCTCAGCGAGGCCCTGAGCAACCTGCTCTAGTTGGAGATGTCCCTGCTGACTGTAGGGAGGTTGATCTGGGTGAGCTTTGGAAGTCCCTTCCAGCCTGGACCATTCTGTGATTCATCTCCAGGTGAGTGGCTGGTAGTAAGACTGCAGGAGGCTGTTAGCTTTCTAGCCCACTGAATGCTTCATGGGGAGTCAGGGTGCACAACATGACGGCCACTGCCACCAGGGCTTGGGAGCTGCTCACCAGGGCTCTGGGTAAAAGTCATCTGCCTGCCCTCCTGCTCCTCCTGGGGAATGCTGCCTGGGAAAAGAGTGTTTTGCCTTTCAGACAGAGCCCTTCTGTATTCCCATGTGGATTCACTCAAGAGCTCTCTGAAGGAGAATGGATGCAATCAAATTCTTAGATTGGAATAACTCCTACTAATTATTGCATGAATGAGGAGACCTAATTGTGGCCTTCCAGTATCTGAAGGGGGCTACAGGAAAGCTGGGGAAGGACTTTTGAGGATGTCAGGGAGTGATAGGACTGGGGGGATGGAAGAAAATTAGAAATGGGTGGATTCAGATTGGATGTTAGGAAGAAGTTGTTCCCCATGAGGGTGGTGAGAGCCTGGCACAGGTTGCCCAGGGAGGTGGTGGAAGCCTCATCCCTGGAGGTGTTTAAGGCCAGGCTGGATGTGGCTGTGAGCAACCTGCTGTAGTGTGAGGTGTTCCTGCCCGTGGCAGGGAGGTCAGAACTGGATGAGCCTTGAGGTCCCTTCCAACCCTAACAATTCTATGAACAAATGCTCTACAGCAGCTACTTGCAGAGCTGGATTGGTGCTGTCCACCAGGCTCTTCTACCTTGCACTTATCAGTAAGGAGTGCTGGGTACCCTCTTGTCTCCCACCTACACCTGCCCACCCGGGATGTCTAACCACCAGACTTTCCTTACTAACACAGCCAGGAACCCATTTTCAGGAGAGGAGAGCAACTCACTGCTTTATGCTGAGGTGAAGCCTTAGGTCAGCATTTTGCTGCTACAAAACAAAGATGAGCTCAGCAAAGGTCTTTAAGGAAACAGACCTTCCTAGACCTAATTTCAGCCACCAGTGAGCAGTTTGTGCCATCATTCTTTCCCCCCAGTCACGCCTGTGAGCTCAGCCCTTTTGCCTCGCCCATGAGCTACTTCAGATCAGCACTGTCAAGGATATAAATAACTTCTCTACTTCAGCCCATTCCCACTCCTCCTCCTCCAACTGCTCTGGAGAGCAAGCATCCCACTGAAATTAGAGAGAGAAATTCATCCCCTACTTTGAGCCCAAACACCTGTGCACCACCTCACTTCCATGAGGATGCACTGCATGATGGGCTGGAGCAGCTCTGCTGTGAGCACAGGCTGAGGGAGCTGGGGGTGTGCAGCCTGCAGAACAGAAGGCTCCAGGGGGACCTCAGAGCTGCCTGCCAGCACCTGAAGGGGTCCTGCAGGAAGGCTGCAGAGGGACTTCTCCAGAGGGTGTCTAGAGACAGAACAAGGGGGAATGGTTTGAAGCTGAGGCAGAGCAGGGTTAGAGTGGAGCTGAGGAAGAAGTTCTTCAGTAGGAGGGTGCTGAGACTCTGGCCCAGGCTGCCCAGGGAGGCTGTGGCTGCCTCCTGCCTGGGGGTGTTGCAGGCCAGGCTGGATGAGGCCTTGAGCAGCTGAGTGTAGTTGAGAGGTGTCCCTGGGCATGGTGGGGAGGGTGGAGGAGATGAGCTCTGAGGTCCCTTCCAGCCTGAGCCATTCTGGGACTGCTGCACTCATGGTGCATCTTCAACATTATTTGGTAATTTCTAGTAGAAAGCCTAACCTGTGCATGCTCTGTGGCTGCCTGTTTCCCCTCAGCTTCTCTTTGGCATCCCCCACACATCTGAAGCAAAAATAACTAGATAAAGAAGAGCCACGAAAAGCAAACCAACATCCAACTAAGAAACCAAAACAAATGATAGGAATAACAAAAGACTGCCCCATGAGCTATCTGCCCAGAACAGAGTGATTAATTCAAATTAGCACAGGGACTTTAGTGGGCCACAGGGACACAGTGATTAATGTGAAGGATACTTCATGCTACAATAACAAAGTAGACTTACTTAGTTCCATATATTACAGCAATTAGAGGCGGGGGGAAGACTGTGCACTATTTCCATGAACTAAAGATACATCTACATCAATCCTTAATCTGCATGTCTTTAGCCCACACCTTAGCCCCAGGGCTTCCTAGCTCTTCCCAGTAGGGTTCTGCCATGCTGAGCCCCCAGTCCCTATCCTTGCAGACACAAGCCAGCAGATTTCACCTGGCTCTGTCATACCTTCTTAAAGGAACATAAAACAGCTGTGGAGAAAGTGCAAACAAACAGGAGCTGCCACAGAGGTGTTCTGGAAAAGCTTATTCCTGTCTGGGCAGTGCCACAATGCACTGATGAACTTATTCCTCTGCAAGCATAATGCCTTGGGACCATCCCAGCACTGCCATAGGAGGAGAGCTTCACCTCTCTGCTTAATCTGACTAGGAAAACATTGTGCAGGGCCAAAATTAGATTTCATTAACATTTCTCACTGCTCACAGAGGATGACAGTGTGTAATGCTCAAAGGGGATGGTGAAGAGTCACAGGAGCAGAGAACGCCAGCAGAACATCTTTCCCCATGAGAACAGTTGGATGCTGGAATGATTTCCCAAGGGAAGCAGTGGGCTCCCCTACCCTGGACAGCTCTGGCACTCAGCTTGACAGAGTGCTAGGACAGCTCATTTAAACTGTAGTATTACCTAGAAAGGTTGGGAGGGACCCCAAGGATCATCTGGTCCAACCTTTGTAGGTGATCTTGTAGTTGAAATGAGCTGGCCCAGCACTCTGTCAAGCTGAGTCTTAAATTTGTCCAATGTAGGGGAATCCACTGCTTCCCTTGGGAAATCATTCCAATGTCTGACTGCTCTCATGGGGAAACACTTTCTTCTGGAGTCCAAGGGACTCCAGCAGCACCTTGTCCCCATCACCCCGTGTCTTTTCCATGGGACTCCTTGTAAAAAAGGAGTCTCCATCCTCTTGATAGCCACATTTTATCTACTGGTACACAGGAGTAAAGTCTCCTTTATGCCTTCTCAAGACAGAAAAATCCACTTCTTCATAGAATTGCTTAGATTGGAAGGGACCTCAGTGCTCACTTCCTCCAACCTTCCCCACCATGCCCAGGGACACCTCTCAGCTACACTCAGCTGCTCAAGGCCTCATCCAGCCTGGCCTGCAACACCCCCAGGCAGGAGGCAGCCACAGCCTCCCTGGGCAGCCTGGGCCAGAGTCTCAGCACCCTCCTGCTGAAGAACTTCTTCCTCAGCTCCACTCGAACCCTGCTCTGCCTCAGCTTCAAACCATTCCCCCTTGTTCTGTCTCTAGACACCCTCAGCAAAAGTCTCTCTGCAGCCTTCCTGCAGGATCCCTTCAGGTCCTGGCAGGCAGCTCTGAGGTCCCCCTGGAGCCTTCTCTTCTCCAGGCTGAACACTCCCATTTCCCTCAGCCTGTGCTCACAGCAGAGGTGCTCCAGCCCTTGGCTCATGTTTGAGGCATGAAGAACATCCTGCTTCCACTGCCTGACCTGTCACAGAGCTGCCAGAGCAGCCTGAGTGTGTGCATTTGCAGCTGCACATGCTGGAGAGGAGAGCTGTGTGTGTCACACAGGAGTGATGTGACCTGAGGCTGCTTGGTACCTTCAAAACGAACAACCATTGCACCAGCAGAAGCTGCCCTGTACCTGGGCAGACTGTCTGGAAGCGCTGTGTGCACTCGGGGCCGGGGGGGGTGGGGGAAGGAGGGCTTTTACCCTCCGTTTTTAATGACTGGGGAAAGGTTCTGTGTGAAACCTAGACATTTCTATTAATCAAAGCATTCCAATGCCAGTGTTATCCCCTCTGGCCAGAGACAATACCCTTTGTTTGCCGTAGCACAGGGGAGGCCCGGAGCTGATAAATAAGTCAGAGGAGCTAGTGCAGAGACACCTGAGCCAAAGGAAACAACTCGCTGCGTTTGCCAGCAACAAAGACAAACCCAACACCCTGCATAACGTGGTCTGCAAAGCGAAATTTAGCTGCTCTCCGAAGTAATTAGCAAGAGCATGAAACACGCAAGCAGAGACAAAGGGCCAGCCCCTGCCGCCGCACCCCCGCCGGCCGCGGCGGATGGGGAGGCCGTGAGACAGCGGCAAGGCAGCAGCGGAAAGCCTGGCAGGGCTGGGCTGGCAGGATTTCAGCAAGCCACAGCTCCTGCAGCAGGGTAAATTAGCTGCTCTTGCTCTTCCCTCAGCCCCTCCTCAAATATGCTGTCTGTGTCCGAACAGGCACAGAGGGGCAGGAGGCAGCTGGGCTGTCAGGGACTCTGCTAACGCAGATCCGTCAAGGTGAGCACCTGAAAGGCTGTACTCCTCTGCAGCCTGGCTGGAGGAGGACAGGGATGCGCTGTCCGTGCTAAGCTGCTGCCAGCAGGGAGTCAGCCAGCGCTTGGGAACACTCAGTGGTGTCTGAAAACACAACAGACACCGACTTTGTGCCCCTGGCAGGAGGATGCAGCTGTTGGGTGCCTACATGGAGGGGCTGCTGCAAAGACAAAAAACACAGCTTGGTTTGTGGTGTCAAGAGAATCATAGAATCAGTAAGGTTGGAAAACACTTCAGAGATCATCAAGTGCAACCTGTCACCCAACACCTCATGACTAACTAAACCATGGCTTCAAGGGCCACGTCCAATGCCCTCTTGAACACCTCCAGTGATGGTGACTCCACCACCTCCCTGGGCAGCATATTCCAATGGCCAATTACTCTCTCTGTGAAGAACTTTCTCCTCACTTCATGCTTAAACTTCCCCTGGCACAGCTTGAAACTGTGTCCTCTTGTTCTGGTGCTGGCTGTCTGGGAGAAGAGACCAACCCCCACCTGGCTATGATCTCCCTTCAGGTAGTTGTAGAGAGCAATGAGGTCTCCCCTGAGCCTCCTCTTCTCCAGGCTAAGCAACCCCAGCTCCCTCAGCCTCTCCTCATAGGGCTTTTGCTAGAGGTGTCTGGAACTTCACAGGTTTTCTTTACCTGTGCTTCAGGCACCTGCCCTTATAGCAACACTCTCTTGAACTCCAGTTCCAGCTGAGGCAGAGCAGGGTTAGAGTGGAGCTGAGGAAGAAGTTCTTCAGCAGGAGGGTGCTGAGACTCTGGCCCAGGCTGCCCAGGGAGGCTGTGGCTGCCTCCTGCCTGGGGGTGTTGCAGGCCAGGTTGGATGAGGCCTTGAGCAGCTGAGTGTAGTTGAGAGGTGTCCCTGGGCATGGTGGGGAGGTTGGAGGAGATGAGCTCTGAGCTCCCTTCCAACCTGAGCCATTCTAGGACTCTATTCTAGCAGCACTGACTCGTTTGTCACCTTTTAGTTACGAGCAGGAATTCTTCACAGTCTTCTTGGCTTCTCCTGCAGATATTGCCTCAAATTTTGGCAGTATTTTAGGTAAGAAATCTTTCAAGGCATTATTCTTTTTCTTTGCATAGATTTCCAAGATTTGTGTGCAGACAGCACCATGGTGGTGTCACAGAATGGCTTAAGTTGTAAGTGACCTTAAAGACCATCTAGTTCCAACCCTCTCCCATGCACAGGAACACCTTCTACTAGACCAGGTTGCTCAGAACTTCATCCAGCCTGGTCTAAAATAATTCCAGGGGTGAGGCATCCACAATTTCTCTTGGCAGCCCACTCCAGTGTCTCACCACTTTCATGGTACATGGGTTCATGGTATATGAATCATGGAAGGTGAGTCACTGTAGGAAACATAAGAATCTTACTATATGAATTAGAGAAGAGCAGATGAAGAGGGGACTGCACTGGTAAGCCATGTCTTGACAGCATGCTCAGCAGATACCTTTCCCAGGTGAACCTCATCAATACTAGGATGAGTTAAGAGACTGCTCAGAGAAAGCAATAGGTGTTTTCAAAATGGATGGGCCATTAACAGCAAGTAATTGAATCCTTCTGGTTAAGAAAGTGCCACTGAATTCAATAGGAGCTGCACATACATCTGAAGCCAACACAGATTTTGGGCAGACACTAGATAAGCTGATGAAGGAGCAGCACAACTCTCAGGGAAGGAAAACTCCACACAGTGGGTTACAATCAAAAAACAAAACAAAACAACAACAACAACCAAACTAAAACCCCAAACAAAACAAAACAGAAAAAAAAACCAACACATTGAGGCTCAACTGTTTCCAGCATGAGCAAAGTTTTCTCGAAGTAATGAGGAGTTTGGGTGGAAATATCCAATTCATGCCCTCTTGGTACTGCTTCCTAAACAAGCAATGGCTTCCCATGGGGCAAAATGAAGCAGTGGGATCAGAGAATGGCTCAGGTTGGAAGGGAGCTCAGAGCTCATCTCCTCCAGCCTCCCCACCATGCCCAGGGACACCTCTCAACTACACTCAGCTGCTCAAGGCCTTATCCAGCCTGGCCTGCAGCACCCCCAGGCAGGAGGCAGCCACAGCCTCCCTGGGCAGCCTGGGCCAGAGTCTCAGCAGCCTCCTGCTGAACAACTTCTTCCTCAGCTCCACTCTAACCCTGCTCTGCCTCAGCTTCAAACCCTTCCCCCTTGGCCTGTCTCCAGACACCCTCAGCAAAAGTCCCTCTGCAGCCTTCCTGCAGGATCCCTTCAGCTATTAGAAGGTAGAGATGTTTCATCAGGTATAATTCTGTGGGGCTGCCAAAGACTTCCCTTTGCCATCTACTACTTCCATAAGAATGTACACAGCACAGACACTTGCAAAAAGCTTGGGTTTAGATTCAATATCTTTCAAGTCACTTCACTCCCACAGAAGGAGCAAGAAAACCCTTCCTGCATCAGGATGTTCCTGCTTGTGGAAGGGTTTTGGCACGTTCCAGACCAATAAATGAGGGGTGTCAGAGGTTTGACACAGTCTCCCATAGGGAAAGGAGAGAATTCACCTGATGATCTGATTAAAGCAGTTGATGGAGCAGCCACCTCGGGCATCTGGTGGCAGATAGATGGAGAAGATGACTTTCCAGCTGTACTCAAACCCAGCCAATGGCTGCCTTGAGAGCACCTTATTGCATGTGAGCAGCCTCCAGTGAGAAAGGCTAGATGGTATCTCCAGGCAGTAATTATCCATCTAGCTGTAATGAAGGAGTACAGGGATGTGTCACAGCTAACACAGAGCTTACACCAGCTGCTCATTGATTTATAGGCAAACAAGCAATCTGATGGCTGCACATTTTGTTCACAGCCTTCCTTCACGTTGTGAACCTTGATTCCCCTAACAGGTTGCCCAGGGAGGTGGTGGAAGCCTCATCCCTGGAGGGTTTTAAGGCCAGGCTGGATGTGGCTGTGAGCAACCTGCTGTAGTGTGAGATGTCCCTGGCCATGGCAGGGGGTTGGTCCTTGAGGTCCCTTCCAACCCTGACAATTCTGTGATTCTATAAACACAGAGTCCCAGAGCTGACTTGAACTCTGACTCTTTTGGACCCAATGACCCTGAAGGTCTTTTCCAATCAAGGCAATTCTCTGACTGCTTATTCTTGACCCTGTCCCCTCTATCAGCCACCTCTTTGCTACCCTGCTAATTGCACATCAGCAGCATCTTACCCTAGGTTTTATTTTCCCTTTGGCTTCATCTACCATCTATTTGATTATCTCCCTACTTAACTAAAATTGGCACTTCAAATATTCCTGTTGCCTCCTGCTTTGGTATTAATTATGCCCTGTTTTCATCTTTAATTTGGATTATGGCTGTCCATTTGCAGAAATGCTTTGCTGGGAATGCATGCAACACATATTGCCAGCAACTGTCCTCAAATCCTGCCTAGAGAAGAAGCTCCTATGCCAGGAAACGAAAAATCATCTTGCAAAGCTTTAAAGGGTTGCAGAGAACTTACAGGACTCTCTGCTAAGTGAAAAAATTGCTATTATTCACAGAATGTTAGGGGTTGGAAGGGACATCCAGAGGCCATCAATTCCAGCCCCATTGCCAGAGAAGGATCACCTAGGGCAGGTCAGACAGGAAAGCATCCAGGCAGGGTTTGGGAAGTCTTCAGAGAAGGTGGCTCCACAACCTCACTGGGCAGCCTGCTCCAGGGCTCTGGCACCCTCACCAGACAGAAGTGTCTCCCTGTGTTGAGGTGAAACCTCCTGTGCTATACCTTGTACCCGATGTTCCTTGTCCTATCAGTGGGCACCACTGAAAAGAGCCTGGTACCTTCATCCTGACACCCACCCCTCAGATATCTGTAGACACTGATCAGATCCCCTCTCAGCCTTCTCTTCTCCAGACTAGACAGCCCCAGGGCTCTCAGTCTCTCTTCATAGAAGAGATGTTCAAGTCCCTCAACCATCCTCGTGGCTCTCCATTGGACTCTCTCCAGCAGGTCTCTGTCGTGCTTGAACTGGGGAGCCCAGAGCTGGACACAGGATTGCAGCTGTGGTCTCAGCAGGGCAGAGCAGAGGGGCAGGAGATCCTCCCCAGCCCTGCTGGCCACACTTTTCTTGCTGCACCCCAGGATGCCATTGGCTCTCTTGGCCCCAAGGGCACTTTGCTGTCCCATGCAGATCTTGCTGCCCACCAGCACTCCAAGGTCTTTCTCCATGCAGCTGCTTTCCAGCAGGACCACCCTTGGTCTGTACTGGGGCTTGGTGGTGTTCCTCCCCAGATACAGGACTCTGCACTTGTCCTTACCGACCTTCACGAGGTTCCCTTCACCCAGCTCTCCAACCTGTCCAGGCCACACTGGATGGAAGCACAGCCTCAAAGGGCGTCAGTCACCTCCCCCAGCTTCATATCATCAGCAAACTTGCTGAGGGTCCAGTCAATCCCTCCTATCCAGGTCATGAATGAAGACACTGAACATCTGAAAGAGGAGGGGAAACCATGCAGCCTCAGAGCCCAATTTTCCTGTAAAATCTGTCAATCTCTAGAGGTATTACTTTGCTATTCCCCAATATTTCTCCAGCTCTGCTTCGCAGGCCTCTGCTGATTATAGTTTTAAAACACAAATAGCTGACAATTCTCTTGCAGACAGTGTTAGCACTACAGTGCTCTTCCCCACACATTTGGAGAAGAGCTAAGTGAGGATTTCAGAGACATAACACACGCTCATGTCTGTGCTGGGTGATACCTCCCAGACATTCCTCCCCAAATCAAAATGATTAATTTAGCCAAGCCTCCTATTTTGAAGCTGTAATCACTGATAGGCAGATGTTCCCCTGATAGAAAGTGACATTGTTCCACTGACACTGATGGAGAAAAAAAACCCAAGACTCTCTGTCACTTATCTTCGGATGTGCTTGAACCATTTGGGCTTAAATAGCTGCTTTTAAGAGCTAAAATAATCACAGATTGAAGCTCAATTTCAGTGCCTTGGTTTGTGGTGTGGTTTGTTTGGGTTTTTTTTATGAATCAGAAACCTGACTTTTTCCCCCCACTAATTCTCCTGGTTATAAACAGGGACCAGAGGAAGAGGAGTCTGCACTGGATAAACTAGCCCAGTAAGCTTCCAGCTCAATATTTGGAGGCAATGCCAGAATGATGCAGTGGGCTCCCAAAGGCGACTTCTGAGCATAGTTTGGTTGATAGATTATTCCCCTATAATTCCTCTTGTAAGACGCCACCTTGAATGCTGTGTCCAGCTCTGGTGTCCCCAGTACAAGGAGGACACAGAGCTGCTGGAGAGAGTCCAGAGGAGGCCACAAAGATGAGCCAAGGGCTGGAGCAGCTCTGCTGTGAGCACAGGCTGAGGGAGCTGGGGGTGTGCAGCCTGCAGAAGAGAAGCTCCAGGGGGACCTCAGAGCTGCCTGCCAGGACCTGAGGGGATCCTGCAGGAAGGCTGCAGAGAGGCTTTTCCTGAGGGTGTCTAGAGACAGGCCAAGGGGGAATGGTTTGAAGCTGAGGCAGAGCAGGGTTCGAGTGGAGCTGAGGAAGAAGTTCTTCAGCAGGAGGCTGCTGAGGCTCTGGCCCAGGCTGCCCAGGGAGGCTGTGGATGCCCCCTCCCCGGGGATGTTCAAGGCCAGGCTGGATGTGACTTTGAGCAGCTGAGTGTAGTTGAGAGGTGTCCCTGGGCATGGTGGGGAGGTTGGAGGAGATGAGCTCTAAGGTCCCTTCCAACCTGAACCATTCTACCATAACCTCTAGATATTGTTTTGTTGCTGGTACTCTACTTTAAAACTGAAGCTATTCTATTTTATCACTTGAGAGATGCTGAATATAAAATTACGACCTGCAAGATTTTGCTTTGTGAGCAGTTTACCAGCACCATAACCTCTTTTTAGCCTGATAAATATCTGTGGAAGCCTCCATTTGTATTGGGAATTAAACAGACAACAAGGAACATGACCACCTGAAGGTAATTTGTGTCTCCTCCCCTGAGCTTCCACTCGGGCTTAGTCCCTCCCCAAGAAATATTCAGCTATTGTGAAAAATGCTGCTAGAAATTCAGCACATAAACAAACAAACAAAACCCTAAACATAGGAAACACCAAAAAACCCAAAGATTTTTATCCTTGCAGCTGACAAGGAGGAAATTACTGTGAGCCATTATGGTTTGGAGAATTGGGAATACCTTCTGCAAGGGTAATGGTGCCAGTGATGCTGCTGATCCTTTTGGGAGCAGCGACCTTTATGAAGGGCGGCAGCAGACAGCATCTTCTTCCTACCCACTCAACAGCTTCCTTCCCACACAGCAGCTTCCTTCCCCACCCAAAAGCTCTGACCTGCACAGAGAGAGGAGGCAAGCACAGAGTCCACAGGCACCTGAGCCGAGCTGCCTAGAAGGCAGCCCATGAATATGAAAATCCAGCAGGCAGAGCGCTGGGCAGCTCTCTGGCAGCCAGTGTCACCAAGAGCTGTGCCCTTCCATCACAGGGCACTTAGATATATATATCTATTATTTTTGTACCTTTTTTTTTTTCACCCCATCAGAATTTGCGCTTGTGCTCTGAGAATTCATCAGCCAGCTCCAAAGGCATAACAATAGCTGGTCAAGGACAGAGCACACAATGCCTTTTCCACAAGGGGCAAAGGCAATCAAGAGATTTCACACATTTGTGCTGCCTGAGAAACATCCTTAATGTGTGGGGACACAGACAAGGGTAAGAGCAAGAAAGATAAATTATCTTGCTCCTAGCTGCAGTCAGCCTGTGGATAGAAGCAGATTGACACAGCTGAGTACAAGCACCACGAGCCAGAGACTGTAAATACCTGTTAGAGTGCAAGCTGGGCTGAGCAAGGGAAAAATGCCTCTCTCCATCCTTGTAACCCTTCTGCTCAGCTTTATCTGCCTCTCCTGGTAATTTTATCATCCTGCTCAGAGAGCAGAGAGGGAGCATGGAAAGGGTAAGTGGCATTTCTAACCCCAGCCCTGGATATTAAGGGTGAGGTATTTAAATCTGTAAGATAGATTTAAGAGTCATCAGCCTCCGGAGGGGAGCCGTTAGATTAGCAGCTCTAAAAACTCTTCGGGAATTAGAGCTGAAGCAACTCCTACAAAGCCTCC
Source organism: Picus viridis (assembly GCA_033816785.1). Classification (NCBI taxonomy): domain Eukaryota; kingdom Metazoa; phylum Chordata; class Aves; order Piciformes; family Picidae; genus Picus; species Picus viridis. Next base: position 1,883,268 of record CM066587.1, on the reverse strand, counting down.
CAGTAATCCCATTTCTGCACATTTGCAAAAAGAAATAATGGATTGAGGAAGCTGAGAAATATTCAGCCCTCCTGAACCCTTGTAGCTTAAGTGGCTACTGCTGCAGGCTTCAGCTAATTGCACCACCGGGCGCAGATCCCCCAGCAAGATTTAGACCTGAGAGCAAATAGGCAGAGAAGGTGTTGGAAATCTCCTTGCAGTGCTCCTGCCTGTACTCCTCCTAAACTCTCCTGCACTCTGGGCATGTTGGAAAGCTGCTTCTGCCTCATTATGGCTGAGACTCTTGTGAAGAACACTGCCTAGTGGGGCAGCAGCTTATTTGCTGGGTTGAGGGCTGGCACTGCACCCTTCACTCCTCAGAAGGTAACAGCAACTGGCCAGATACAACTGAGAAGATAAGGGCCAGGCTTCAGGTTGTGTTGCACCCTGACAAGGCAGTGTAGTGAAATGTTCTGGTTTGGATCACACCTGGGCTGTAGCCCACCATGCTGCTTTTGGGGGCTGTAGCCCGCAGATGTCACCCCTTCAAAAAACAAGGAATGGCTCAGGTTGGAAGGGAGCTCAGAGCTCATCTCCTCCTACCTCCCCACCATGCCCAGGGACACCTCTCAACTACATTCAGCTGCTCAAGGCCTCATCCAGCCTGGCCTTGAACACCCCCAGGCAGGAGGCAGCCACAGCCTCCCTGGGCAGCCTGGGCCAGAGTCTCAGCACCCTCCTGCTGAACAACTTCTTCCTCAGCTCCAGTCTGACCCTGCTCTGCCTCAGCTTCAAACCATTCTCCCTTGTCCTCTCTCCAGACACCCTCAGGAAAAGTTCCTCTGCAGCCTTCCTGCAGGATCCCTTCAGGTCCTGGCAGGCAGCTCTGAGGTCCCCCTGGAGCCTTGTCTTCTGCAGGCTGCATACCCCCAGCTCCCTCAGCCTGTACTCACAGCAGAGCTGCTCCAGCCCTTGGATCATCTTTGTGTCCTCCTCTGGACTCACTCCAGCAGCTCTGTGTCCTTCTCCTGCTGGGGACACCAGAACTGGAGGCAGGATTGTCAGTGAGGTCACAGCAGAGCAAAGTCAAGGGGCAGAATCCCCTCTCTTGCCCTGCTGCCTACAGTCCTGGACACGATTTGCCTTCTGGGCTGCATAAAGCACAGAGAGGTTCAAGATAGCCTTATGGGAACCCAGACCTGAGGAAATGCCAGTACCAAGCTGATAGTGCCACAGTGCCCTGATATTCCCAAGGATCTCCTCATCATTTAAACTACAGAATGGGATACTCTCTTACTCCTTTCCAAACTGTGTGTGCAAGTTTCACTTCATGGAAACTAGGACAGGGGAGGAAAGCCGCTGAGCATTTATTTAAGCCTTGTCCTGTCATTTGCAGGACACAACTGGGGCATGGGAATCTAGAAACATTTCCACTAATCTATATGTGAGCAGAGGTAGCTGCAGCTATAGCTACACTTAACCTAATTAATGCTGTGCCTGGGAACATCCTGGAGAAGCATTCAGGAGAGAGCCTCAGCTCCACAAGCAGACATGATCCAGAGCTTACCATAAATGTGTGCAACGGAGGGGAAAAGTGGGAGTCTTGCTGCAAGAGCTGCTGGCCACTTTGTCTTCCTGCCTTCCTGGACTGAACAAGACATGGGAGAGTTCTTTGTACTGGATACACTGAAATCCTGGCTGTGCCCAAGGGCAGCACAGTGATCATCTGGACACACAGCCATATGGCAGGTCCCGTGTGCCAGGGCAGGGGACCAGGAGAGCAGGTTCCACCTTCAGAACACTGCTACTGCCAACCACACTCCTCCAGAATGTGGCAGGCAAAGCACACAGGACCCCACCAGAGATCCACAGAAGAAATATCACATTCTGTAGGCAGCAAATTGAGTGCAGTGCTGAAATATGAATAAAAGTGGAATACATTGGAATAACATTATCAATATATCTTGAAATCCAGCAGTAATACTGCTTGATGCTCTCCAGCTGAATATTCACTTCAGCCTCTGCATTTTATTTTTCGTTTTGGTTGCTGATTTTTTTTTCCCCTCACCTTGACTTGGAACTCATTTCATCTACAAAGAATTTAACATGAAACTGAAATAAAACATATTAAAAGAGAGAGAAATTATGTTGCTTGTCAGTCAAAAGCAAACACTTTGCATTTAACATGGAAACACAAATCCTCAGCACAACACCAATCCCTGATCAAAAGAGAAACTTCATTGTTTTTCCAGCACTGAATACTAAGTGATCACTGTAAGGATCACTGTAAACATCACCTACATGAGTGCTCCAGCAGCACGCTGAACTCAGGGTGTCTCCACAAAAGCAGCTCTGCTCATGACCATAAATCAGACTGGAGTTCACTGGATGTTAAAATCGATGAATATTGAACAAGACAATTGTCAATTCCAACACATTTGATCACCCTCTAGGTCACAGAGCCATGGGATGTCAGGGGTTGGAAGGGACCTCCAGAGATCATCCAGTCCAACCCCCTGCCAGAGCAGGGTCACCCAGGGCAGGGCACACAGCAACACATCCAGGTGGGGTTGGAAAGTCTCCAGAGAAGGAGACTCCACAACCTCTCTGGGCAGCCTGCTCCAGGGCTCAGCACCCTCACCATACAGAAGTGTCTCCTCATGCTCAGGTGCAACCTCCGGGGTTCCAGCTTGTCCCTCTTGTTCCTTGTCCTGTCCCTGGGCACCACCAAACAGAGCCTGGCACCTTCATCCTGACCCCCACCCCTCAGGTACTGATAGGCATTGATCAGATCCCCTCTCAGCCTTCTCAAGATGTGCCAGTGAACAGAATCACCCCTGGAGTGTTCACATTCATGTACTGTTGAATCACATTTTTCATCTCTGATGGAAAAGCAGAATTACTTCATGTTATCATAGTCTTATCTCCATGGAGAGCTAAAGACAGCTGCTGTCATCTTGTATGCCAGGTCTGTGGCACTCGGGACATCTTGCATTGGGAGCCCATGAGCACTGCAATTTTTAACTACACTCTTCTCAAAAGAAAGATATGAAAAATTCTTACTGAAAGAGGAAATATGGGAATCACAGAGTCATGGAATTTGTTAGGTTGGAAAAAAGACCTCTAAGATCATCCAGTCCAAACATCAACCTAACACCACCATGGCCACTAAACTGTGTCCCCAGGTGTCTTAGCCACATGTTTCATGAATGCCTCCAGGGATGGGGACTCCACCACCTCCCTGGGCAGCCTGTGACAATCCCTGACCACTCCTGCAGCAAAGAAATTTTTCCTTATCTCCAACCTAACCCTCCCCTGGCACAATTTTAGGCCATTTCCTCTCATTCTATCACCTGAGACTAGGGAGAAGAGCTTGACCCACACCTCACTGCAACCTCCTTTCAGGGAGCTACAGAGAACAACAAGGTCTCCCCTCTCATCTTCCTCTTCTCCAGATTAAACTACTCCACTTCCCTTAGCCATTACTCACCAGACCCTTCACCAGCTTGGCTGACCTTGTTTGGGCATACTCCAACTTAATACAATAATAATAATACAATAATACAATACACCAGGTTGGAAGAGACCTTCAAGATCATCGCATCCAACCCATCAAACAATCCAACCCACCCAACAACTAGACCATACAGCCAAGCACCCCATCGAGTCTTCTCCTGAACACCTCCAATGAAGGTGACTCCACCACCTCCACGGGTAGCCGATTCCAATGGCCAATCACTCTCTCCGTGTAGAACTTCTTCCTAACATCCAGCCTAAACCTGCCCTGGCGCAGCCTGAGACTGTGTCCTCTTGTTCTGGTGCTGGCTGCCTGGGAGAAGAGACCAACCTCTCCCTGGCTACAACCTCCCTTCAAGTAGTTGTAGAGAGCAATAAGGTCACCCCTCAGTCTCCTCTTCTCCAGGCTAAGCAACCCCAGCTCCCTCAGCCTCTCCTCATAGGGCTTGTGTTCCAAACCCCTCACCAGCTTTGTTGCCCTTCTCTGGACACGTTCCAGCAAGTCAACATCCTTCCTAAACTGAGGGGCCCAGAACTGGACACAGGACTCAAGGTGCGGCCTAACCAGTGCAGTGTACAGGGGCACAATGACCTCCCTGCTCCTGCTGGCCACACTGTTCCTGATGCAAGCCAGGATGCCATTGGCCTTCTTGGCTGCCTGGGCACACTGCAGGCTCATGTTCAGCCTACAATCAACCAGTACCCCCAGGTCCCTCTCTGCCTGGCCACTCTCCAGCCACTCTGACCCCAGCCTGTAGCACTGCCTGGGGTTGTTGTGGCCAATGTGCAGAACCTGGCACTTGGATGTGTTCAATCTCATGCCATTGGACTCTGCCCATCTGTCCAGCCTGTCGAGGTCCCTCTGCAAAGCCTCTCTGCCCTCCAGCAAATCCTGTCCTTCTTAGAGTGAGGGGCCCAAAACCAAACTCAGTATTCACAGGGTGTTAGGGGTTGGAAGGAACCTCTGGAGGTCATCAAGTCCAACCCCCCTGCCAGAGCAGGACCATAGAATCCAGTGCAGGTCACACAGAAACACATCCAGATGGGTCTGGAAAGGCTCCAGAGCAGGAGACTCCACAATCTCTCTGGGCAGCCTGCTCCAGTGCTCTGTGACCCTCACAGTGAAGAAGTTCCTCCACATGTTGAGGTGGAACCTCCTGTGCTGTTGTTTATATCCATTGCCCACTTGAGGTGCAGCCTCACCAGTATCCAGTGCAGGGGGATGATCACTGCCCTGCTCCTGCTGTCCAGACTAGTCCTGATCCAGGCCAGGATGCTGGTGGCCTTGGCCACCTGAGCACACTCCTAATTTATGCTCAACTGCGGTCAACCAGCACCTCCAAGGCTTTCCTGCCAGGCCTTCCTTAAGCTGCAAGTGGTTTAGTTGACTAGGTGGTGCTGGATGATAGGTTGGACACGATGACCTTGAAGGTCCATTCCAACCTGGTTTATTCTATTCTAAGTCATGCTGTTTTGTTTCCAGACCAAAGAAAAACACAAATCACAACCAAATGCAGCAGCTGATGATTAAAAACACAATTAACCCAAAACATCACAAATAATGTCTGCTGGCTGTAATTAAAAGGCAGAGGGCTGGCTGCCTTCAAGACAGTTCTCATTGTCTGCTAGAATCCATATGCTTGCTTAGATACCGCATTGACAACTGCTTCAGAAAGGCTGGAGCCATGTACTGGTGAAATATTGGTGGGTAACTGGAAAACAGCAACAAAACCCATCTTACTTATGAAAACAGGTGAGTTAATGCCCATGCTGAAAATAAATACATAGAGTCATCACTACTGCAGTCAACTGGGATCTAGAGAGAAGAGGGAAATGGGTGGTATCTGAAACAAAATCAGCCCACTCTTCCTCTTCACTTCTTGTTCTTCCTAAAGAGAAGAGCCTCAACATTTCAGTTGGGAATCACAGAATGTCAGGGGTTGGAAGGGACCTCCAGAGATCATCCAGTCCAACCCCCCTGCCAGAGTGACATCACCCAGGGCAGGTCACACAGAACACATCCAGGTGGGGTTGGAAAGTCTCCAGAGAAGGAGACTCCACAACCTCTCTGGGCAGCCTGCTCCAGGCCTCTGCCACCCTCACACTGACAAAGTTTTCCCTTCTGTTCCTGTGGCACCTCCTCTGCTCCAGCTTGCCCCCAGTGCCCCTTGTGCTGTCCTTGGACATCCCTGAGCAGAGCCTGGCTCCAGCCCTGCACATCTTGATCCCCAGCAATGAGGGCAGCCCTCAGGCTCCTCTGCTCCAAGCTCCAAGCCCCAGCTCCCTCAGCCTGTGCTCACATGGAGATGTTCCACTGCCTGCAGTGGCTCTGTGCCAGACTCTCTCGAGCTGTTCCCTGAGGTCCTTCTTGAAGTGAGAGGCCCAGAACTGGACACAATATTGCAGATGCAGCCTCAGCAGGGCAGAGTAGAAGGACAGGAGAACCTCTCTTGACCCACTCAACCACAGCCCTTCTAACCCACCCCAGGCTTCCATTGGCCTTCTTGGCCACAAGAGCACATTGCCAGTTAAAGCTTTGAGTGAACCGTGGCATCAACTTGAGTGCAACTCCTCGCAGCAGGAACCTTCAGGAACTTCCCCATTCCTCAGCAGCAGAGTTCAGCAGAGGTGGGAAAGGGTTGTAAGCTGGATTTTGTTTGCTTGATGCCCCAAAATACCTGTGCAGGACCCAGCTGGCAGCCTAACACAGAGCAGCGTTGGTGGTTCCAATGAGCCTGGAAGCAAAAGCCTTGGCCCAACGAGTTCTTCAGTTTTATGCTGGAGGGAAAACTGTCCAAAACAATGCCTTTGCTGCTAGAAATTAATTGTCTTAAGCAGTATATGGCATTAAGATGTAAATTTGCAGCTCACTCTTTCAAGGTGCTGATCTGCGTGGCTTTCATCCAGGGAGGCATTAATGCCTTTACTTCCACTTTGTACGCTGCAGTCTTAGGGATGTAAGCACTTCCCTAAACAGCCCAGATTACAAAAGCCTCTTTGAGGATCTAGCCCTCAGCAGCAGAAAAGAAGTGGTTTAGGCCAAAGCCAGGAGCGGGCTGGAGCCCACAGCCGCTATTTGCATTTTGAATGAAAGCACCTTAACAATCTAATCACCTCTGAAAGCCGTTGTAGGGAGGCGATCCCAAGTCATTCCGAGGAGCTAAGTCCTCTTACATTCTAATTCCCACCCTTCTGCTTAGTCACAAACCAGCTTTGAGAACTAGCCTGCCACGTCTCAGCTTTCCCATCCCCACAACGCTTACCTCAAAGGGCTGTTGGGCATGTCATTAACTAATGCTGGTAAAGCACTCTGAGGAGCTGCACCGGTGGATGTCATTATTGCAGCGTTAGTGCCACAGGAAGCTTGATGCAAAGCCATGAACTATCCCATTGGTTACAACTCCTTAATCACAATCTCCAGCACAGAGACTTTAAGTGTAAAGCACAGCTGACTGCTTTAGAACACAGCTCCCTTAAAACCTTTATTCCTGGAGCTGTATTATATTCAAATGTCAGAACAGATCCAAGCCTCTATTTTTATTTTAAGCTTGGCTGATTTATTGATGGCTGTGCTTAATTTTTAAAACACTTTTTTCCCCTTTAGAAATTAGTCTTCTGTCAACCTTCCTAATGTACACAGTCTGGAGTCGCAGCATTCATCTTAAGCAGCTTAGCATTAATGTTTAATTCTGCAGTCTTTACCCTGGCTGTGCAGAACAGTTTGATAGTTTATGTCTTTTGCAATCAGCAGCTGCACAAACTCCTGTCTCCTCCAGCACACTGATAGGAAGCGGCCATTCTCTCCCACAATGTTCTCCCATTTGTTTTGTGTGGTTGGGTTTTGGTGGGTTTCTGGTTGGTTGGTTTTTATGTTTGGGGGTAGGGTTTGGTTGGTTGGGGTATTTTTCTTCTTATTATTTTCCATCTGGTTTAGTAGCCAAATACTTTGTCCATAAGAGGTTATTTCAAGAGCCAGTAACAGAAATGCTGAAGTACACAGGCTCCCTGGCCCCACTCTGGAGGCTGGAGATCAAAAGATGCTTTTGAATCAGAATGTCCAAGCACCTATGGCCATGGCTAGCTTCTGTGGGTTATCCTGCAGCCACCAAGAGCTTTCAGCACATTAGTTAGCAGTGTTAGGAGCAGCTCCTTTCCCACAGGGCAGGCCTGCACACCAGTATTAGTCTGGGTTTCACAAGCAGAAACAAGCCTCTCTCACACTTCATGAAGGACAGAGTAAACCATGGGGTGCCTTGTGCACTGATGCATGCTGCCCAGGGGATTCCAGCTGGCTGAAACGCGCTGGGCTTCCTTTCCCTTACCCTCTGCCTACCCTTACACAAGATAGCCAAAGCTGGGCTGTATATGAAATGTGTGTGTCTCTATCTGCTAGTCTGCCACCACAGAATCCCAGCTAGGTGTTGGAAGGGACCTCTAGAGACAACCTAGTTCAACCCCCTTGCTAGCACAGGCTCACCTAGATCAGCTTGCACAGGAATGTGTCCAATTGAGAGCAGCCCTGAAGAAAAGGCCTTGGGAGTGCTGGTGGAGGAGGAGCTCAACAGGAGCCAGCAGTGAGCACTTGCAGCCCAGAGAGCCAAGCAGAGCCTGGGCTGCAGCAAGAAAAGTGTGGCCAGCAGGGCCAGGGAGGGGATTCTCCCCCTCTGCTCCACTCTGCTGAGACCACAGCTGGAGCTCTGTGTCCAGTTCTGGAGCCCCTATGACAAGAAGGATCTGGAGGTGCTGGAAGGTGTCCAGAGAAGGGCCACGAGGATGAGCAGAGGGCTGGAGCTGCTCTGCTGTGAGGACAGACTGAGAAAGTTGGGGTTGTTCACTCAGGAGAAAGCTGGGGAGGGACTTTTGAGGGTCTCGGGGAGTGATAGGACTGGGGGGAATGGAACAAAACTAGAAGTAGGTAGATTGAGATTGGATGTTAGGAAGAAGTTGTTCCCCATGAGGGTGGGGAGACACTGGCACAGGTTGCCCAGGGAGGTGGTGGAAGCCTCATCCCTGGAGGTTTTGAAGGCCAGGCTGGATGTGGCTGTGAGCAACCTGCTGTGGTGTGAGGTGTCCCAGCCCGTGGCAGGGGGTGGAACTGGCTGATCCTTGAGGTCCCTTCCAACCCTAACAATTCCATGGGTTGTGAGAGTCCCCAGTGAAGTAGACTCAGTAACTCTGGGCAGCCTGTTCCAGGGCTCTGGTGCCCACACCATAAAGAAGAGTCTCCTTGCATTGAGGAGGAAGCCACCTGTGTTCTAGCTTGTGCCCACTGCCCCTTGTCCTGCCAGTGGCCACCACTGAAAAGAGCCCAGCCCCATGGCCTCCACCCTTTAGATATTTAGATGCATTGATCCCCTCTCAGTCGGCTCTTCTCCAAAATGAATAACCCCAGGTCTCTCAGCCTCTTCTTGTAAGAGATGTGCTCCAGTCCCCTCATCAGCTTCATGTTCCTCCACCGGACTCTCTCCAGAAGTTCCCTGTCCCTCTTCAACTAGGGAGGCCAGAACTGGACACAAGACTCCAGGTGTGGCCTCACCAGGGCAGAGTAGACAGGCAGAAGAACCTCTGTTTTCCTGCAGGACACACTTCTCTTGGTGCACTCCAGGATACAATTGGCCTTCCTAACCACAAGGGCACCTTGCAGCCTCGTGGTAAGCTCCCAGGTCCTTCTCAGCAGACCTGCTGTCCAGCAGCAAAACCTCTTTTTGCCCTGGAAGGCTTTCAAGGCTGCTGCTCAAGTATATGGAGATTGGGTAGGTCCTGATTTGACAAAGTCTGTGCTTAACATTAGCCCATGCTAATCTTCCATTAAGCCTAATAGGACCAGGCACTTGTTTAATGTTCATTATACACTCTGTGTTTTATGGATTGGAGCCTGGATTCCTTATTTGATTACAATTAGGCCTGTGATTGCCTGCTCACCCAGCTGTGACACTTCAGCAACGATCCTGACTGCTTGCCCACTCCCCACCCACCCTGGTCTGGAGCAGCAGAAGTTGATAGATCTGCAGAGCTGAGAGGTCGCTATTAGCCTTGCAGCAATGCAGGTCTCTGTTCTTTTGCACAGCCAGACAGAGAAAAAATGAAATACCATTACTGCTTTCCTCAGTGCCTTGACATCACATACATAGAATGGCTCAGGCTGGAAGGGACCTCAGAGCTCATCTCCTCCAACCTCCCCACCATGCCCAGGGACACCTCTCAACTACACTCAGCTGCTCAAGGCCTCATCCAACCTGCCCTGCAGCACCCCCAGGCAGGAGGCAGCCACAGCCTCCCTGGGCAGCCTGGGCCAGAGTCTCAGCACCCTCCTGCTGAACAACTTCTTCCTCAGCTCCACTCTAACCCTGCTCTGCCTCAGCTTCAAACCATTCCCCCTTGCTCTGTCTCTAGACACCCTCTGGAAAAGTCCTTCTGCAGCCTTCCTGCAGGATCCCTTCAGCTATTAGAAGGCAGCTCTGACATTCCCCCAGAGTCTTCTCCAGGCTAAATGTGACCTGTGCTGGATTCTACGGTCCTGCTCTGGCAGGGGGGTTGGACTCGATGATCTTTGCACGTTCCATCCAACCCCAACATCCTGTGAACACCCCCAGCTCCCTCAGCCTGTCCTCACAGCAGAGCTGCTCCAGCCCATGGACCATCTTTGTGGCCTCCTCTGGACTCTCTCCAACAGCTCTGTGTCCTTCTTCTGTTGGGGACACCAGTACTGGAGGTGGGGTCTCAGCAGAGCAGAGTCAAGGGGCAGCATCAGGACAGGGTGAGTAAACTCTTCTCCAAACACACCCTCTTACATCTCTAGTAAACACACACATCACTGCTATCCAGAGAAGCTGCAAATAAGGTGAACTCTGCTAACCTCACTCAAAGCAGACAAACTAAGACCAAGAGAATAAACTCTCTGAGGAAAAAAATCCAAACAGGCAAGTTAGAGCAGCAAGGTCTCACCCTTCCCACTGTTAGCAGCAGAAACTTCAGGGAGGAAACTCCTGTCCCGTTGAACACTAACAGGCTCAGAGCACAGTGTGACTGCAGCAATTTAACAGCTGACCTTGCAGAGTCAGAAACAACCATCAGCTGGGAACGGTATTAATTACAGCGGCACGAGAAGGATGCATTTAGAAATCATTTCATAGAGGGTAATGACTGCAAAGTTTTTGCAGTAGTTCATTTCTTTATGCAAAGTGTCTTTGCTAGACAAACACATTAGGAGAAGCTGATACCCTCATCAGAATGGTCTGGTGGTTAAGGTAACAGATTGGGAGTAATTTCCCAGGTCTGTGTCCTCTTTGTGTCTTATCTCTGAGAGACAGATTGTGGAGCAGTTATTCTCACTGATGAGCCCAGCTCACAGGAGTTGTCCCATCCCAAATAACGATGCAGCTCCTGCAGGCAGCCATCCATCACCGTGCTGAAGGCATTCTCAATGTAACCTTTAGATTGCAGGAGATGTTCAGGGGAGTCACTATCTCCTCCTGCATTTAGCACAAAGGTCTCTCTGCAGCTGCGGTGCCAAGGGGCCTGCAGTATCAGGCAAATATTGCAATGCATCGGCCAAGGAAAGTTTGCACATCAGCACTTCTTCTCTTCCCCCCAGAATAATAAAAGACCCCAACGCCAAATGTGTCCTCACCCTTGATTGTGCCTGGACATGCAGTGTGGGCTTGAGGCAGCTCTGGGGAAGGTACAGCTCCTTTGTGTGAAGAACAGATTTAGTCTGAATGCTAGGAACAAGTTCTGCACCATGCATCCAGGGCTGCATCAAGAGAAGCATAGCCAGCAGGTCAAGGGAAGTGATTCTCCCTCTCTGCTCCACTCTGGTGAGACCCCACCTGGAGCACTGTGTCCAGTTCTGGAGCCTCTATTACAGGAAGGATCTGGAGGTGCTGGAAGGTGTCCAGAGAAGGGCCACGAGGATGAGCAGAAGCCTCATCCCTGAAGGTTTTGGCAGCCAGGCTGGATGTGGCTGTGAGCAACCTGCTGTGGTGTGAGGTGTCCCTGGCCATGGCAGGGGGTTGGAACTGGATGATCCTTGAGGTCCCTTCCAACCCTGACAATTCTATGATTCTATGAACACTGGAACAAGTTGCCCTCAAAATATTCAAGGTGAGGCTCAACAGGGCTCTGGGCAGCCTGATCTAGCTGAAGATGTCCCTGCTGACTGCAGGGGGGTTGTACTGGATGAGCTTTGGAGGTCCCTTCCAGCCCAATTATATAGTCCAGAGGGGAAAACAGAAGGAACAGTGCAACAAAGCAGAACTCTGCCGCAGTCCTGCAGTTGTAGAGCATTAGAGGTTGGACCAGATGGTTCTTGGGGTCCCTTCCAACCTGGCATTCTATGCTCTAGGTCAAGAGAGCACCAACTGGAGCCAGACATCTTTCTAGACCATGTAAGTAAAGGTTATTAAAGCCAAAATATTAAATTCTTACCATTTTCCCACTGCAAAATCATTATAGTCCCCCTTGCTTCCATCTGTTTGAGGCCTCAAGAACAAACTTGAGGCTGATGTCAAGGGGAAAACCCACACCCCAGGCACAGGTAAACACTGATTCGTACATGAAAGCTTGGTTTGGGGGTTGGCTTTTTTTCAGCCATGACAATCATTGAAGCTATCAGTCATCTGGAGAGGAAGAATCAGCAGGCAATCTAATTCAGGGAATTAGATTGTAATGCCTGATGTAGATCTACCAGTTAATTTAAATAATGAGTCACCTGGTAGGCAATCAAATCTAGGTCAGGACATTTAGCAGGCTGAAAAATAATGAGCCTAACAGCAACAGAGCTAACAAAACAATCCAGCTAATAATGACAGCACAGAGTGACAGCCCTAACGTAACCAGACAGCGTGCACACACTGTAAATAGACAGAGCAAAGAGAAGGAGCTTGTGGAGGGAGGCAAAACATCTTCTCCAATGAAACTATTACAGAAGAATTATGTTTGGTTAAAAGGAGGCACAGTGACAATCACAGGCAGGACATGCAATATTTATGTGCTCTTAGAGCAGCTCCACTGGCTGGAGGAGCATTTGTTTCCAGCTCGTTTTGCCTTTGTATGCAAAGCAAACAGCAAAATCTGATTGGTGTTGGGTTTAGGAAATGAGGCCAAAAGGAAAAAGAAAATCTCCTTTTCCTGACTTGTGCCTGCACTGATTGAGGATTATGATGTTGGACATCAAGAAAATCACTCTAGTGGGGAAAAGAAAATCAATGTTCTGGGGTGGCTCTCTCTGCAGTCCTCTCTGCCTGGTCTACAAATGGGTAGGGAGGTCAGAAGCAGGCAGCAGTGCCAGGGAATCCCCAGCCTGCATCCTCTGCAGCCCCCTCACTCCTCTGATGTCATGGGGGCTTGCACCTTGTCCTCTCTGAGCAGCCCAGGGTCTGCAACCTAACACAGACACTTCCACTCCTGAGGAGTAGGAGCAGAAGACTTTTTTTGAGCAGAAAACACTAGATGTCAGCAGTTCCCCTTGCTCTCTGAAGCATGCTCCCTGCCCTCCTTTGAAGCTAACCTTACAGCTCCTGGCTGAGAGCACAGTTACCACGTCATGGAGTTTATCTCCACACAGTCCTGCCTGCATCAGGCTGCCACAAGGAGCTTTCTCCTTGTGTTTGATTCAAGATTCAGTCTTCTGTAGAAGAAAAGCACAACCCATTTGGTTGGTGTGTCAGGAAGCAGGTCTGAAAATGCTCTGACAGATCAGATTGGGTGTTAGGAAAACATTCTGTACTGAAAGAGTGGAACAGGCTGCCCAGAGAGGTGCTGGAGTCACCATCCCTGGAGGTGCTCAAAAAACATACAGCCATGGCACTTCAGGACATGGCTTGATGGCCATGATGGTGTTGGGTTGAGGGTTGGACTCAATGATCTTGGAGGGATCTTCCAACCCAAACAATGCTTCTATGTAGTCTACTGGGCAAAGCATGCCACCTATACTGATGGGAGGACAGCTATACAGACCTCCCTCCCTCCCTCCCTTCCTTCTTGCTTTCCTGCCTTTCTTCTTGCCTTCCTTCTAGCTTTCTTTCCTGGCTGCCTTCCTTCCTGCCTGCTTTCCTCCTTGCTTTCCTTCTTGTCTGCCTGCCTTCTTTCCTTCCCCCTTCTTTCTTTCCTTCCCCCTTCTTTCTTTCCTGCCTTTCCTCCCTGCCTTCCTGTCCAGCTTTACCTTCTGCACCTAGCACAGCTTTGCCTTTCCAACACCATTACCAGGTTGTTCAGATAAACCCAGGAGTGGTAACAGATTTACCTGTTGAGAAGTATTTCATAATCCCACATCAAGCTGCAGGCAGCTAACTGCCCCTCAGCTGCCTTGTTATTGATGTTGACTTTATTCAGCTTAAACTAACAGGGAAGCATCTAGGAGATGGCTACCAAATAAATATTCTTCAGCTTTGGCATCTCCTTATGCCTTCAACTTATGTCTTAACACAAATGATGGATCAACTTTGCAGAACTCCAGGAAGTTTTATCTTTTTCCCCCTTTGTGAGCTGGGGTTCACTTTTTTTCCTTTTTTTCCCCCTTTATAACCACATTTTCAGTTCTCAAAGCATTGTTGAGGCACATCCATAGATAAAAAAACAAACCCATAGGGCTTTGTAGCTCTGCTTCATGCTTCCAACCAAGCCACTGATTCCTGTGCTCCTTCAGGAGAATCAGTGGGAGCTCTGCTGATTCCTTATACCCTGCTTTGTTGCCTTAAAGAAGTCAAAAGGGAATGAGCTTTGCTCTGACTTACAGCAGTGCAAATGATATTTGCCTGTGGGCTAGACCGACTATGAAGGTAAAGTAGAACCTGGTAGCTACCTGCAAAATCTTCATCAGATCTCAGTAAAGTACAAAGGATGAAAGAGTCCAAACCTTTTATAATGAAGATGCAAAAGTTTCATCATCTAAGACAATCTTAATCATTAGCTTAAGAATTAGCCATCGTGGTTCAGCTTTGTTTAGCTTTCCCCTTCATTTTCACACAGAGAAAACAAGAGTGAGAACAATTTCTGAAGGGGTCAGTCTCAAAAGAGCAACAGCACAAACTGAATCACCTCTGCAGGGTAACAACCATGACCAAGGGGGCCTGGCACAGTGTTCAGGGCAAAGGCTGCTCAGTCAGGAGGTTCCAGTCATGCCTTCAGTCCTGGTAATGATCTTCTCTCTTTCCTTGCTGAAATGTGCCCTGGTGGCCAAGAAGGGATCCTGGGCTGCATTCAGAGGAGTGTGCCCAGCAGATCCAGGGAGGTTCTCCTCCCCCTCTACTCGGCCCGGGAGAGGCCACACCTCGAATATTGCATCCAGCTCTGGTCTTCCCAGTTCAGGAGGGACAGGGATCTGCTGGAGAGAGTCCAAGGGAGGGCTACAAGGATGCTGAAGGGACTGGAGACTGCCTTGTGAGGAGAGGCTGAGAGCCCTGGGGCTGGTTAGTCTGGAGAGAAGACTGAGAGGGGACTTAATCAATGCTTATAAATATTTGAGGCCTGGGGTTCCAGAGGGAGGGGACAGGGACAGGCTCTGCTCAGTTGCACCCTGTAACAGGACAAGGGGCAATGGATATAAACTGCAGCACAGGAGGTTCCACCTCAACATGAGGAGGAACTTCTTCACTGTGAGGCTCACAGAGCCCTGGAGCAGGCTGCCCAGAGAGGTTGTGGAGTCTTCTTCTCTGGAGCCTTTCCAGCCCTGTCTGGATGCGTTCTGTGTGACCTGTGCTGGATTCTATGGTCCTGCTCTGGCAGGGGTTGGACTGAAAGATTTCCAGAGATCCTTTCCAACCCCTAACACCCTGTGAAATCTTTGTGTATTTTCATGCTAATTCCTCTCTCAGCCTACGTTTAGATTACAGATTTCTTTCAGAGCTTCTGAGGTCTGCTGCAAGTGGGAAGAGCAGCAAGAGACTGCAGAGACATTTATGGCTCTCCCTTCCCTGCTCTGGGCTAAAGCAGACTACTCACAGGACTACAAACTCAGGTATCTTTGTGGTTGTTGTTACTTAATTCTATTTTATGTTAATCTCTCTTATCTGTTCTCAAAGTTAATGACGACTTCCTCATGCATCAGGGAAGTGGGAGCTGGCCTGGATGACCTTTCAAGGTCCCTTCCAACCCCTAACATTCTGTGATTCTGTGGTTTCATTGCACAAAGCAAAGGTCTGAGGTGCACTTAAATGAAGGTAGCCTTGTGAATGAAAAACGATAACCAAAGAGGAGGGTGAACATTTCAGAGCACAGAAGAGAGCTCCAGGTTGCATGGGCAGGATAGGACCTGGGGGTGCTGGTGGGTGAGAAGCTCAACATGAGCCAGCAGTGTGCACTTGCAGCCCAGAGAGCAAATCACATCCTGGGTTGCATCAAGAGAAGCAGAGCCAGCAGGTCAAGGGAGGTGATTCTTCCCCTCTACTTCACTCTGGTGAGACCCCACCTCGAGCACTCTGTCCAGTCCTGGAGCCTTTGTTCCAGGAAGGATCTGGAGGTGCTGGAAGGTATCCAGAGAAGGGCCACAAGGATGAGCAGAGGGCTGGGGCTGCTCTGCTATGGAGACAGACTAAGAGAGTTGGGGCTGTTCAGTCTGGAGAAGAGAAGGCTCCAAGGAGACTTAATTGTGGCCTTCTAGGACCTGAAGGGAGCTCCAAGAAAGCTGGGGAGGGAGTTTTGAGGGTCTCAGGGAGTGATAGGACTGGGGGCAACTAGAAATGGGTAGATTCAGATTGGATGTTAGGAAGATGTTCTTCCCCATGAGAGTGGTGAGAGCCTGGCACAGGTTGCCCAGGGAGGTGGTGAAAGCCTCATCCCTGGAGGTTTTGAAGGCCAGGCTGGATGTAGTTCTGAGCAATCTGATGTAGTGTGAGGTGTCCCTGCCCATGGCAGGGGGTTGCAACTGGCTGATGCTTGAGGTCCCTTCCAGCCCTGACAGTTCTGTGATTCTAAGGTGGAAACCACAGCTTTATTCCTAGCCCTTGTATTTAATTTGTGTGATTCTTGTCTCACCAGCAGCAGAGCCTGCCACAAGCAGAATGTTTTTCATAACTTGAGAGCAGCACATTCGAGTGGTAAGTAGGTAGCAAAAGCATTTGGCTAGCTGGCCTGCTAAAATAATAATCCTTGAAAAGGCAATTTTCCTCCTTTTTACTTATATTTTACAGTTTATGGACGCCTGAAATAGCAATGCCAGAAGTAATTCTCTTTCTCGCCCAGCCTACTGAAAATGCTCGTTCCACAGTAATAAGTGCAATATTTTTTCTAATCAGGTCCCCTTGGAATGAAATCATGAGGGGGGGGAAATAAAATAATAAAAAATGTTCCTGCCAGTTCATGCTGATTACCTGTGTGCCTCATTATTCCAGACCCTCTCCGACAGCAGCACAGCCTTAGCTGCCTTTCAACGAGAACCACCACTGGGCCTGCTACAAAAGAACTTTATTTCAATTTCAGCTGGTCCTAGCTTAACCAGCAGACATAATTGCCTAATAAGCAGTTCAGAAGAAGAACATAATTTCAAAGTGAAATGTTGGACCTATGCAGCCTTCTCCAGCAACAGAAGTTAGAGATGCCTTTTAAGTCCTCCAGTGCAAGTTATCCTGCAACAGAGGAATCAGCAACCTGGAAGCTCAGCAGAATACTGATTGAACTTTCAAAGGATGCATAGAATTAATACATATATTAATTATATATATATGTGTGTGTATATATATATATATATAAAAATTATTGCTATATATAATTACATATAACTATTTTTACATCTACAATTTTGCATATAATTATTTTCCTATATTTATATGGTGTATAATTATTCATATACATTTATGCTATATGTAATTATTTACATCTAGTTATCTACAATTACTCATATATCATTTATATCTTTATATATAACTTATATTTTATACCTATATTTTATATCTTTATATACATATGTATATAAATAATTACATAGATACATAGAATCACAGAATTGTCAGGGCTGGAAGGGACCTCAAGCATCAGCCAGTTCCAACCCCCCTGCCATGGCCAGGGACACCTCACACCACAGCAGGTTGCTCACAGCCACATCCAGCCTGGCCTTCAACACCTCCAGGCATGAGGCTTCCACCATTTCCCTGGGCAACCTGTGCCAGTGTCTCACCACCCTCATGGGGAAGAACTTCTTCCTAACATCCAATCTCAATCTACTCATTTCTAGTTTTGTTCCATTCCCCCCCCAGTCCTATCACTCCCTGACACCCTATATATCTAACCATTGTTAATATTAAGCAACTAGTGAACTTAAAAGGTAAAAGCTATTAACGATTTCAGAAGTAGCCTCTCAAATAATAAAACTCCCAGGTGGTGTGGTGTGTGGACAGGGAAGAGTTTCCCTGCCCCTGGAAATTGCTGGGGTTTTAGCCACACAAAGTATCTGTATTTTGATTGCAGCTGTGAAGGTAGCCTTGAGCTGCGCCCCATGAGCAAACTGGCAGATCCCCTTGATAGCAGACAGCTTCTTACCTCCCCTTTATCATGTGGGGGGTTGGGGGTTTAGTTTATTGTCACCCACTCCTTGGCCCATATCTGGGTTCATCAGCCACTGTGCAAAAGCCATTTGGCACAGGGAGTCAGGCTGGGAGAGCTGGGGCTGTTCAGCCTGGGGAAGAGAAGGCTCCAGGGAGATCTAAGAGAAGCCCTCCAGTACATGAAGGGCCCTACAAGAACACCAGGAAGGGACTTTTTACGAGGGGTTGTAGCGATAGGAGACAGTAGGGAATGGATTGAAGCTTGAGAAGAGAGATTTGGACTGCAGGTTAGGAAGGCAGAGGTGTTGGAACTAGATGATCCTTGTGGTCCCTTCCAACCCTGACTGATTCTATGATTCTAGTGAGACACTGGAACAGGTTGCTCAAGAAGTTTGTGGATGCCTCCTCCCTGCAGGTGATCTTTAAGGTGATCCCTTCCAACCCAAACCATTCTTTGAATCTACAAATTTATATGCAGGGTCTAATTTTGTCTGATCTGTGTAACAAAAGCAGTAGGGCAAGGGGGAATGGTTTGAAGCTGAGGCAGAGCAGGGTTAGAGTGGAGCTGAGGAAGAAGTTCTTCAGCAGGAGGGTGCTGAGACTCTGGCCCAGGCTGCCCAGGGAGGCTGTGGCTGCCTCCTGCCTGGGGGTGTTGCAGGCCAGGTTGGATGAGGCCTTGAGCAGCTGAGTGTAGTTGAGAGGTGTCCCTGGGCATGGTGGGGAGGTTGAGATGGAGCAGATGGTTGAGGTGGAGCAGATGATCTCTGAGGTCCCTTCCAGCCTCAGCCAATTCTGTGATTCTGTGAAAATTCCTATTAGTTAAAGCATTAATCAGTGGTTAATTGTAATTACTTAGCCTGTGGAAAATCTGGGGATGGCATTAGCCTGTGACTACAAGTCAAATAAAGTTTGCTTTTCCTATTGATCTGAACGTTTTTGAGACAGATGGTCAATATGGCTTGCTTAGCTTTTTTCCCCCTCTCCTTTTGCCTGGTCAATGTGCTGAATAACAATTGCACTCAGTCTTTACACAAATTTCTGTCTCACACGTAAGGTACCTTGTAATCATCAATTTTCTTAACAACAGAGGACAGCACATATATTGCTTTTCCAATATACCTGCATAAAATTACAAACCAAGGGGTTGGGTTTTTGAGCTTCTATACATTTTGTTCTTCAATTGCATGGACCTGACAATATGAAAAATGATTTAGAGCCTGCAGTGAAGGCTTTGACACCTTCCTTAAACACTTCTCAACTTTCTCAGTGTCACAGTCCAGTGCCCTTTCTTTGGTCTCACAAAATGTTAATTATGTTCAGAAGAGCAGATCTTCAAAAGGCTTTGGGTCTTGGGAGGGGGCTGGCTCTGCATAGAATCATAGAAGGGTCTGGGTTGGAGGGGCCTCCAAAGGTCACCTATTCTATTCCCCTGCCAGAGCAGGATTGTCCTGCCCTACCACTGCGTGCATAAAGAATCTGAGAATGGTTTGGCTCGGAAGGAACCACCAGAGGTCACCCAGCCCAACCCCTCTGCAGTCAGCTGGGGTGTTAGGTGATTGGTTGGACTTGATGATCTTGGTCTCTAGTTGATTAGTTAAGGTTGGGTGATCCATTTGACTTGATGATCTTGGTCTCTTCCAACCCATTTGATTCTGCGATCCTCCACTAGATCAGGCTGCCCAGAGCCCTGTTCAGCCACACCTTGAATATCTCCAGGGATGGGGCCTCAACCACCTCCCTGGGCAACCTGCTCCAGCATTCCACTACCCTCATGGTGCAGAACCTGTTCCTTACACCCAATCTAAATCTGCTTTTCTCTAGTTTGAAGCCATTGGCTCTCAGCCTCTCCTCGACAAGCAGTGCTCCAGTCCCTTCAGCATCCTGGTTGCTCTCTGTTGGACTCTCTCCAGCAGATCCCTGTCCCTCCTGAGCTGGGCAGCCCAGAACTGGATGCAAGATTCCAGGTGTGGCCTCACCAGGGCAGAGTAAAGGGGGAGAAGAACCTCCCTGGATCTGCTGGGCACACTCCTCTGGATGCACCCCGGGATACTTCTGCAAATGTGTCTTGGCTTGCCTGGACTGATGCTTTCACCCCTGCAAAACTGTTTTTTCTTGAGCTAATGTGCATTTCTCGCTCCATCAGACACTGGCCTGGGCTTTGCAACCTGCTGGAGGCAGTAAACCCACCAGAGTAAGGCTTAATGACACGTGGGGCTGCAAATACATTTGGAGATTTGCAGGGCTGTTGCTTTCTAATTTCAAATTTATCAGACAATTAAAATAATTAAATATTCAGTCTCCATTTAACTTAACAGAGATGTTGGGCCCACTTAACAGACTTTATTAAGCTCATGGGGCAAAATTAATTGGTTAGCGCTACTTAATGCACGAGATATTGTCCTGTATGACATCTATTTAATGCTGGTCTACAAAGAAGCCACACAGCAGATTTCTCAGTCAGTGCTTACCAGTCCTCAGAACATTGTTTCAATCCATTTTCCTGAGTAAATTTGACTGTGGCAAAATCAAATAACAAAGACAAATTAGTTGCATCTTCTGTTAATCATTGATTATAAATTAGACCTGCCAGCCCAAGTGAAACATCTCGGAGGATGTGAATATTGGAGTTAATTGTTGACGTAGAAAAGAGCTGGGAAGTTTGCTTCCAGTTGTGCTGCTTGGGATCCTGGGGAGCTTCAATGTATTTGAACTGTCTCTTTGCTTAGTGAGTGGCACTGTCCTGCAAAGACTGACTCCTCTGGATGGATCACTGTTTGGAGAGTTACAGAGAGCAGGACAGCTGATGGATCTGTGTCCCTGCATTTCATGGAATCACAGAATGGTCTGGGTTGGAAGGGACCTCTGAAGGTCATCCAGTCCAACCCCCTCTGCAGTCAGCAGGGACATCCCCAACTAGGATTTAAACTAGGTTTAGTTGTTTAGGTGGGTTGGATTGGTTGATGGGTTGGACGTGATGATCTTGAAGGTCTCTTTCAACCTGGTGTATTGTATTGTATTGTATTGTATTGTATTGTATTGTATTGTATTGTATTGTATTGTATTGTATTGTATAGATCAGGCTGCCCAGAGCCCTGTTGAGTCTCATCTTGAATATCTCCAGGGAAGGAGCCTCAGCCACCTCCCTGGGCAACCTGTTCCAGTGTACGGCCTCCCTCATAGTGAAGAACTTGTTCCTAACATCCAACCTCAATCTGCTCTGCTCTTGTTTGAAGCTATTGCTCTTTGTCCTCTCCCTACAGGCCTTTGCAAACAGTCTCTCTCCATCCTTCTTGTAGGCCCCTTCAGGTACTAGCAGGCTGCTGTTAGGTCTCCCTGGAGCCTTCTCTCCAGGCTGAAACACCCCCAGCTCCCTCAGCCTGTCCTCATAGCAGAGCTGCTCTGATTTGTTGGTGTGTTTTCCATGATCTTGCATGGAAAGCTCACACAGTTTATCAGTATTTGCAGAGCTGTTTAACAGGTCCTGGCTCAAGTACTTAAGTACAAGCTTAAGTCCAATCAAGTCAAATATATTAAAATTAAGCTTTTGCTTCATAGAGTCACAGAATGGTCTGGGTTGTAAGGGTCCTTCCAAGGTCATCCAGACCAACCCCCTCTGCAGTCAGCAGGGACATTCTCAACTAGTTCAGGAAGTTTCCTAGGGAAGCAGAATGAGCAACAAACCATCAGCAGATAGGGAAATGCTTGAAGTTAAATATTATTTAAAGACATTCCAATAATTTACTTCAACCACCTTAAAAGTTCTGCACAGAATGCAGAATTAACCAGGTTGGAAAAGACCTTTGAGATCATCGAGTCCAACCTCTCACCCAACACCATCTGATCAACTAAACCATGGCACCAAGTGCCTCATCCAGGCTCTTCTTAAACACCTCCAGTGATGGTGACTCCACCACCTCCCTGGGCAGCACATTCCAATGGCCAATCTCTCTCGCTGGGAAGAATTTCTTCCTCACCTCCAGCCTAAACCTCCCCTGGCACAGCTTGAGACTGTGTCCTCTTGTTCTGGTGCCGGTTGCCTGGGCGAAGAGACCAACCCCCACATGGATAATCACAGGGTGGAAAAGACCTCTAAGATCATCAAGTCCAACCATTGACCTATCACCACCATGGCCATTAAACCATGCCCCAAAGTGCCAGGTCTGGATGTTTTATGAACACCAAATGAGGCCTAGCACATCTTGGCTGATAGTCCTGGATGCCATTCTGTCATAAAAAACAACTGTAAGCCTTGTGAGGACGTTTCCTATAGCTCCTTCTTCAAAGGCTTAGAGTCAGACTTGCTCCAGTCTGCTCATTACTAATGAAAGGCAATAGGGCTCTTAGAAACACTGCTGGATGCATGCTGAGCACTTGTCCTTAATATTTTAATAACAGCAGTGATAGTCAACTGCAAAAAAAAAAAGCCCAACCCTGTGAAAAGATTTGAATGCAAAGATGTGGTGATGGCTTTGACTGCAGAGCTCAGCCAGGGAAAGCAGAGAGAGCTGTGCATCAAAACGAGCACTAGCAGCAACGAGCTGGCAAACTCCTGGAGCAATCCTCCTCCTTAGCATTTTAGATGAGCAGATTCTCTGGGGAATTTGATTAAGAGCAGTTAGCTCTGTGAATCCCCGAGGAAAAAGTGTGGAGAAAAAGAAAGAAACAACCTAAAGTTTTAAAGCTCAGAAAGGAGAACAGGCAGCAGCAGGGAGAGTCAAGAATAAGATTGAAATGAACTTTACCCCTCGGCAAATAGCAAAGCTTTCCCCTTCCCCTCTGCTGTTTATGGCAGTGTTTAGCCATCTGGGTGTGCTGGCCTGACATGAGGCATCACTTCTACCTTTTGACAAGTCTCCTCTCCATAAATTCCACAGATTCTGTGTAATTAGGACAAAGAACACTTAGAGAATTGTTTATTCTAATGTCTAGCTGCAGGCATTAAGCTCTGGGGAAGGGGCCCTGTTCTATTTGTGCAACACAGCAAGGCATTGGACTTCACAAAAGCAACAAATTCTATTAATTTGACTGACAGGACATTTAAGATTTGTGTTATTAAGCTCTTCTCAGAGCAGGGAGTGGGCAGTCTGGCCAGCCCTGGGGAACCAAGAGCTGAAGGTGACAGGGAGGCCAGGGACAATCAATAGCTTGCTGTAAAACCTGCTGATCTTGGGGTTTGTATGCAGAAGGCATGAAGTGCGTCATTTAAATGCGTTCGTGTCTCAGGAGAAGCTGAATCTCAAAGGCAGGAGATGTTTAACTCCATGCACAGATGCTTCCCTGAGCTGGTGCCCACACCTAAGGGAGGCAGGAGGGCGTAGGGGGGAAATTAAGCAGTGCTCCCAATGGCCAAAAATCCTGTCTTAATGAAACCAAAGTGAGCACGGGAATCATCTCCCCAGGGAAGTGGTGGAGCCACCAGCACTGGGCAGTTTCAAGATTCAGCTGGACAGGATGCTAGGCCAGCTTGTCTAGACCATGCCCTTGCCAAGAGAGGGTTGGACCAGCTGCTGCTGGAGGTCCCTTCCAACCTGGGATTCTGATTTGTCTTTCCTTTTCAAATGAGTGTAATGATCAGAATGAACAAGCAAGTGTATAAAGCCCAACTTAGCAGCGCAAAGATAAAGTGAACAGGCTTCAAAACACCCAAACAGCCTTCCTGGGGACTAAGGAATGCCAGAGGCTTAACTGAAAACAATGGCTGAGTCTTTAAGCCTGTGCTTGCTGTGCTTTGTGTCTGTGACTCTTTGTGTCAGTATTATGAAAAACGGAACTAAATACAGAGATAAACCTACCTTGAGGTAATTTACCTCCTGCTTTGGCTACTTCCCACAGAATTTTCCCCAGGTTAAAACCTTTCAACTTAGAATCAGAGAATCCTAGAATGGCTTAGGTTGGAAGGAACCTCAGAGATCCCATCTAACTCTACCCTCCCTTAGCTTCAAACCATTCCCCCTTGTCCTGTCCCTAGACACCCTCAGGAAAAATCCCTCTGCAGCCTTCCTGCAGGATCTCTTCAGCTATTGAAAGGCAGCTCTGAGGTCCCCCTGGAGCATTCTCTTCTCCAGGCTGGTCACCCCCAATTTCTTCAGCTTGTCCTCATAGTGGAGCTCCAGCCCTTGGATCATCTTTGTGGCCTCCTCTGGACTCACTCCAGCAGCCCTGTGTCCTTCTCCTGCTGGGGACACCAGAACTAGAGGCAGGATTGGAGGTGAGGTCTCAGCAGAGCAGAGCCAAGGGGCAGAGTCCCTCTCTTGCCCTGCTGCCCACACTCCTCTGGCTGCAGCCCAGCACTCAGCTGCCTGCTGGGCTGCATGAGGGCACTGCTGGCTCCTGGGGAGCTTCTCATCAGCCAACACCTCCAAAGACTCTTTCTTCAGAGCTTCTCTCAACCCACTCTGCACCCAGCCTGGAAGCTGAGCAGGGTTAGAATGGAGCTGAGGAAGAAGTTCTTCAGTAGGAGGGTGCTGAGACTCTGGCCCAGGCTGCCCAGGGAGGCTGTGGCTGCCTCCTGCCTGGGGGTGTTGAAGGCCAGGTTGGATGAGAACTTGAGCAGCTGAATCTAGCTGAGAGGTGTCCCTGGGCAAGGCGGGGAGGTTGGAGCAGATGATCTCTGAGGTCCCTTCCAACCTGAGCCATTATAGGATTCCACATTTGTTTTACAAGGAAAAAGAACAGGGCAAGTGTAAAAGTTGTTTTCTAATGCATTGTTTGTTGTACCCCAGCAGCCCTTTAAGATGCCTGTGAAGCAACACATTCTAATCTGACATGAACAGGTATGCCATAAAAGCACCAATAAAGTCCCTCTGTATTCATTAATGTACCTTGTAATAGACCAGTTAGAAGACAATTTGTTCTTTCTCTCATGCAAACAGTTCTATTAATGAAGCAAAGAGAAGGATGAAAGTTTAAAAGGTACACTAAAACCCTCTGATGAATATATGAGGTGAGTGGTGTCCCTGTGGCTGGGGTACTGAGGGAAAACAGAACACTGAGGTGCTCAGTTTTACCATTGCTATGAAGCAGTCCAGCCCTGGATTTGATCTTCTGAGGTATTTAGCAAAAAAACCCCAGTGACACGGAATCACAGAACTGTCAGGGCTGGAAGGGACCTCAAGCATCAGCCAGTTCCAAGCCCCCTGCCATGGGCAGGGACACCTCACACCACAGCAGGTTGCTCACAGCCACATCCAGCCTGGCCTTCAACACCTCCAGGCATGAGGCTTCCACCACCTCCCTGGGCAACCTGTGCCAGTGTCTCACCACTCTCATGGGGAAGAACTTCTTCCTAACATCTAATCTGAATCTACTCATTTCTAGTTTTGTTCCATTCCCCCAGTCCTATCACTCCCTGAGACCCTCAAAACTCCCCCCAGCTTTCTTGTCACCCCCTTCAGATACTGGAAGGCCACAATTAGGTCTCCTGGGAGCCTGCTCTTCTCCAGACTGAACAGCCCCAACTCTCCCAGGCTGTCTCCATAACAGAGCAGCTCCAGCCCTCTAATATCCTCATGGCCCTTCTCTGGACACCTTCCAGCACCTCCAGATCCTTCCTGTACTAGGGGCTCCAGAACTGGATGCAGTACTCCAGGTGTGGTATCAGCAGAGTGGAGCAGGGGGAGAATCCCCTCCCTCGACCTGCTGGCTCTGCTTCTCTTGATGCAGCCCAGGATGTGATTTGCTTTCTGGGCTGCAAGTTCTCACTGCTGGTTCATGTTGAGCTTCTCACCCACCAGCACCCCCAGGTCCTTTTCTTCTGGGCTGGTCTCAAGCCAGCTGCCAACAAAAATTATTTCCACCCTTACTCTATATTTACACAACTGATCTGAGGGTTAACAAAGACCCAAACTCAGCTAATGAGCAAATAGGTCTTAACTGCAGGTCCATACATTTGTACCAACGTGGGAGAGTGTAGGGTTTGACACAATCCTTTGTGGGTCACTGAGGTTAGGTTCACCACATATTTCAGGTTCTCTAGGCATTGAACTTGGATATTTCAACTATCCAAAGCTAAAAGTCTCAGTAGGCTGTCCGGGAAAGACAGGTACCAGCTGCAGAGAGTGATGCAAAATACTTCCAGGAGCTAAACTTTGAGAGGAAAAGCTGATGAGATACCAAAGCTAAACAGTAAGCAGAAGAGCATCATCTGGTTGCAGGTTTCAGAAGCCTGATAGTTGACAGGGAATATTCCAGTCTGTAACCCAGCAGATCACTGAAGCTTTAACTTCTCTTTGAATATCATTTCCAAGTACTCATTGTGAATTCATTAGTGATGGAAAGGAAGCTTATTGGAGAAGTTCTATCTGTGTTTTATAGATTAACACACAACTCAATCTGGAAAGGGATTTGGATACATAATATTAGGCTCATCAGATTTAATTGAACTGTTTGTACACTTAAAATTCAGCACTGCCTTTATTATCTAACTAAATCAGGATTAACTATATCAAAGCCAAGGTTCTTGCTGGTAAGGTAAGTTTGGATCACGGCCTACACTGTTCTCATCACTCAAATCTCCTGAAAGGTTTTAAGGAAGGTTAGAAATCGACTAAGAATCATTTTGTGGTGCTCTCAGTGTTGCTACCACTGTGTATTTTGTGACTCATCAGCTCATCAGATCATGCCAACACAGCAAGGGACCTTACCCAGCTGATGCTCTCAAGCTGTGGGGGAATTGTGTGGTCTGGTACCAAAAACTCACCAAGAGAAAAAGCTGTGCACAACCTGAAGCCACTTGCTCTGAGATTTCCTTCCAAGGGATAAATAAAGAAGCACTGGTGGCTCTGTGAAGGAGCTACATCATCTGCTGACCCTCTGAGAGGGCTTGATACAGTGCAGGGTCTCAGAAATGGCTTTGGAAATTCAGCATCCAATGACCTCAGGCTACCTGGAAGGACAAAGCCTTCACCACTCTGTCCCACAGTGCTCGTATTCTTTCCCACTCCGGAGGACTCTTCTTCTGTGAGTCCTTCAGGAAGCAACTCCTCCTGTGAGGGGTGAGCTTTGCCTCTGCCTTTTCACTTCCAGGACATGTTCAGAGCTGCAGTGCCATCCCTCCTCCACCAGCCCCTGCAGAACAGGAGACAATCTCCTAGGGAGAAAAGCAAAGCAGCTTTTTCCCTTCTGTTTCTAACGATGAGGTTCTCTGCCCTGCAAAAGAAAGCCCTGTGGAAATATTATCACTTCCTATTACAGCTGATGGTTCTTAGAGTGATTTCTGCAGACTCCTATTACATTTTCATAGTGCCCTATTGATTTCCTTTCTCATAAGGGCTTTCACACCAAAAGATTGTATATAATTTAAAGAACAATAAAAGAAATTGCTAAGCACTAAGGATTATTATTCTCTGTGTTTACTGTTGTACCAAATATATGGGGGTGAGGGGGGTGGGGTGTTAAGAAACATATAAAAAGGCTGAGGCAGTGTACTTCTGACTCCTGGGATTTGTCCTAGAATACAGAATTAAGCAGGTTGGAAAAGACCTTTCAGATCATTGAGCCCAACTTCTCGCCCATCACCATCTAATCAACTAAACCATGGCACCAAGTGCCTCATCCAGGCTCCTCTTAAACAGCTCCAGTGATGGTGACTCCACCACTCCCTGGGCAGCACATTCCAATGGCCAATCTCTCTTTCTGGGAAGAACTTCTTCCTAACATCCAGCCTGAACCTCCCCTGGCACAGCTTGAGACTGTGTCCTCTTGTTCTGGTGCTGGTTGCCTGAGAGAAGACACCAACCCCCACCTGGCTACAACCTCCCTTTAGGTAGTTGTAGAGAGCAAGAAGGTCTCCCCTGAGCCTCCTCTTCTCCAGGCTAAGCAACCCCAGCTCCCTCAGCCTCTCCTCACAGGTAAATGTATGCTGACCTCCAATCACCTGAGACAGGAAAATGAGTAATAAGAAATCTCTCTCCCCCAGCCCCACCAATTGTTGTGCTGAAGTTGTTATGCAAGATATATACTAAAAGAGAACATTTGATTTACAGAGTGTGTTGCATCCTGTTACATATCTGGGCTGCTTGGAAAGCACCTATCATATCTGTGTGGGTGTTGTATTGCTCTGCCAGAGCAGCACTGCACCGGCAATCCAAATTCAGGAGTCTTTTGTGTTTGCTTGTCGTGTTGGGTTCTTTTCCCTTACAGACTATATTTATGGGCAAAATAGCCACAATTTTCTCCACATAAAATACGAAGAGTAATCTGATCTTTTCTCCTCCTGGCAGAAGAGTGTCATAATTCTGTTCACTCTTCAGCCATGATTTAAAGAGAATAACGATGGAGTTTGGGAAAAAATACAATCATTTCTCACAAAAATCATAGAAGCACAGAATGGCTCAGGTTGGATCATCCCCAACCTCCCCACCAGGCCCAGGGACTCCTCTCAACTGCACTCAGCTGCTCAAAGCCTCATCCAGCCTGCCCTGCAGCACCCCCAGGCAGGAGGCAGCCACAGCCTCCCTGGGCAGCCTGGGCCAGAGTCTCAGCAGCCTCCTGCTGAACAACTTCTTCCTCAGCTCCACTCTAACCCTGCTCTGCCTCAGCTTCAAACCATTCCCCCTTGTCTTATTATTGCTGGACACCCTTCTGAAAAATCCCTCTCCTGCAGGATCTCTTCAGGTCCTGGCAGGCAGCTCTGAGGTCCCCCTGGAGCCTTCTCTTCTCCAGGCTGAACACCCCCAGCTCCCTCAGCCTGTCCTCACAGCAGAGCTGCTCCCACCCTTGGATCACCTTTGTGGCCTCCTCTGGACTCACTCCAGCAGCTCTGTGTCCTTCTTCTGCAGGGGACACCAGAACTGGAGGCAGGATTGAAGGTGGGGTCTCAGCAGAGCAGAGTAAAGGAGTCCCCACCTGGGGGCAAAGTCTCATCAGTTGTGAAAGGAACAGTTATGAAAGCCTCTGCTGAATTTTGTACTGTGATAGGACAAGGGGCAATGGATATAAAGTACAGCACAAGAGGTTCCACCTCAACATCAGGAGGAACTTCTTCCCTGTGAGGCTCTACAGAGCACTGGAGCAGGCAGCCCAGAGGGGATGTGGAGTCTCCACGACCCATCTGGCTGTGTTCCTGTGTGACTTGTGCTGGATTCTACGGTCCTGCTCTGGCAGGGGGTTGGACTGGAAGATGTCCAGAGGTCCCTTCCAACCTCTAACATACTATAAGCCTGTGATCATTGTATAGCCTCTAAGTAAGGCACAACTCAGTTCAAGACTCAGAGCCCCCGAGATGCTATCTCTATGGAGTGCACTTGTTTTCTCCATCTCTCTCTTTTTCAGTCAGGTAACTGAATGCATGCTATAACCAAGCTGGCGTAAAAGGTCAGAGCATGAATTAATCTCCTCTTGAGACACTTTACCTTGTGTCCTTGCAGCTTTTAAGGACCTTTTCCACTACCTTTAACGAAATCAAATGCAAAGCTGGGCACCGACCATCTATTTGCACTGGAATCTGCCTCCTTGGGCTGTCCTCCCCAAGACAAGAGCAAAGCCAGGCAGCTGTTAGCCTACAAAAGAACTCTGAGAAAGAAATGTTTGCTGGATTTGATGGTTGCAAGCAGGCAATGCACAGAAAGGGAAACCCTTAGAAAGGAAGATTAAAATATGGCCTGAGGTTAATGATATATTGTCCCCAGATTCCTTTCCTTCACTCAGGCAGATCCTGGCTTACACACGCTGCAGTTACTGACAGAGCAGCAGCAGAAGCAAACATTGCAGGGGGGAGTTCTTGCCAATATTCAAATTGAGAGAGAATGTGGAAGCATAACATGCAATTTGAAACTCATTAAAATGATCTTCCTAGTTATTTCTCTTAACAAAAGGATCTGGGCTGGATTAATTACAAAGCAGAATGGCCAAGCAAAGTTTTGCTGGTATTGTCCTTTGTATGGCAGCTCCTGACTTCTGCTGCTCTGTAGTCATCCTCTCTTCAAGTTTTTGCTTTGAACCATTGTCTTGCTTTTTCTGTGTAAAAAAATGCTTGTGGGAGAACAGGCTCATTGTTCTGGCTCTTTGTAGGGAAGAGTTCTGAGAAAGGCAACACCTTGTTATTGATTGATGTATCCCTCATGGCAAGAGAGCTTCTTCCCAGAGAAAAGCCCTACATGGCTTGGTGAAATTCATCCCATGACTTGCATCCAAGCCCCTTCTTCTACACTGGGGTAGTATGGGGCAGCCTGGGAGTCTCAGAAACACCTGGAGCAGGCTGCCCAGAGGGTTGTGGAGTCTCCTCTCTGGAGATATTCCAAGCCCAACAGCATGTGTTCCTGTGTGACCTGCTCTAGGAGATCCTGCTCTGGCAGGGGGGTTGCACTGGATGATCTTTTGAGGTCCCTTCCAATCCCTAACATTCTGTGTGATTCTGTGTATGTGGCCTACAGCAAGGCTGGGGAGGGATGTTTAGAAGGACCTGTGGTGACAGGTTGAGGGGCAATGGTTTGAAACTGGAGCAGGGCAGAGTTAGGTTGGACATGAGGAGGAAGCTCTGCACAATGAGAGCGGTGAGAAACTGGAGCAGGCCATCCAGGGATATAGTTGAGGCCTCATCCCTGGAGATACTCAAGATCAGAATTGATGTGGTCCTGGGCAGCCTGCTGTAGTTGGAGGTGTCTTTGTTGACTGCAAGGCGGGGGTGGGACAAGTTGACCTTTGAGGGTCCCTTCCAACCCAATGCATCCTGTGAATTTGTGACTTTGCATCCTTCATAATGGGTTTCATGTTTGTCTCAGTAAAAACAATGAAATAAGAAAGAGAATGGAAAGCAGCCTTGTGGGATTCTGTCAGTGCTGCTGCTTTAGAATTAGAATAGAATTAACCAGGTTAGAAAAGACCTTCGAGATCATCAAGTCCAACCTATCACCCAACTCCATCTAATCAACTAAACCATGGCACCAAGTGCCTCATCCAGGCTCTTCCTAAACACCTCCAGTGATGGTGACTCCACCACCTCCCTGGGCAGCACATTCTAAAGGCCAATCTCTCTGGGAAGGATTTCTTCCTCACCTCCAGCCTGAACCTCCCCTGGTGCTGCTTGAGACTGTGTCCTTTTGTTCTGGTGCTGGTTGCCTGGGAGAAGAAACCAACCCCCACCTGGCTACAATACAATACAATACAATACAATACAATACAATACAATACAATACAATACACTACACCAGGTTGGAAGAGACCTTCAAGATCATCGTGTCCAACCCATCAAACAATCCAACCCACCTAAACAACTAAACCATGGCACCAAGCACCCCATCAAGTCTCCTCCTGAACACCTCCAATGAAGGTGACTCCACCACCTCCCTGGGCAGCACATTCCAATGGGCAATCACTCTCTCTGTATAGAATTTCTTCCTAACATCCAGCCTAAACCTCCCCTGGCACAGCTTGAGACAGTGTCCTCTTGTT
This sequence comes from Picus viridis, assembly GCA_033816785.1. NCBI lineage: Eukaryota > Metazoa > Chordata > Aves > Piciformes > Picidae > Picus > Picus viridis. The sequence continues at coordinate 1,851,907 of CM066587.1, read as the reverse complement.
CTGGTGCTGGTTGCCTGGGAGAAGAGACCAACCCCCACCTGGCTACAACTTCCCTTCAGGGAGTTGTAGACAGCAATGAGGTCTCGCCTGAGCCTCCTCTTCTCCAGGCTAAGCAACCCCAGCTCCCTCAGCCTCTTCTCACAGGGCTGTGCTCCAAACCCTCCCCAGCTTTGTTGCCCTTCTCTGGACATGTTCCAGCAACTCAACATCTTTCCTAAACTGAGGGGCCCAGAACTGGCCACAGGACTCCAGGTGTGGCCTAACCAGTCCTGAGCACAGTTGTAAGGAATGCAAACACGGCTGGAGCTCGATGGCCAGCACAGTTTCTGGGGAAGCAGAGGTCAAGGCTGAGGCCAGGAAGCCAGCCTGATTTTGTCTGCCCTCCTTTCTGTAGCAATGTAGAGCAGAAAACTATACACATTCTGATGTGTTGAAACCTTCTCATTTTCTTACCCATCTTGTTCTTCAGAAAGCATCCACATCCTAAACCTAAGAATAAAGCAGGTTCAAAGGAGTGGGGGAAAGACAAGCAGCCCATCTGCTTTCACTTCCAACCCCACCAGCATGGATGAGTCAGTGTGGAAGCCCTGAAATTTTCTGCTAAGCAATAAATTATTACTTTTGCCTTCACTGGAGATGGGGGAGAATTTAGCTAAAATTAGCTCAGGAAAATAATACCTCCTACCCTTCTGCTGCATAATGACAGACACAGCCAGCTCTGGTGAGCTGGGAGGGTCAGTCATGGTGGGAACTGAAGCAGCAGCAGCACCAGCTCGGTATTGAATTGAAGGCAAACCAACCCCAGTCTGCTTTGCCTTGCTGCTTTGCAAGCCCTCGGCAGGTTTGCAGAGGACACCAAGCTGGGTGGTGCAGTTGACCTGACTGAGGGATGGGGTGTGATCCACAGGGACCTGGACAGAAGAGAGAAATGGGCTGAGGAGAATCTCATGAGGTTCAGTAAGGCAAAGTGCAAGGTCAGGGCAGTCCTAGGTATCAGTCCAGGCTGGGGGATGATGAGATTGAGAGCAGCCCTGCAGGAAAGGACTTGGAGGTGAGCGAGAAGCTGGACATGAGCCAGCAATGGACACTTGCAGCCCAGAAGGCCAAAGGCAGCCTGGGCTGCATCAAAAGAAGTGATGATTCTGCCTCTCTGCTCTGCTCTGCTCTGCTCTGCTGAGACCTCACCTGGTGCTGTGTCCAGCTCTGGGGCCACCAACACAAGAGGGAAATGGCCCTGCTGGAGCAGGCCCAGAGGAGGCCACAGAGATGCTTGTAGGGCTGGAGCATGCATCCTCCCAGCCTGTCTTCAGTGCTCTTCTTGTGCAGCACTTATGCTGCAGCCTGATATTTTCCTGCAAGACTGCTGTAGACTGGTTTGACTCAAAATCCTCTGTGCTTTATGAGCATGGAGTGCAAAAGCAGTGTCTATACATATATATATCTTTTAATTTTCTGTAATAACCCAATAGGAGCACAAGATGACTCAACTGCAGTTATTAGGCTGAATCAATTTGAGTAATTAGTTTGCTAAGGAAAAAAAAATAATAGAAGAAGTTATTTCTGAAAGGCTCTCTCCAGAGGATGGCTCTGCACTGGACACAGAAGGACAGATACTAATCAGCTGCAGTAAAATGAGAAGGACAAAAAGCAGCCACAGTCACTATGCTGAGAAGTCATCCTTGTTCAGATCAATAGTGTGATTAATGCTGAGACACAGGAGATCAGAATCCATCATGCAATATTTTTCCTGTCTGTACTGTTAGTTTTTATTGCTTTAACTTTGCTAGGGCTGATCTGCTTTACTTCTGAGTAATTGCAGCTCCAACCACTTCCTCAGAAACAAAGGCAGGCTGAGGCTGCTGCTTAGAAGAAAGAGAAGGGGAAGAAAAAAGCAAAGTGAAAGCCAACCTGTGTTTTTCATATGAACTTCCTAGCATGGACCAGAGCACACAGCCTGGCAGAGAACTCCTGCTGAAGCTGCTGCACCATCTGTCAAGGTTCTCCGAGTTGAAGACACCATTGCTTCCCTGACCCTGACCCTCCATGGTGCAGGACTGGTGCCTGCAGTATTTCTTCCCCGTGCCTTGCCCTGCTCCTTTTCTGCTGCAGGAAGGATCATGTCCTCAGTTTCCATCCCCTAAAAAGCAAGCATTGCACAGGAAGGGTGATGCATGGATGTATCATTGAAAAAGGATCAGATTCATTGAATTAAAGAAGATCTGTCCAGAATGTTTCAGTCTTACAGGGTTTTTCCCCTTTATTTTATTTAAAGGCTCTGATTGCTGCAATAAAGAATGACCTTGATGCATAATAAATGTGGTGGCTGTCTGGCATTTTAACAGATAAGTTGCAGTATGGGGTAGAGTGTTTTACAGAAAAGGAGGAAATCATATTTGCTTGGATCCTTGGAATAAAATAACTCACCATGGATCTGCAAAATCTGGCTGTGACACAGCAGTATTTACTGGCTGGAAACACATGACTGAGCACATGGTGAAATGACAGGAAGAACTGTTTCTAGCCATTAAAAGTAATCATTAATTCCAGCTCTTCCCCTTCCCCATCAGCCTCCAGTACCTCAGCATGCCCCAGGCTACCTTGACAGCACTGCACTGGGAAGCAGACTGCTGAGTACCAGCAGCTTCAGACAGAGGGAAGACTAACACTGCAGCATCCTAGCTGGAAACTAACACTGCAGCAACTCAGCAGGAAGCTAACATTGGGGGAATCATAGTTGGAAATTTACAGTGGGGGATCCTAGCAGGAAATGAACACTGGAGAACCTTAGCTGGAAACTTACATTGGAGAACCTTAGCTGGAAACTAACACTGGAAAATCTTAGTTGGAAACTAACATTGGGGGATCTTAGTTGGAAACTAACATTGGAGGATCTTAGTTGGAAACTAACACTGGAAAATCTCAGTTGGAAACTAACACTGGAAAATCTTAGTTGGAAACTAACATTGGGGGATCTTAGTTGGAAACTAACACTGGAGCATCTTAGTTGACAAGTAACATTGGAGGACCTTTGTTGGAAACAAACAGTGGAGCATCTTACAGAGTTACAGTGAAACCCTGCCCCACACAAAAAACCTTATTACTCCAGAGACACCAACAAGGAGTAACATCTATTATTTGTGACAAAAATGCCCCCACAGGCTTCTTAATTCCACTAAAGTTTAGAGAATGCCATAGGTGTTAGATGAATGAATGAGATAGCACATCCAATTTAAGATAGGGAAAAACAAAACTCCTTGCCATAATTTCTGCTTGCTTATAAACAGACCCCAAGGCACATGGCAGCCTAATGCACTGTGCTCTCAACACTGTCCCTCTGCCACAACAACAACCCATAATATTACTGATTTCTGAACAAGGTAATTTGAATTTGCCTTAGAACTGCCATGGACTGAAGAAGTTTTCATAATCCTTACTTTTAGTCTCCTTGCACTAATACATCACAAACTGCAGCACTGTTGTAAGGCTGTGTTTAAAATTTTGCTAAAGAACACTGATTAACCATTGCTAATTACAGCAGCAAATGATGGAGCATTAATTACAGAATCATCATAGAATAGCTTAGGTTGGAAGGGAGCTCAGAGCTCATCTCCTCCAACCTCCCCACCATGCCCAGGGACACCTCTCAACTACACTCAGCTGCTCAAGGCCTCATCCAACCTGGCCTGCAACACCCCCAGGCAGGAGGCAGCCACAGCCTCCCTGGGCAGCCTGGGCCAGAGTCTCAGCAGCCTCCTGCTGAACAACTTCTTCCTCAGCTCCACTCTAACCCTGCTCTGCCTCAGCTTCAAACCATTCCCCCTTGGCCTGTTGGAAAAGTCCCTCTGCAGCCTTCCTGCAGGATCCCTTCAGGTGCTGGCAGGCAGCTCTGAGGTCCCCCTGGAGCCTTCTCTTCTGCAGGCTGCACACCCCCAGCCCCCTCAGCCTGTGCTCACAGCAGAGCTGCTCCAGTCTTGTGACCCTCCTCTGGACTCACTCCAGCAGCTCTGTGTCTTTCTGCAGGGGACACCAGAACTGGAGGCAAGATTGAAGGTGAGGTCTCAGCAGAGCAGAGTCAAGGGTCAGAATCCCCTCTCAGTATCCAATACCCCCAAGTCTCTTTCTCCAGAGCTACTCTCAACCCACTCTGCAGTCAGCCTGGATTTGTGCCTGGGATTGGCCTGACCCAGATGCAGCACCTTGCACTTTGACTTGTTGCACCTCATGCAGCTGGCTCTGGCCCACTTCTGGTCCTTCTGGCTGGCATATGGTAAAGAAAAGGTATTTCTGTTTTGTACACCTGGCAAATTTCATTAGACAGCTATATTGGGCTCTGCTTTTCATCACCTTGCACAAGTTTGTACATCAAAGATCTCAGTTTGACACTTGCTGGCTTTTTTTGCTCTCCCTTTCATATCATTATTGATGTATAATTTAATGATGGAAGATTGGGAATGTGTTTGTTGATAAATAGAGAAGGAGCTTTGTTCTCCCTGGGATCATTGCTTTTCATCTGTTTTTTCTTCATTGAATTGTCAAGGCTGCCTCCATCCTCCCAGCTAGGTGTTGGGCCTCGCCTTCAGCACCATAAAGTCAACCAAGAGTTTTGCAACTGATTTTTATTGGAATGGGACCGAGCACACTGTTGGTAATGTGCAACTTCTAAGTGGCTTTTGCACACATATCAATTTTATGAACTCCCTTAAGTATGGAATTTTCAGGAGGTAATAGTTTGGCAGGCACTGCCTTAGATTTATAGTGCTCCAGGATGACACTATTAAGCCACATTCACACCTCTGAAGATTGCTATAGCAACGCACTAGGACCAGTTCTTCCTCCACACTGGTGGGTGAGAATTATCTCAGTTACTGAAGCTTCTGCTGCCACATTTCGGGGTTGTCACTTGAGGAATAGTTGGCTCTCTGAGATAGATTCACCAACATGTACACACACAAATAAATATAGATGCAAGTAGTACAAGCAGATGGTCACAAAATCCAAGGTAAACCAAAGATGAGATGGGAAAGCTTTGGATCATAGATGTGCAGAATGCTTGGGTTGGAAGGGATCTTTACAAGCCCTCCAGTCCCACTCCCCTGCAGGGAGCTGGGACATCTTCAACGAGATCAGGGTGCTCAGAAGGATGTGTGGCACTATCTGCTCTCTAACTGAACTGCTACCATCGAGTTCTCTTTGAGAAGAGAAGGGAATCTTTTGGATCTTTTGTCTTCTACAGACCTGGAAACCTGAGACAAAAACTGGAAAAGATGATCTGAGTAATTCCTGCAGAAAGAACGTGACCAAGCAGTGCAGCTCTCAAAGCTGGCTCCAAAAGCCTGCATATCCACAGCTGATCCTGCCAGAGACCCTTTCTGCCACCGCAGGGGACATACGTCCATCTGCTTTGTTCCGGTGAGGGTCCTGAGAGCAGAAGCAGGGAAATCATCAACTTCCTGGGTACCCTTCAAGTCACTGACCTTTGCACAGGGCATGCAGTAGGGTTCAGCAGACAAGGGAAGATTAAATCAAGCTTCACCAAGGGTGCTGCTGGAATGAAACCTCATGGCTGAAACCCTCCAACTCCCCTTCATGGAAGGAAGGGAATAATCCAAGCAAAGTGCAATGGTTGACAATCCAGCCAAGTCACTGCATTGATTTCTCTGGGAGGAGAACTGGAGATGCTTCCTTCATGGTTGAGTGTGAGGGCTGGGCTGGATGACCTTCCAGACAGATCTATCTTGTGATGCATCTGAGAGAACAGCCAAGCAAAGAAAACCAGGAGGGAAGTCAATCTTCTCCAGCTATTTCCTACCATTTGGGGTTAACCTTTATCTGGGCTGTGGAGCCAGTGTCTTAGAACGTGAAATATGCAGGGAGCACGCTGCCTGTAAGGATGCTTTGAAATAGAGCTTCACACTTTTAACTACATTTTTACATTTCTGTTTGCCTGAGGGGAACAAAATGCAGCTCTGACTCCAGTGACACCTCAGGATATTGTACTTTGGAATGGTATTTCAGAACTAGTGTATGGGTCCATCTCCCCTAGCTCCTGGTAGAGTCTGACTCACCTTTTTTGGTGACACTCCTGACTAACGCTGAATCATGCTGGCAATGCCATGTAGTAAGAGCTAGAAGCAGAACTTTCATGAAACTAAGATTAATTTTCCACCAAAAGAAAAATAATGAAAATTAAACTCATTGCCTACTTGTGAGCTGGAGCTGTTCTCTACAGAGTTACCTAATTCTGAGTTATTACCTTGTGCAGCACTTCTGAACAATTGCTTTTGGGTGAGATTAGAGAGATATAGGTAGTTAGCAGCTAATCTTTTGAAATGAAGAGATTTAAAAGGCAGAAGAGCAATCTGCTCAGTGCCTGGAGATGGAGTGTAACTATCACCAAATTCTCTTTACTTTTTTGCTCTTTGAAAGATGGTTAAAAAAAGAACAAAAGCTAAGGATCAGACTGATGCTGGCAGAAAGCAGAAGGAGGCTGAGGCTACTCCACAGGTCCAGCATTGGTGGGCAGCAAAGCAGTAGGAGCTTCCCTCTTCTGCAATAGCTGCTTGGAGGGCAAACATCTGATGGCTCCAAAGCAGATGTTTGAACATGGGTGGCCTGCATTCCCTCTGTTTTCTAACCACTGGGCAACAGATTCTCTCTTTCTGCAGTAATATTAATTAGACAATACTCCAGCAGAAGACTCTTGTCCTCCAAGACATAGTGAGACAAGAGCTGACGGGGGCATAAATCATACATACCATCTTAAATCAGCTGTGCTGAACCTGGCTCAAAGCTCTTAACATTCATTGTTCTTAAAGGTTTTTACTAAACTGTCAAACCACAGCTGATGGCAATGGCCATGGCAATGTCACTCTTCTATCTCCAGCGTATATCCAGGCTACTCACCATGTTGTGAGCACAGCATGACACCAGCAGACACCTCCTGAGGAGGACTTAAGAGGAAGTAAACAAACAAACAAAAGCAAAACCAATACATTCAAAATTAGCAAGTGAAATAGGATTGTCCTTGCCAAACATCTACTGCATCACACCTGAGATGCAGCCTTTCCATCCCTACCTCACCACATATCTGCTTATGCCTATGCAGAACATCTGGAGCACCTCTGCTATGAGGACAGGCTGAGGGAGCTGGGGGTGTGCAGCCTGCAGAAGAGAAGGCTCCAGGGGGACCTCAGAGCTGCCTGCCAGGACCTGAAGGCATCCTGCAGGAAGGCTTCAAAAGGACTTTTGCTGAGGGTGTCTAGAGACAGGCCAAGGGGGAATGGTTTGAAGCTGAGGCAGAGCAGGGTTAGAGTGGAGCTGAGGAAGAAGTTCTTCAGCAGAAGGCTGCTGAGACCCTGGCACAGGCTGCCCAGGGAGGCTGTGGAGTCTCCCACCTGGATATGATCCTGTGTGACCTAACCTGGGTGATCTTGCATTGGCAGGGGGGTTGGACTGGATGATCTCTGGAGGTCCCTTCCAACCCCTGCCATTCTGTGACTCTGTGATATGATATGTTATAGTAAGTTCTGATTTGTTGACTAGTTGTAAAAAAACCCCACCCAACTGATGTAGGAAGCAGCAAACTCCTACTGAGCAGTGTTGCAAAGAGCTGAGAGAGCCAGTGAGCTAAGTTAGGAGCCTACCAACCCTTTTCCTGTGAAAATAATTCCAAACTCTGGGTTAAAATTCTCCATGCCAGCAGCAAGTAAGACACAGCATATCCAATGACCTTCAGCTCCTGCCTGCTAAGTCCTGCCTGCCCATCTTCAGCTTTCAATGCATCAAGGTCTGGAGTATTGTCTGCCAGCTGCATAAACTACATCACATAATCTGAGGAAATTCTGGCAGTACTTTTACTCGTTTCCCATTTTCTTTTCTTCTCAGATGGGTTTTTCAGATATGCTTTCCCAAATTTCCCCCTTATTTTAGGTAGTCTCTTAAATCTTCTTTCAGTTTCCTGCAGACTGATCTCTGACAAAGCTCTTTCCTCTGACAAAGCTATTCCAAGGATTACTAAACTGCAAATCACTATTGAAGAGAAACTAAAGTATTTCACACATAAAACTCAAACTGAGCTAAGCCTGATTTATCCTTAAAAAGTAAAAAATACCACTCTTAAGGTAGGCACAGAAAACTTTTAGCACAGAAGTGAAATCATTCATTGAGAGCAAAGGTAAATCCTAATGCAGGTTACAAACACCAGAGCAGCCACAGAGCTGCTGCAGGCAGTGGGACATCTCCCTGTGAGACCAGGCTGAGGGAGCTGGGGCTTGAAGCAAGGGAGCCCAAGGGCTGCCCTCATGGCTGGGGATCAAGATGTGCAGGGCTGGAGCCAGGCTCTGCTCAGGGATGTCCAAGGACAGCACAAGGGGCACTGGGGGCAAGCTGCAGCAGAGGAGGTGCCACAGGAACACTGAAACATTTTTCCCTGTGAGGGTGGCAGAGCCCTGGAGCAGGCTGCCCAGAGAGGCTGTGGAGTCTCCTTTGGAGACTTTCCAACCCCACCTGGATGTGTTCTGTGTGCCCTGCCCTGGGTGCCCTGCTCTGGCAGGGATTTTGGACTGGATCATCTCTGGAAGTCCCTTCCATTGTGTTTCTGTGCTATCTGCATTTGTCTTTTCCCAGTCTGTACTGTTGGTGCCATCATTTCTTGTCTGAGCTTAAGCCCCAGCAATGTCATGAGTAGACAGAGCTGTAAAACAGCTGCTTCTAAATGTTACTGCCTTTAGAAAGATCTTCACAGCACCACAAACCAACAGAAAGGCAAAATTTATGCTTTTCTTCTGAAGTTGATTAGCTGATGCTCTCTCTTCAACAGATTGCTTATTCCAGGGAAGGCTGCCTGCATGCTACACAATCTCATTCTGAAGTCAGAGCCAGCTATCTGCCTGCTTTTAATCTACCTGTAAACTGTGAAGTCTGCCATTAAGTAGCTACACCTTAGTTGTGGGTGTTATAATCTGTCAGTCATGGGAAATGATTTAAATTAGTAGGTTTCTTAGGCAGCTATTTTCCTGCAGATATCAAATTGTTTCCTTCTTTTAAAAGGGTACCAAAAACTTCAGGCAGCTCCACGGAAAAGGCACGCAGAGCTCACCGGACTCGCAGGTCTGCTCCCACGGATGACTCTGTGCCCTGCATCCGTCCCGCGTGAAGCCTTCTTCCTATGAGTGATGTTCATGCCTGGTGATTAACCTTTCAGGACTAGAGTTACAGATTTTCTAGTGAAGAAAAACAAACAGATACACAACCAGGTCAGTAACCAATTCCCTTCAGCGTGTGGGGTATAATCTCTGCTAAGGGCAAGAGAAATTCCCTGCTGGGTGAGAGCCTTGATCCGCCGGGTCCAGCTGGGAGAGCCCGCGTGGCTTGCCATGGCCTGCAGTCCTCTCCAACACGCACATTTCATGGATTAGAGATATTAGTGCAGGCATCTCTGCCTGATCCCTTCCCTCAGTTTATTTTCATGGACTTGTTATCCGTGGATTTCTCTAATCCCTTTCTCAACAGGCTGAAGCTGTCTGTCTTTACAGCCTCCCGAGACAGCCAGTTCCAGAACTTCACTTCCACAGAAGTGCTCTTCTCTGGTACGTTTTGAACAGATTTTCTTCTGGTTCCAATGAGTTTCAGAACCCAAAGGGGACTGCTATCAAAAATGCTCTTTTGGTCTAAGCAAAGCCTAGACCTCAGAAAGCACAGGATGACACACTCCTTTCTTTGTTTCCATGTTTTTCCAGCTCATGGCCATGCCTGTGACATTCCCCATCCTGTGTCAGACTCTTCCAGTCTTTTCAGCACTGACACATCACAGCTCCCAGAATCCACAGATCTTTCCTTTCAGTCAGTCACTCCACTTCACTTACCTTCAGCTGCAAGGCAAAGAGGCTCCCTGTTGCACAGTCTGCCCTGAATGGAATAGAATTAAGCAGGTTGGAAAAGACCTTTGAGATCATCAAGTCCAACCTCTCACCCAACACCATCTGATCAACTAAACCATGGCACCAAGCGCCCCATCCAGTCTCTTCATCACTTCCAGTGATGGTGACTCCACCACCTCCCTGGGCAGCACATTCCAATGGCCAATCTCTCTTTCTATGAGGAACTTCTTCCTAACATCCAGCCTGAACCTCCCCTGGTGCAGACTGAGACTGTGTCCTCTTGCTCTGGTGCTGGTTGCCTGAGAGAAGAGACCAGCCCCCACCTGGCTATAACCTCCCTTCAGGGAGTTGTAGAGAGCAAGAAGGTCTCCCCTGAGCCTCCTCTTCTCCAGGCTAAGCAACCCCAGCTCCCTCAGCCTCTCCGCTGACTCCTAGCAGGGACATCAATGGCAGTGGTGCAGCCTGAGTGCATGGCAGAGCCCTGCGAATCCCTGCACGGTGTGGATCAGAGCTTGGCCCTTTGCCCTTGCTGGGACCCCTCACTGGGAAACCACCACAAAAACCCAAAGGAAAACACAATTTCTGCACAGAGGCAGTTCCAAGAAAAGGCAGTTATTGTGACATGCTGTGTCCATCAGCTTAATTTCACTCTTCAAGTTGACCTAAGAAGGACTGCAAGTGTAGGAAGCAAAGCCATCTCTCTAAGCTCCCTGCTGTGCACTGGACACCCTTCTCTTGTGGCTTCTTCCTGGCACAGCCAGGAGGTCCGACTGACTAGAAGACAAACACGGCTGAGAGGGTGTAAGGAATGCAATGCACAAGGAGGAAAAAAAACAATTAAAATGTTCAAGCTTGGTTCTGCAAACTGATTTCTTAAGCCCAGAGAGGTTGTGGAGTCTCCTTCTCTGGAGACTTTCCAGCCCCCCCGGATGTGTTCCTGTGTGCCCTGCCCTGGGTGCTCCTGCTCTGGCAGGGGGCTTGGAGTGGATGATCTCTGGAGGTCCCTTCCAGTCCTCTGCAACTGTGATTCTGCTTCCAGTTTTCCTCTGAGCTGGAATCTAAGCAGGTGCCACTTGGAGGCACTCTTACACTGTTCTGGCTTCCCATTCCTTCCAAGCCTTCCATGCAGGGAAACTGCTTTAAAAAAAAAAAAGCACATAACCCAAAAAATTTTCTCTTTTTTTTTCCCCTCTCCTAATAATCATCTGGAAACGGGTAATTAGCAGCGGTTTGCAGAGTTAAACTTTGACATTGCTTGTATTTATTACCTTGTAATTTTATCAGAGGTAAACAGTCCCCTAGACTTGCAGTAAAAGTGACTTAATTCCCTCATGGAAGGGGCGATAAAGCCTTGTCTGTGATGCAATCCTGCTTCAAAGGACAGCTTGGGCAGGGCTGCAAACAGCCAACTTGCACCAAATTATTCACTTCAAAACTCGGTGGGGTTTTATCTCTTCGGATTTCAAATCAAACACCCAGCTTGTAATTACATTCCATGCATGTTTAAATTACACCCAATTGTCTTGCAGAAGCAGGGGAAAGGGCTGCTTGTTCCAGAGGCACATTTTGATTGCATGGCAGAGGTGGCATCGTGGAACACATTCCATTGTGTTGGGAGCCCTGCACTTCTTACACAGATGCAAAACTGTTCTCAGGCTAAGCAGAGATGACATTTTGCAAAGCATTTGTGCACCACAACAGTACTTTTACATTTGAGATGTGATGTGTCGCTTCGTTCTCCATAGTTCACCCCAGGCAAAAAAGGCACAAATCGGGTAAGGAGAAAGCTTGCCCATGGCTCACAACATGTTGCATAGCTGTGCAAGCCTACAAAGGGGGCAAAAAACAGGGCTTGGAGCATGGCGTCATCCTCAGCAAAGGGCACATGAAGGGAACTGGGTCTGCTAACAGGGCAGGAAAAGGCATGACTCAGAAGCTCACAGGTTGGGTCCTTCTCCCTTGAACGCTGTACCATTTCACACCTCTGAGTTGAGTCAACTGATTCAGTTTTGTAAGGGAATGATGCAGGATGCAGTTTCCTACTCATCCTGTTGAGGATGGGCCTCTAACAGCAGCACGAGGCCTGCACTTAGGTGCTGCTAGCAAGAGTCGAGAGAGGGGATTCTGCCCCTTGGCTCTGCTCTGCTGAGACTTCTCCTCAAGTACTGCCTCCAGTTCTGGTGTCCCCAGCAGAAGGAGGACACAGAGGTGTTGGAGAAAGTCCAGAAGAGGCCACAAAGATGATCCAAGGGCTGGAGCTGGGGGTGTTCAGCCTGGAGAAGGGAAGACTCCAGGGGGGACCTTAAGCTGCTTTCCAACAGCTGAGGGGATCCTGCAGGAAGGCTGCAGAGGGACTTTCCCTGAGGATGTCATCTAGAGACAGGACAAGGGGGAATGGTTTGAAGCTGAGGACCTGCACTGAGGTGCTGCTACTCAATCCCACCAGCATGGCTAGATTGCATCTCAGCATCAAGCAAACAGCAATGTTCCAAGGTCCTGCCATTCCCAATGACTCTTTGATGCAGATAAATTGCACAGCTGCAAACACTTCTGAGCAATGCATCCAGAGAGATTCAACTCATGTTCCAAAGAAAACCTTGCACATGCTCTAGACAAATCTTAGGAATTCCTCAGAGTGAAGAAGATTATCACCAACTATACTTGAGCACAGAGGAAGCCTAAATAGTGAGTGGTGAGAGATAATTCCTGCCTAGGGAGCCATAAGGACAAAAGTGTACTTAAGGAGAATGATGGGTTTCAGCAATGTCATAAAGAAGGAGGCAACTGGAAGCCACCTTACTGGCAGAAAGGGAAGGAGCTGAAAGCCAGGGAAGTCAAGTGACACAAGAAGAGTAAAGGGAAATAGATATTAACCCTTTAGAAACCTCCTGGCTCTGCTTGCGCCCATCTTGTTGGAACCTACAACCTTCCCCTTGCAGCATGCACTGAGCAGGAGTCCTGCTGGTGTTGTCCTTCCTGCCATGGGAGCAGCCCCACAGGGCCACAGCAATGCTGGAACCTGTATCCCACAGGAAGCAAAGCCAAAGCCTGCCCCTGCCCATCCCAGCACCAGTGGCTCAGCACCCACCAGATGTGCTGGAATCATAGAATCATAGAATCAATAAGGTTGGAAGAGACCTCAAAGATCATCAAGTCCAACCTGTCACCCAACACCTCATGACTACTAAACCACGGCACCAAGTGCCACATCCAATCCCCTCCTGAACACCTCCAGGTGACTCCACCACCTCCCTGGGCAGCACATTCCAATGGCTAACAACTTCCTCTGTGAAGAACTTTTTCCTCACCTCCAGCCTAAACTTCCCATGGCACAGCTTGAGACTGTGTCCTCTTGTTCTGATGTTGGGTACCTGGGAGAAGAGACCAACCCCCACCTGGCTACAACCTCCCTTCAGCTCCCTTTGTAGCTTTCCAAACCAGACCTTACCCACAGAGGTTTCTTCCTCAGTGAACGTGTCTAGCTTCTGCCTGAACTTGAAGCCTCTTCGCTGTGCCTTTTGGTTGTCTCTTGTCTGCTAAGGACATCTAAGCCAGCCATGGGTAGCATATGGATGTAATGTTGACTGTGACAAAGCAGTGGGGAGAGAGTGCAAATGCTCCCAACGTCCTGTGGCAGGAGTTTCAGAGCTTACCCCCACTCTTCATAGCTTGTTTGTTTTGAACCTGCCACCTCCTACTCATCCCTCTATCTTCAAGCACTTGAAATGCTGCTTTTCTTTTCTCCTCCTTTTCCCCTTGCCTTGTTATTTATTTAGTTTCTGGGTTTCACTCTATCCCTTCCCTTTCCTTCTTGCTCTTCCCTCCCACCTTTATTTTTTGCTCTGGTTTCCACAGCTCTCTTTCTGGTGTCAGCAATGTATTATTGGCATAAAAATACTCTCTGCAAAATGAAGCAGAATTGGAAAACCACATCCCCTAAGAGGCAGGATTTCTTCTAGGTCTTATTCTTTCCTGGCACTATTCATAATGCAGAATTGTATTGAGCAAATAACTAAAGACATTGTATTCAGGGAACTGAAGCAGCTGCTTTGCCACGTTTTACCCCACACCCCTCTCTGCTACAGACTTTCTGTACACACACCAAAAATAAGGACCGAGGTAGAACATCAGCCAAGCCAAGGCAAACTTCCTGAGCACAAAGTAATGGCCGTTAATGAACTACACACACCTGATTAGAAGATGCTGCTCCACCCCTCCCATCACTGCAAACATGGCTTTCTGAAGAGCCCTCCACGAACGATGGGTTTGGAATCAAAGCCTCAGCCCGAAGTGGATACTGGAGGCACCAGGCCCTGGCATTGAAGATCTTTTCTTAGCCTGGCCACTATTTCTTAGCCTGGCACCTCCAAGACTGCAAGAGAAGCATAGTCAGTAGGACAAGGGAGGTGATTCTCCCTTTCTACTCCACTCTAGTGAGACCCCACATGGAGCACTGTGTCCAGTTCTGGAGCCTCTATTACAGGAAGGAACTAGAGGTGCTGGAAGGTGTCCAGAGAAAGGCCATGAGGATGAGCAGAGGGCTGGAGCTGCTCTGCTGTGAGGACAGACTGAGAGAGTTGGAGCTATTCAGCCTGGAGAAGGCTCCAAGGAGACCTAATTGTGGCCTTCCAGTATCTGAAGGGGGCTACAAGAAATCTGGGGAGGGACTTTTGAGGGTGTCAGGGAGTGATAGGACTGGGGGGAATGGAACAAAACTAGAAATGACTAGATTCAGATTGGATGTTAGGAAGAAGTTCTTCCCCATGAGGGTGGTGAGAGACTGGCACAGGTTGCCCAGGGAGGTGGTGGAAGCCTCATCCCTGGAGGTTTTGAAGACCAGGCTGGATGTGGCTGTGAGCAGCCTGCTGTAGTGTGAGGTGTCCCTGTCCATGGCAGGGGTTGGAACTGGATGATCCTTGAGGTCCCTTCCAACCTTCATGATTCTCTGATTCTGTGACTTCAGCCCAGAAGGACTCACCCTCTGCACAAAAGAGGTCACCTCCAAGTGGTCAACCTCTGTGCTTGATGATGCAGCCAGAGAATGGAAAAGGCTTTTCTGCAAGCTCAAAGTTTCCTTTCAGCAATTAGGTTAACCACTCCCAAGTCACCACACGATTTCTGCTGGAGCTTTTACACCCAGCCTGGTCCCTGATGCTAATCTGACAAGCCAACTGGTGAATCCTCAGTACACCTCCCTGCTGAAGTGACTAGACAGAGTTGAAACTGTGCATTAGGGCGTCAATCACGGAACCCATCTGCTCCAGCAGGGCTTTGTTGTGTGTGTGCTTTCAAACCCAAGCTTTCTGAATGAGGTGCTGACTGGTTTAGCAAATACTGCCAAGAATCAGTACACAAGAAATTACCTATTCAGCATCTCTTAGAGATGATAATTGACAGTAGTCACTTAACAAGCGAAGATGTTTTGAATGATTAACGTTAGGGAGGATGAGTTAGAGAATCTCTTCATTAATGCTGTATGAAATTAACCTTCCTAACACTCACAGGCTGAGAATTGCTTTTGGAAACACTGAAGCACAGGGAGGGTTGGGTTTGTCGGTTGGTTTTTTCCCAGGGCTAGTCACGACTGACACAAAATAAATCTGGGATCTGGGGGAGCTTTGTTGCCTTCTTCAAGACAACGTCCTAAGGAAACCTTGTTTTTGGTCAGGAGTGACTCGCTCTATCACCGTCATCTTCTCATTATCACACTAAACTTGACAAGGGGCAATGGATATAAGCTTCAGCACAGGAGGTTCCACCTCAACATGAGGAGGAATTGCTTCACTGTGAAGGGTCACAGAGCCCTGGAGCAGGCTGCCCAGAGAGGTTGTGGAGTCTCTTCTCTAGATGCGTTCTGTGTGACCTGTGCTGGATTCTAGAATCCTGCTCTGGCAGGGAGGTTTGGACTCAACCATCTCCAGAGGTCCCTTCCAGCCCTTAACATCCTGTGAGCCTGTGGGAGAGATTCAGAGCACTTAGGAGGAAAGTACTTTTCCCCATGAGGGACTTGGGCAGCGCATCAGCTTGCCCAGCCATGCCGCACCATCTTCAGCCTTGTAGGTTTGTAGGACCCAAGTGGATCAAGTCTTGAGCAAGTGTGTTAGAACCCAGAGCTGACTCTGCTGGGGCAGGAGGTCTGACCTGAGAGCTCCTAGGGTCCCTTCCCACCTAAATTGGATCCCATGATAATCAACTGACATCTAACATTCCACCACTAGAAGTTATGAACTTCAGGCTGACCCTTGCCTTGTCTCAGGTACTTCAGGACTCCCTGATCCTACAAAAGTTTAAGGCAGAGAGGTTCATTAACTCATTTCCATTTCCACCAAACTAACTAAACCCTACTCCCTGTCTCCTGCAGCAGAGCTGATGGTGACCTAGGCTGTCATAGAGAGACAAAATATTTCCTTTCTTACTATTTCTTCCTTCCAGACACACTACAGATGTTTTGATTGATAGAAGAGTGCCACCTGCAGAAAGGCAAATCATTTGCGTACAATTATTTCAACACTCTGTGGCCTGCAGTAGCCACATGGCACTGCCAGCCTCTTAGAGCAGACTGTAAGCAGTCTCTTTTTGCATAGCTACAGATGGTTGAGGAGATAGAATAATAGCATCACTGAGGCTGGCAAAGACCTCTAAGATCATGGAGTCCAACCATAATCCAACTCCCATGACCACTAAAACACATCCTGAAGCACCAGATCTATAGCTTCATGAACACCTCCAGGGATGGGGACTCCACCACCTCCCTGGCAGCCTGTGACAACCCCTCACCACCCTCTCACTGAAGAAGTTTCTTCTCACGTCAACTAACCCTGCCCTGGAACTCAAACCCATAGGGCCACGAGGATGATCAGAGGGCTGGAGCACATCTCCTATGAGGACAGACTGAAGGAGTTGGGGCTGTTCAGTCTGGAGAAGAGAAGGCTCCGAGGTGACCTCATTGTGGCCTTCCAGGATCTGAAGGGGGCCTACAGGAAGGCTGGGGAGGGACTGCTCAGGATCTCAGGTAGTGATAGGACTAGGGGGAATGGAATGAAGCTGGAGGTGGGGAGATTCAGGCTGGATGTGAGGAGGAAGTTCTTCACCATGAGAGTGGTGAGGCCCTGGAATGGGTTACCCAGGGAGGTGGTTGAGGCCCCGTCCCTGGAGGTGTTTAAGACCAGGCTGGACGAGGCTCTGGCCAGCCTGATGTAGTGTGGGGTGTCCCTGCCCATGGCAGGGGGCTGGAACTAGATGATCCTTGTGGTCCCTTCCAACCCTGACTGATACTATGATACTGTGATACCCTCTTGTCCTGTTGCTGGTTACCTGGGGGAAGAGACCAACCCCAACCGCACTCCAACCTCCTTTCAGGTAGCTGCAGAGAGCAATGAGGTCTCTCCTCATCATTCTCTTCTCCTCATCTTCTCTCCTCATCATTCTCTTCTCTTACACAACCCCATCTCCCTCAGCCTCTCTTCATATGATGCCCTCCAAACCCCTCCCCAGCCTCATTGCTCTTCTCTGGTCACCTTCCAGCACCTCAATGTCTTTCCTATCCTGTGGTGCCCAGAACTGGACCCAGTGCTCAAGCTGTGGCTTCCCCAGGGCTGAGTCCAGAGGCACCATCACTGCCCTACTCCTGCTGGTCACATTGGTTTTGATCCAGGCCAGGATGCGGTTGGCTTTCTTGGCCACTGGGCACTCTGCTGGCTCATGTTCAGGCAGCCATCCACCAGCCCCCCCAGATCTTTTTCCACTGGGCTGCTTTCCTATCACAGATGCCAATTTGTATAGAGACACTCAGATAATACTGAAAATCCAAGAAAGAAGGAAGTACATTGTACCATCAGGCCCCAGCTGACCTACAAGAAGACTTCAGTTTAGTTTGAAAGCAGCAGGCACCAACTTTCCTCATGCTGCATTCCCTATAGATCTTTCCCAAGACTTTTAATGCATCCTTTCCAATATATTCCTCTTATCCTTCATGATAGCAGAACCCTCTGCAAACAATTCATTGTTCACCCGTTGGGATGCAGCTGCAGAAGGCAGAATTCCTTCCCCACGTGCTGCACAAAACAAACAAACAAACCAAGCTGCAGCATTCTAATTTTTTCCTGTCTTGAAGCTCTTAAGAATTCAGAAGACTCCAGAGAGACCTCAGAGCTGCCTGCCAGCACCTGAAGGGATCTTGCAGGAAGGCTGCTAGAGGGACTTTTGCTGAGGGTGTCTAGAGACAGGCCAAGGGGGAATGGTTTGAAGCTGAGGCAGAGCAGGGTTAGAGTGGAGCTGAGGAAGAAGTTCTTCAGCAGGAGGCTGCTGAGACTCTGGCCCAGGCTGCCCAGGGAGGCTGTGGCTGCCTCCTGCCTGGGGGTGTTGCAGACCAGGTTGAGCAGCTGAGTGTAGCTGAGAGGTATCCCTGGGCATGGTGGGGAGGTTGGAGGAGATGAGCTCTGAGGTCCCTTCCAACCTCAGCCATTCTGCAACCAAAACAAATCTAGGTGGAAAACAGTATATAAAGTGTAGGTCATTTATGCCCACAGGCCATGGGAAGAACCTCTCTATTAAGGTTTTCTTTATATATTGTGGATATAAAACCCAAGCAAATGAGGGTGCTAGCATGATAGAACAATCTATTGTTCCAAGCTTTAAAGAAGCAAGCCTGAGCTACAGTTACTATGTTAGAGCACACCACTCTTTTCTCCCAGCAGCCTGTGAAGCCCACGATGCCCTAGGTGTTCTCAGAAGGGCTGCTGGACAGACTGCAGCAAGGGAACTGCCCTTGGCTGCCTGAGTCCTGGGGACAGCAAGGAGCTGAAGGCTGCAGCTGCTTGTACCCTTAAGATAACAACCGCTTGGATGCAGCAACAACTTCTGCAGTTTACGAGGCAGTGATCAATCACTGATTGACAATTCTAATTAGCAGCTCTCTTGTGTGCTACATGATGGCATTTTACAGCAACTTCCTGCTGCCTCCTGAAGCTCTGCAGCCTCCTCAGCTGAACCAGAGTGCTTTATAGATCACCTGACAGGCAGTGCTGTCAGCTCTCTTTGTTCACACTGAGAGCCTTTATTGGTGCTGCAACATGCTGCTTTGGATAGAGAAGTTACAATGCCAAGTGATAGCTGCCAGAACCACAGCAGCCCCATGACAAGGAACAGCTTACATGCATGGCCTCAAAGGCTTCTTATCAAAGGCTCAGTGTCAGGTGGAGCCCAGTGACAAGTGGAGCTCTTCAGGGATCTGTCCTGGGGCTGGTGCTGTTTAACATCTTCGGCAGTGGCTTGGGCAGTGGCATTACGAGCACCCTCAGCAGGTTTACCAACGACACCAAGCTGCGTGGTGCACGGAACCCACTCGAGTGCAGGGATGGCACCCTGAGGCATCCTCATGGGCTTGAGAAGTGGACCAGTACCAACTGCATGAAATTCAACAAGGCAAAGTGCAGGGTTGGGCCAATCCCAGCCATAAATCCAGGCTGGGTGAAAAGAGGGTTGAGAGCAGCTCTGAAGAAAGAGACTTGGGGGTGTTGGTTGATGAGAAGCTTCCCAGGAGCCAGCAGTGCCCTCATTCAGCCCAGCAGGCAGCTGAGTGCTGGGCTGCAGCCAGAGGAGTGTAGGCAGCAGGGCAAGAGAGGGATTCTGCCCCTTGAATCTGCTCTGCTGAGACCTCACCTCCAATCCTGCCTCCAGTTCTGGTGTCCCCAGCAGGAGAAGGACACAGAGCTGCTGGAGTGAGTCCAGAGGAGGCCACAAAGATGATCCAAGGGCTGGAGCAGCTCTGCTGTGAGCACAGGCTGAGGGAGCTGGAGGTGTGCAGCCTGCAGAAGAGTCCAGATGGGGATCTCAGAGCTGCCTTCCAGTACCTGAAGTGATCCCACAGGAAGGCTGTAGGGGGACTTTTGCTGGTTTGAAGCTGAGGCAGAGCAGGGTTAGAGTGGAGCTGAGGAAGAAGTTCTTCAGCAGGAGGCTGCTGAGACTCCGGCCCAGGCTGCCCAGGGAGGCTGTGGCTGCCTCCTGCCTGGGGGTGTTGCAGGCCAGGCTGGATGAGGCCTTGAGCAGCTGAGTGTAGTTGAGAGGTGTCCCTGGGCATGGTGGGGAGGTTGGAGGAGATGAGCTCTGAGCTCCCTTCCCACCTGAGCCATTCTGTGATGATGACTCAGTGCTGAATCTATGATGACAAGAGTGAATCATATCTGCCCAAACCCCTGCATTTCTTATCTGCATTGCTCCTGGCAGTTGAGGCTGGCACAGGAGGGCTTCTGTGCCCCACCAGTGCTGCCTGCAGAACACAGTGCATTTCAGGCATGAGGTTTTGTACACTGAGATGAAATTTTGTCTCTCCCTGTCCAAGGGAGGTGATTCATAATGGAGTACAATAATGATAAGAAAAATGACATCTGTTTAGAGATCTGGCTCTGCGTTCCAGTCAGGATGACATATCACATTCTGCTTGGCTGAAAACACACCAGAAAATGGTGTTCATTTCAGATGTGTTAGGAGATGTCTAAACTGATTTTTCAACTCAATAACATCTTTTCTCCCCAAACCCACCAGAAATCAGACCATAATTACACAGCAGGGGCATACCTCAGCACCCCCACTCGAATCTCTCCTCAGCTGACCAAGGCCCATCAGAAGCGCAGCATGAGAAGGCTGCTGTGCAGCCAGGAAGCTGCTCAGCTGTATGGAATATGAGTGTGTTTCAGGGCTGGGTGTTTTGGTTGGGTTTTTGTGCTTTTTGGAAGCCAGGCTTTCCATCATACAGAAGGTGATAAATTACTGAGAAGAAACCAGTATCTTTCCTTGTCATGTGTGGGGAGTGGAGCAGAGATCTGTGTTCCCTGGTGCTCTGGGAGGAAAAGACAGGATTATAAACCAAAGTTTTCCTCTCCCCTCCCCACAAATCCCAGGGCAGCCATTTGAGCTTAAGCCTTACCTTAAGCACGCCTCAAATGAAGCACTTGACACCTCCCAAACTAAATTTAAAGAGGAGTGTTCAGCACAAATTTTGTAACAACACCAAAACAATTCAAAAAGGAGGGGAGAAAAGGGGGAAAAAAAGGAAGATTGCAAAAGACAGGTAAGGAGGGCAGTGAAATATGCAGCTGAAAGAGGAGGCATCAGCAGGCAGGATGCAGAGCACAGCAGGGCAGGTGCCACTCAGGTGATCCATCTTGGAAATGATAAGGCTTTTCTAATTTTATGAAGGATTTGTCATATCAAATGCTTCCTAGTTCCATGACAAATGTCTCTGCCTTCCCTCCCCCAGGATTTTGATGTACGGCACGGGGCTGCCTCCTCCTCAGGATTAATGCTGGAATTATCAACAAACCACTCAATATTTAGGGTTATTGATGGTGGGGAGTGACACCCTGCAAGCTGAATCCCCTCACTGCACAGTTACTTTATAGTATCATCCAAGGCTGGGAGCTGCAGTGGCAGGACGTTCCCTGTATTACTCAGAAGGGAAAGGATCTGCAGGTGCACTGATTTCAAACTCAGTCTGCAAGTTGCCTTGCAAAGAGGTCTGCAGCCAGAGTGTGGGCAGCAGGGCAAGAGAGGGGATTCTGACCCTTGGCTCTGCTCAGTCCCCACCTCCAATCCTGCCTCCAGTTCTGGTGTCCCCAGCAGAAGGAGGACACAGAGCTGCTGGAGAAAGGAGGCCACAAAGGTGATCCAAGGGCTGGAGCAGCTCTGCTATGAGCACAGGCTGAGGGAGCTGGGGGTGTGCAGCCTGGAGAGAAGAAGGCTCATGGGGCACCTCAGAGCTGCCTGCCAGGACCTGAAGGGATCCTGCAGGAGAGGGATTTTTCAGAAGGGTGCCCAGCAATAAGATGACAAGAGGGAATGGTTTGAAGCTGAGGCAGAGCAGGGTTAGAGTGGAGCTGAGGAAGAAGTTCTTCAGCAGGAGGCTGCTGAGACTCTGGCCCAGGCTGCCCAGGGAGGCTGTGGCTGCCTCCTGCCTGGGGGTGTTGCAGGCCAGGGTGGATGAGGCCTTGAGCAGCTGAGTGTAGTTGAGAGGTGTCCCTGGGCATGGTGGGGAGGTTGGAGGAGATGAGCTCCGAGGTCCCTTCCGACCTGTTCTGGCTCCCTTGAGCAGAAGGAACAGGATTCAGGGAGTGTTTTCAGGTGTTAGCTATCCCTGTGGTCACAAGACTGTGAAGTGCAGACCCCAGTGTTCTGAGCTCTGCTCTTTTAGGGTTATCATTTCAATTCAGGCAATTGCAACACTGTTGATTTTTGTTTGTTCTGGAGCATGGTAGCAGATGATTGTTGGAACTACACAACAAGAATAAAAAAACCAAAGCAGCAGCTGCTTTCAGAGCTCTTGGTGTTAGCAAAAAGAGGAAGCAGCAGCTCTAAGGAACTTTCAACTATTTCTTTTTAAACAAAACCAAGCTGATCAAAGAAACAGACACTGAAAATATGCAGACTGCAGTCATTGATTGGCTCAGAACATGCCAAAGAGTGGTGGTGAAGGAGTTAAATCCCGCTGGTGGCCAGTCGCCCATGGAGCACTTCTGGGACCAATTCTCCTTAATGCTTTTATTGATGATCTGGACAGGGGGATGGAGGCACCCTCAGTAAGTCTGCACATGATGCTAACTTGGGAGGATAGGAAGGCTCTGCAGAGTGATCTGGACAGGCTAGATCAGTGGTCTGAGGCCATCTGCATGAGATTCAACAAAGCCAAATGCCAGGTGCTGCACTTGGGTCACAGCAACCCCCTGCAAGGCTACAGGCCTGGGGGAGAGTGACTGGAAAGCAGCCCAGTGGAAAAGGATGTGGGGGCTGAACACAAGTCAGTGTGTGTCCAAGTGGACAGGAAGGCTACCAGCATCCTGGCCTGAATCAGCAACGATGTGACCAGCAGGACCCAGACAATGATTGTCCCCTGCTCTAAGCACTGTATGGACACACCTTGAGTACTGTGTTCAGTGTTGGGGCCCTCACTACCAGACATTGAGGTCCTGGAGTGGGTCCAGGAAAGAGCAACAAAGCTGGTGAAGGGTCTGAAGAACAGGTCTGGTGAGGAGCAAGTGAGGGAACCGGGGTTGTGTAGTCTGGAGAAAAGGAGACTGAGAGGAGAACTTCTGGCTCTCTATAGCTTCTTGAAAGGAGGTTGTAGACAGGTTGAAGGTCAGCCTCTTCTCCCTAGTAATAAGTGACAGGATGAGAGGAAATGGCCTCAAGCTGCACCAGGGGAGGCTTAGGTTGGACATTAGAAGAAAATTCTTCACTGAGAGGGTTCTTGAAGCCTGGTACAGGCTGCCCAGGGAGGTGGTTGGATCCCCATCCCTGGAGGTATTTAAAAGACACAGAGATGTAGTGCTGAGGGAAAAGGATTAGCACCAGCCTTGGCAGAGTTAGAGAACAGTTGGTCTCAATGATCTTAAAGGTCTTTTCCAGCCACGATGATTCTGGGCTTCCAGGGTGGTTACTCAGGGCTCTTACATCCTCTTAACCTCCAGTAACCTTCCTAATGACTTGTGTTTGCCTAAGCACACAACCAACTCGTGTCAGGACAACAACAACTTTACAAAACCCCCTTCCCTTCATGCTGAATGTTAGGCGCTTAAAAAGACCAAATGAGTTTTCCTATGACTGTTAGAAAGACCAAGTGAGTTTAGTGTTGGAAGATAGGTTGGACTCAATGATCTCGAAGGACTTTCCCAACCTGGTTAGATCTATTCTATTCCTGTGATTCCACAGTTCCTGGGGAGTTTGGTCCAACAAGAACTCAGATCTTTATTTCATGATCTGTGCTTCACAGGGCAACTGAGCTCTGCATCTACTCATTGTGCCACCTCCAAGCTGCAGCATCCGAGAGACCCAGAAATGAAAACGAAGCAGGAAACGTCTGCCTTTGAGCTGTGTTTCACTGCAGACCTTTTCTATGCACCACAGCAGTCTCACAAAAGGCAAGTCTGATGGGAATACTGCATGAAAGGGCATTGCCTAAGTTTCTGAGTCCAGTATTGAAGACTTAAGACTTCAGACAATGCTGCAGAGTTTTGAAGTTCCCCTTGTAACAGTGGATTGTATTTACAGAGCCACACCAGTGACTCAAAACATTTTCTGATCCTCATAGGAATTAATCTTGCAGCCTCTCTGTCAGGTAGAAGTGGAGGCATTTTGCAGATGAGGAAAGGTAAGCATGGAGAAAAGCCCAGGACTACCCCATTGGCATTTACTGTCAAAACCTGAAATGGACACTCCTGCCTCTAAGCAATGGTTTGAGTGCTCACAGGCAGGAAATGAGCATCTTGCTCCAGCTGTCAAATATAAACACTCAAACTACTAAAAATAACCTCCTCAGCCTCTTAGGTTAATTAAGAGACTTAAAAATAGAAAGCATCTACCTGGGAAATTTTCAAACTGAAACCCTAGGGAGAAAGCAAAGGGTTAAAAATTAATAGCAGCTCTTTTGCCACTGGACCCAGTATTACAGTAAGGAGGAACAAGTGTTTTTGGCTTAATCATAAAATGTTAGGGGTTGGAAGGGATCTCCAGAGATCTTCCAGTCCAAGCAGAGGTCACCAGGGCAGGGCACACAGGAACACAGCCAGGTGGGGTTGGAAAGTCTCCAGACAAGGAGACTCCACAACCTCTCTGGGCAGCCTGCTCCAGGGCTCTGCCACCCTCACCATACAGAAGTGTCTCCTCACGTTCAGGTGCAACCTCCTGGGTTCCAGCTTCTCCCTGTTGTTCCTTGTCCTGTCCCTGGGCACCACCAAACAGAGCCTGGCACCTTCATCCTGAAAGCCACCCCTCAGCTATTACAGGCATTGATCAGATCCCCTCTCAGCCTTCCCTACTCCAGACAAACTGCCCCAGGGCTCTCAGTCTTTCTTCACAGCAGTGATGTTCAAGTCCTCCAGCCACCCTCATGGCTCTCCCTTCGACTCTCTCCAGCAGGTCTTTGTCTCTCTTGACCTGGGGAGCCCAAAACTGGATACAGGATTGCAGCTGTGGTCTCAGTGGGGCAGAGTAGAAGGAGAAGAACCTCCCTAGCCCTGCTGGCCACACTTTCCTTGCTGCACCCCAGGATGCCATTGGCTCTCTTGGCCACAAGGGCACGTAGCTGTCCCATGCAGAACTTGCTGCCCACCAGCACTCCAAGGTCTTTCTGCACGGAGCTGCTTTCCAGCAGGACAGCTCCTAGTCTTAAGAGCTTCTGGCTGGGTATTTATCAACTTAGTAAATGAAAAAAACCAACAACCATCAGTGTACCAAGCAGCATAGGAGGAGAGTTAACAGCCACTGTTGCCAAAAGTTGGGCCACCTCAAGAGAAGAGAAAAAATCTCTACCTAATTCTTTTCTTCATGAGGCAGTTTTGTGCTCTCCCTAAACTTCAGACTCAGGGCATGCACTTCATTTTGATCTGTTGTGCCTTCAGCCCAGTCATGGCACCTTCACCCACCTGCCACTTCCCAAACCTCTCCTCCCTGCGCACAGAAGATGGCTCAGACAACAGAGGCACCACCCAGCACCGGCTCCTCTGCACATACCTTGCATCTGCTATGGCTCGTGCTGCTTCTATCCTCTGCAATACATTTTAATCAGGTACTTTGTACCCAGTTGTACTCTTGTCTGAAACCATCCAAAGTGCTGGTGTTGCTAAGGAAACCACTTCCCTCTTATCCCTGCACTTGGCTCCACTGCCTCCTTCCCTCCAACTACCCTTCCTTTCCCCATTTTTCCTTGGCTCCAAGGGGCAACTCTGACACCACATTGTGAGGTCTGAGCCACTCACCCTCTCTTCCCTTGGAGTAAAAAACTCACTTGAAGCAGCCTGAATGTGTGGTAGTTCAAGTATGAGTGCCCTTGCACAGGCCCATTAATTAGTCCCCACGCAGCAAGACACAAGCCAGCCCCATTGGGCTGCAAGAGTGAAAAGGAGTTCTAAGCCAAGGTGGTTAAAAAATAGGCAAAACCTCAGCTCTAGGCTCTGTTATGGAAGAGAGCAGAGATGGGCTGGAGCAAGCTGCCCAGAGAGGCTGGGCAGTCTCCTTCTCTGGAGGCTCCCAATGCCAGCAGGACATTGTGATCCTGTGCAAACTGACCTAGGTGCAGCTGTGCTAGCAGGGGGCTTGGACTAGATGATCTCCAGAGGTGCCCTTCACCCCCTCCGTTCTGGGGCTGTGGGACTGCTGAATACTTTAGGTTTTTTCTAGGCAATAAAGCTCCAGGCCCCTTCACAACATTTCCTTGGCACAACATTTCCCTCCATGCCAGCCCTACTCCAGGAAGGATTGTTTACCTCTTTCAGAGAAATAAAGTCCTCTGAGTCATTTGACTGCAGAACTGATTTCTGACCCTTCCCTTCCTTCCAGTCTCCTAAAGTCTACATTATGCAGCCAACAAGCAGAGCACAGAAGCGGCTCACATGTGGGGTTATGTTCTCAAAGCTGTGAGCAGTGCATGCAGAGCACAGCTCCATCACCACCAGCACAGGGGGAAAACCAAGAGAAGGGAGTTCAGCTTCCACCACCTCACTCCCCTCACCATCTCACTCCTGGATGTCCAGAGGCAAAAATCTAAGCCAAGCTGTTAAAAGGGAAAGGTGCAGGGGAAGCACAGTAAGGAAACAAAGTCAACAATGTTGGAGTGCTTTCTTCAATAGGAGTTGATAAAACAGCGTTTGAATAACACCAAGTTTTATTTCCTAGGTGGTTTAGGTAAAAGCGACTGCATTCAGCACAGAGGAGTCCCTCTGCACAGCCCCCGTTCACAGCCCTTGTGTTTGCCAGCAACAGCAGTTCTGACACACTGCAGCTTTTTCTGCCTTTATTGTTCTTCACACTCGCCCTCCCTGCTTTTGCTTTTCATCCCCTTCATCCCCTTCACCTTTGTGTAGCGGGATGTAGAAGAGACAAAAAGCAAAATCCAGGACTAAAGAGCAAGTAACCTCTGAGATTAGAGAGGCTTCTCTGTGCTTTCGCTTTCCAGACCAAGCCTGGCTGCTGGTCCTATTGAGTGTAAGGATCCTGCTGGGTCTGTTGCGGTTGTCCTATTGACTTTCTGTGGATGAGTAAGTTCCTGTCAAGAGCACCACTAAATATCCACTTTAGAAAAGCACTGTTAGCCATAAAGAGCACATTTTCCCTCCCTTCCCCGAGCCAGAGCTGCACAGCAAAATGAAAGTGCAGTCTTTGGAGACAGATATAATGACAAGTAAATACTTCGCTGGCATTAATTAGGAGCATTTTTCCACCTGTGTTTCGCACGGGGAGCCAGACGTCCCCCCGCAGAACTTGCTGGTGCTCCTGCACTCGCTACCACCACTTCACAAGTAATAATGACACCAAACACTCGTACTGCACCAAGCTTTACGGGCTCGAATAACACGAACCTGAAGCCTTTGGCTGAGGATTTTTCTAGTCAGAAGCAGCAAAGTGACCGATTCAGAACCACCTGCATGGCAGCTTCCTTCTCTGTGGTCAGGAACTGAAGCAGCCATAGAGCCAGCCCACAGAATGCCCCCAAATTCCAAACTGCTTATCTGGGACTTCAAGACTCTGAAAGTCAGCATGGAGAGGAAGGGAAGCAAGAGTTCATTTGCATTCAGCACCAGCGCCACAAGATGAAGGTGAAAGAAAAAACCCTGCAGAAACAGGACAGCAAGAGAGACAAAAAATAAAGGTCACTGTATTGGCCTTCAGGCTCAGAGAACAGCAGAGCAAATGCTGAGGAGCATAAGCCATGGGTCTGCATTTGCCAGCAAAGCAAGCAGCCAATTTCCTTGAGCTGCTTGTGTCCAAAGGCTGGGTAGTTTTAAACGCTCTCACTGACATAAGCAACACATTACTGCTACTGTCCAGCAACAAAACCCCAAAGCACAAGCCTTACAGAATTCCTTACATGATTTTCTCACACATTTATCTTTTCTTTGACAGAAAGCAGGAGAGATGTCTGCTCCCTTGCTTTGCTGGGATAACATCCAGAGCTAGGGCTCCCGTACAGAACGCTGAAGAAGAGGTATCCCAGGGAGAAGCTCATGCATATCTTGCTAAATATTTACAGAGGTTTCAGTCTGGTGAACATTGTCATCAATAAACCTCTACATTATAGAGAGTTCAGAGACAAAAGAAATGCTCCTCTGGAAATGGAAGAAAGTGCTAGAAAGACTGCAGCTCTTCTGCAGAAGTCCTGAAATGTGTGCAGGGCAGTGGCAGAAGGACAGAGCCAAGCTCTGCTCAGGGACGTCCAAGGACAGCACAAGGGACACTGGGGGCAAGCTGGAGCAGAGGAGGTGCCACAGGAACAGAAGGGAAAACTTTCTCTCTGTGAGGATGACAGAGCCCTGGAGCAGGCTGCCCAGAGAGGTTGTGGAGTCTCCTTGTCTTGAGACTTTCCAACCCCCCTGGATGTGTTCCTGCGTGCCCTGCCCTGGCACAGGGTTGGACTGGATGATCTCTGGAGTTCCCTTCCAACCTCTATTGTTCTGTGATTCTGTGAAATGCAGAGCCCCAGTGTGTACCCAAAGCAGCTACAGGAAGCACTACCTGTGAAGCTGGACCGGTGGAAGAGCATTTTTCTCAGGCCTGCCACTTAGGGCTGTGACTCAGCATCACAACTGTCTTCCAACACAGCCTACTGCTGTTGTGTACTCAACAGGGTCCTTAAGATCAAGAGGCAGAACGCCTGCTTTCATTCCTAAACACGTCCAGATTTGCTTAAGGTGGGGCTTGTGAATGTCTAGCTCACCTCATCCCTTTGCTGGGGAGAGTAGAACCTCCTTAGAACTGTCTGGAGACTTCCACCCAAGATGCAGAGCTCTCTGTTTGAACACATAAATCTGCAGTTAGCAACCAGCAGCTGTCAGAAAACTGTGCAGCTGTCCACTGGAAAATACAACCAAGAGAGAAGTGTCTTAATATCAGAGCTGTCCTGACATTTCCAGGCACAACTGGGTCTGGCTGTGGTCTCCAAGAAATCAATTCAGAGTGAAGCCACAAATATCAGCTAATGCCTCAATTCATAAGCTTTCATCCATGCTGGGATCAAAGTCCTACTAAAGTCAACAGGACCAGAGTCTCATACAGCCAGGTAGCAGGAGCAGAGTGTGCAAGAAGTCAAGCTGACTCTTTGAAAGCTGCCTGGGGGTCAGGGCAGGAGTGTCCCTTGGAAACCAGCCCAAAACTTTTCCTTCATATAAAGTCACAGCATGACAGAACAATAGAGGTTGGAAGGGACCTCCAGAGATCATCCAGTCCAGTCCCCCTGCCACAGTAGCACCACCCAGGGCAGGGCACACAGGAACACAGCCAGGTGGGGTTGGAAAGTCTCCAGACAAGGAGACTCCACAACCTCTCTGGGCAGCCTGCTCCAGGGCTCTGCCACCCTCACCATACAGAAGTGTCTCCTCATGCTCAGGTGCAACCTCCTGGGTTCCAGCTTGTCCCTCTTGTTCCTTGTCCTCTCCCTGGGCACCACCAAACAGAGCCTGGCACCTTCATCCTGAAAGCCACCCCTCAGCTATTAAAGGCATTGATTAGGTCCCCTTTCAGCCTTCTCCTCTCCAGCCTAAACAGCCCCAGGGCTCTCAATCTTTCTTCAGATCAGTGATGTTCAAGTCCTCCAGCCACCCTCATGGCTCTCCCTTGGACTCTCTCCAGCAGGTCTCTGTCTCTCTTGACCTGGGGAGCCCAGAACTGGACACAGCACAGCAGCTGTGGTCTCAGCAGGGCAGAGCAGAGGGGCAGGAGAACCTCCCCAGCCCTGCTGGCCACACTTTTCTTGCTGCACCCCAGGATGCCATTGGCTCTCTTGGCCACCAGGGCACATTGCTGTCCCATGCAGAACTTGCTGCCCACCAGCACTCTAAGGTCTTTCTCCATGCAGCTGCCTTCCAGCAGGACCACCCCTGGTCTCTACTGGTGCTTGGTGTTGTCCCTCCTCAGATGCAAAGACTCTGCACTTTCCCCTACTTTACCTTCCCTGGAGAGTCTGAGCTAATGAGGCTGGCTTCAGTGCTTTCTTACTTTTGGTAAGGTGCTCCTAAATATACTGCAAGATTGTTTTAATCTGATCCCTTTGTTCCACACTAATTAATTACTCTTCACACACTTTGGGAAGCAGAGGTCCCGGTGGCACTTGAGCAATGCCTCTGCTGAGTGCCTGTCAATAAGCAGCTTTGCCAGCACTAGGTAAATCACTGAAAGGTTTTTGTTTTAAGGAGTGGAGTTCACTCCTTCAGATCTGTTCTTTCTGACAAGAGGGAAGAAAGGTTACAGTAGTGTACAGCATAAATAATTTCCAACTAATGACCTAAAACATCAGGGTCAGGTCTTCGGTGGGTTTATTATTAATCTCTTGACTTGAGCTGACTTACAGCTTCATTCTGGGGAGCCAGCTTTAAACAAAAGGAGGTTTCTCTCTTTGTTGAAAAAAGATTGCTAGTTTTAGCCATTTTCTCAGGTTTTCATTGATGGGTGTCTTGATGCTGCTTTTCTTGAATGCTTCTGATGCTGCTGATGAAGAGGGGGAGCTGGGGGTGGCTTACTTGGTGACAGAGTGTTGACACTAATTGGGCCTAGAATGGGAATTATTCTTCCAGGTATTATTACACTGGAAGCAGAAAGAGACAAGGATAAAGACACTTATTTATTGGGCAGCTACATTACATAGAACTGTGCTTGCAACAATTAATACTGCAGAAACCTGGGAAAGTAAAGTGGCAGTAAAGAGACAGAATTGCAGCTCAGGTTTCCAAGAGCCTACTCCAAAATGATGCAAGGCCAGCAATGGGATTCATTTCTTCCATGCAGGTTACAGACTCAGTGGCTGATTACAAAGTACAAGATCATAAAAAACTATGACTGCTGCCTCAGAAGAAAGTCAAAGGGTATTGAGTGTTGCTTGTTCCCCAGCTGATAAGATCTGCTGCAACTGTCTCCAAGGTTATGGGAAAAGGGATGGGGTACTGCATGGCCAGGTATTGGGAAATGTTTCATTGATGGCCCTGTGACCCAGTGATGAGGGACAGGAGCACAGAGCTTACCTGGTTACCACATCACTGCTCCATTCCAAACAGAGCCACATGAGCTCTCCAAGTGAGTCTCCCCCCTGCTCTGCTGAGACCCTACCTGAATCCTGCCTCCAGCTCTGGTGTCCCCAGCAGAAGGACACGGAGCTGCTGGAGTGAGTCCAGGGAAGACCACAAAGATGATCCAAGGGCTGGAGCACCTCTGCTGTGAGCACAGGCTGAGGGAGCTGGGGGTGTGCAGCCTGGAGAGGAGAAGGCTCCAGGGGGACCTCAGAGCTGCCTGCCAGGACCTGAAGGGATCCTGCAGGAAGGCTGCAGAGGGACTTTTGCTGAGGGTGTCTAGAGACAGGCCAAGGGGGAATGGTGTGAAGCTGAGGCAGAGCAGGGTTAGAGTGGAGCTGAGGAAGAAGTTGTTCAGCAGGAGGCTGCTGAGACTCTGGCCCAGGCTGCCCAGGAGGCTGTGGCTGCCTCCTGCCTGGGGGTGTTGCAGGCCAGGCTGGATGAGGCCTTGAGCAGCTGAGTGTAGTTGAGAGGTGTCCCTGGGCATGGTGGGGAGGTTGGAGGAGATGAGCTCTGAGCTCCTTTCCATCCTAAGCCATTCTGTGGCCCAAGGTGGAGTTAACATCAAATCTGGAAATGGTCCTTTCAGGAAAGCAACATCTTTGGTACCTGATAGTCTTCTCCAAGCACTGCACAGGGCAGCCAACGTCAGACCTAGGCTTTTTATGTACTTTATCAGCAGCTGTACAAGCATGGACTGCAGAACCTTGCACCATGGTGCCAAACAGGCAGCACTTGGCACAGATGGTCTTTCCATACACCAATGACAAATATTCCCCCCTAAGAAACAAAGCCTCCTGAAAATACACTGGGTCAGGAAGAGGTCTGAGTTTCTGCCAGCTGCCCTTCACTTGTAACCCTGTTCAGTGAGGACAGCACCAAAGCTCCAGTTTGCAGACAGAGCTGAATCCCCCAGCCCTTGAAAAGCAGAAGCCTGTTGAAGAGGAATGGACTGACCAGAGCTAAAGCAAAAACTGCTGCTCTACAAGGAGCAACTCAACAGGGAACAAAGTAAAGCCTCCCTTTCTGCTAGGAAGCTTGAAAAGTTGTACCCAAAGAGCTTCTGCTCTCCTCATGTCTCTTTTTACACCAAACTCATGCAAAAGTAATTCCCATTTCAGTGACAGCAATTCATAACTTCTTTGAGAACACGGTGGAGAAATATTTCAGTCTTTCTTCAACATGCAGAGAAGTTCAAGCATCAACATTCTGAGGTCCTCCTCTACAAATTCTGGGAATGGCATACTTGTGTGAGTGCTGAAGGAACCAGGTGGCCGCCTGAAGTGGCCTGGGTTTCTCCACACCAGTCCTTTCCTCCACTGTGGAAGGAGCAGGCTGAACAAAAGCCCTGCAGCCTGTAGGCAGACTTTGCAGCTGATTAGTCAGCCACACACTTAAACCTGCTAATATAAAGCCTGATTGCCATGGCAGCAGGTTAAAGTTAGAAGGAACTAGATTTGAATAATTTAAATATGCTAAAAATACCAACTTCTGGGCTTAAGTGGCTCGATTTGTCACTACAATGACAATTGCCACCTATGCTAGAAAGTCTCCTTAGAAAACTTAGTCACTGCCTATGCACAGAGTTCTCCAGTCTATGCATTCACACTCCAGAAGCTGTCATAGTTCCACATGCAGACACCAAGCCCAATAGTTTGGTTCCTCAAATAGAATGAACAGATGCAGTTCAATTTCTATCACAAACCAATAAACAGATACTGGAAGCAGGTTGAATGCATTCAGTTTGATTATGTACAATGCTGGCTCCCAGACAATCACAGAATGGCTCAGGCTGGAAGGACCTCAGAGCTCATCTCCTCCAACCTCCCCACCATGCCCAGGGACGCCTCTCAGCTATACTCAGCTGCTCAAGACATCATCCAACCTGGCCTTGAACAGCCCCAGGCAGGAGGCAGCCACAGCCTCCCTGGGGCAGCCTGGGCCAGAGTCTCAGCAGCCTCCTGCTGAACAACTTCTTCCTCAGCTCCACTCTAACCCTGCTCTGCCTCAGCTTCAAACCATTCCCCCTTGGCCTGTCTCTAGACACCCTCAGCAAAAGTCTCTCTGCAGCCTTCCTGCAGGATCCCTTCAGGTCCTGGAAGGCAGCTCTCATGTCCCCCTGGAGCCTTCTCTTCTCCAGGCTGCACACCCTCAGCCTGTGCTCACAGCAGAGCTGCTCCAGCCCTTGGATCATCTTTGTGTCCTCCTCTGGACTCACTCCAGCAGCTCTGTGTCCTCCTTCTGCTGGGGACACCAGAACTGGAGGCAGGATTGGAGGTGAGGTCTCATCAGAGCAGAGCCAAGGGCAGAATCCCCTCTCTTGCCCTGCTGCCCACACTCCGCTGGCTGCAGCCCAGGACGGGGTTTCCCTTGCCAGCAATGGGAGAGAGCTGCAGCTCAGTTATCCGAGTTCAAGCAGGATTTCCCTCTGTCTGTGTTTAGCACAGACACAGCATTTGAGATCTTCTTAGCTTGTCGTATTCATTTCTTAATTAAAAAACTAACAGGGAACATCAAACACCTCCCAGCCTCATCTTTCACTATGCAAATTGCAGACACAGGCCTACCAGTAGCAGCCTACTGGAAGCTGTGGCTGGCTGCCATGCAGGTGCAAGCAGAAAAAGCAGATAATTTGAACATGAAGTGATTGCAACTACAAATTTACCTATCAGCAGCCCAGGTGGGAAAGTGGTCAAATGGGCATGGGATTGAAGATTTCAAGAGAAGAGAAAGGAATGGATTGTGCAAGAGTAGCTCTGAAGGAAGAGACTTGGGGCTGCTGGCTGCTGAGAAGCTCCTCACAAGCCAGCAGTAGCCTCATGCGGCACAGAAATCAGCTGTGTGCTGGGGCTGCTGCAGACCAGGTTGGATGAGGCCTTGAGCAGCTGATTGTAGTTGAGAGGAGTCCCTGTCCATGGTGGGGAGCTTGGAGAAGATGAGCTCTGAGGTCCTTTCCAACCTAAGCCATTCTAGGATTCCATGGTTCTCTGGTAATGTAATGTACTCAGGACTGGAGAATATTTTTCACACTCCAGGGAATGAAATAAATGTTTTCTCTCTCTTTGTCCCCTCCTCCTTTCCAGGCCAAATTTACAGTGAAGAACATATTTTAATTTGCAATTTAGAAGTGATTTCCCCTCCCCATCCATCTGCTCCTAGTTTTCCATAGAATCCTTTTGGGTCGGAAAAGGCCTTCAAAATCATCTTATCCAACCCCTGGGCTGATCATTTCCTGCTGGTCAGACCAAAAAGCCACAGAGACAACAAGTGAATTTACTTCAGCTGTAACAACAAATCTAACTCTTGCACAGCCATTCTCTCTCTGGACCAATGAGAGTACTGAAACAGTGGCAGAAGCTGCCCAGAAAAGTGGTGGAAGCCCCATCTCCAGAAATATTCCAGGTGAGGTTGGAAAGGGCTCTGAGCAACCTGCTGTAAAGGTAGAATCACAGAATTGTTCTGGTTGAAACAGACCTCTAACATCTAACCATCCTCAGCCTGATACCACCATGGCCATTAAACCTTGCCCTGAAATGATGTCCCTGCCTGCTGCAGGGGGTTGGACTAGATGGCCTTGAAAGGTCCCTTCCAAGCCAAACCATTCCAAGACTCCATGATTTCCTGCCTGCACACCAGCAGAACTGACTGTGAGCTGTTTGTACCACGACAACTCTGGGTCCATGCATGTGGAGGTGGCTTTGCATGAAACGGAGAAAAGCTTTTAGCACCAAACCAGGTGGGAAATGGCTTCCATCTGCAGCCCCTGCTCTTCCACAAAACCCCCAATGTAGCCTAATATGTCCAAAGGGAAAGCTGTGAACTAGTCTCCACTTCTGGCTCCAAGGTCACTCCTAAGGAGACAAGCAGCAGCCATGCCAGCTGTGCCATGCTGCCTCAAAGCATGCTCTCCTCCTCCACACCCCTTGTGCAGCTCAGTGCAGAAGAGGAGCAAAGGTTTTGTTGATTCTGCTTTTCTGGAGGGAGAGAAAGGAAGAAAGCAGCACTGCGGTGGTGTTGGAGCAGAAACACTCTCAGCCAAGGGCCAGCACAGCTGCAGATGTGTCTCACCTCTCCCCCAGGCCCCCCAGGGGCAGAGGAGGCCTGTTTCGGTGGGCTGACAGTAAGGACTGATTGGCTCACGATGAAATAACTGCTTTGCTTCTGCCAGGCTGCCCGTGGTGCAGTGATGGGCAGGAGGCAGCAGAGCTATAGTCCTGGCAGGCCAAGGACCCTGCATGACAAAAGCAGGGCAGCTCATGCCCAGAGATGGAACAAAAAGTGCTGCATCCTCCTAGAATGATGCCGCTGCAGACAACAGGAACAGGAGGCTAACTGGCAAATAAGGCTGCAGCAAGGAGCTCCTGGGAGGCAGCGTGGAGAAAGAAGAGCCAGCAGCCAGCTTCCAGAGCAAGCTGGTTCTGATAGCTGTATGAGATGCACATGCAGGGAGCCAGAAAGGGTTTAAATTTGAGCTGCTGTTGCAGTCGTGGATTTCCAGCACTGCTTCATTTGCTCCCCCACTAGATTGCCACTCTGATTTTCGGTTAGATTATGCTGTGCTGGGAGATCCTTCTCCTGGGATCATTAGGCACATCTCAATTTAGTTTTCCAATAACAATCTGAAAGTTACAATTTAGTGGCACAGCTGCAGTTATTGAAATAGCTCTGGGTATGCTGAGTGAGGGCTCTGAGGTGAGGAAGGAAGGGGAGAGGAACAGATGCAGCACACAGGAGCTGGTTGGGGACAGACAGAAGAGGAATGAGAAAGACAAGGAGACTTCACATGAGCAGAAGCGTTCAGGAGAAGGGGAGGTGGTGCACCTCACCTAAGACTTTAGTTCATTGTGTTCACAGAATCCTAGAATGGCTCAGGTAGGAAGGGAGCTCAGAGCTCATCTCCTCCAACCTCCCCACCATGCCCAGGGACACCTCTTAACTACACTCAGCTGCTCAAGGCCTCATCCAGCCTGGCCTGCAACACCCCCAGGCAGGAGGCAGCCACAGCCTCCCTGGGCAGCCTGGGCCAGAGTCTCAGCAGCCTCCTGCTGAAGAACTCCTTCCTCAGCTCCACTCTAACCCTGCTCTGTCTCAGCTTCAAACCATTCCCCCTTGCCCTCTTGCTGTCTCTTTTGTCAACTGTGCTTCTCATACAGCCAGTTTTGAAAAGGAAAATAATCTACAATGACGATTCTTTGGTTTTATGAATGGACAGGTATGGCCTAACTGGAGATGGACTTGCCCCTCAAAACAGGGTCTTGGAGGACACCATAGGTACTCCCAGCTTCTGCCCTTTTAATTGGCATCTTTTGGCTTTCTCTCTTCAGAGAAGCAAGACAAGGAAGGAAGGAGGATAAGAATTGCTGGCTGTAAATCTGAAGGCAGATGTAAACATTCACAGAATGATTATGTTCAGCACTCCAAAGGAACAGGAAAAGCAAGATGCACATTGAAGGGAAAGTCAGCAAATTTGTACAACTGGTAAAGGTGGTGCCCAGGGTTAAAACCCCCAAACAAACCAAGGCCTCTAATAACACCGGCCAGATGGTGTTAAAGGACAGCTTGTTAGGGACACAATATCAAATAACCCTGATGCAGGGACAATGGAAGCAATAGAGATTCAGGACCTCTTTCACAATCCAGGTAATCCAAAGCAAATTGTATTTAAAGTGGAGTCGTGCTGAAAGTGGAAATACAATTAAGGACAAGACTAAACGAGCAGCACAAGTATGTAGGGACAGGATTGAAAAGGCAGAGGCACAAAGCAAGTTAGGAGCAGCTGTTCACAAAAATGAAACCAAGAAAAGGAGCTCCAGAAATACATCATCTGCAACAAAAGACAAACCCATCAGGTTCCCTCATTTTAGTCAAACAACTACTTGGCAAGTGCAGAAGAGCTCAGGCATCCCAACCCTGACCGCCTGCAGTTCTCACTGAGGTTAATTGCAGCCAGGTATTTCAACAATTAATTTTATCTGGGAGATAAAAGCAAAGGACAGGAAAATGAAAAGGACAGGTTGAAGAGTATTTAAGTTCGACAGAGTCAAGCTGTAGGGACAAATGAAACGCACTTTCAAGTACTCAAGGAATTAACTGAAGCCATCTAAGAACCATTAGCAATTGTCTTTGAGAACGCAGAGGGCAGGGAAATCCTGGGGGAGCAGGGAAGGGCAAAGAAAGGGCTGGCTCTTAGAAGAGAGAACAGGAGGAAGGTCCAAAGACTTAAAGATCAGTCGACCTTGCTTTCAGACTTGGCTGTGCATTAGAACTGTGCTTAAAGAGATGAGACACAAGTGTGAACACAGGGATGTCTTGAGAATAAATTAAGCCAGACACCAAAAAGCAGCTTTCCTGACACTGCTGAGCACATGGCGAGTTGCAGGGAGACTCCAGCGAGGACTTTGATAGCTAGATCAGCTCTGCTAAGTGGACTCAGGAAACACCTCCCAAATGAAGTTACTACGAAGTGCACAGCCTAACACCAGCACTTACAGCTCTTACCTTTGGTCATCCAGTAAGATGGGAAGATACTTTAAGGGACTTTCCACAGCAGGACACTCCTGGCCCTTGTTCTCTTCTGCATTTCCATCTGGGGTCATGGAACTGACTGCAACCCTTCCCAGATCTGGGAGACAAGGTGTTCTTGGACAAGAGGAGGCTGGAAGGCGGGGGGGGGGGGGACAGGACACAGAAATTGAGTGAAATCCAACAAGGACAAGGAGAGAGACTTGAATCTGGGAAAGAACAACCCCATGGAGCAGGATAGGTTGGGGGCTGATTGTTGGAGAGGAGTTCTGACAGGGAGGACCTGGGAGTCCTGGTGGACAGAAGGATGCCCATGAGCCAGCAATGTGCCCTTGTGGCCAAGAAGGTTCTCCTGCCCCTCTGCTCTACCCTGCTGAGGCTACATCTGGAGTATTGTTTCCAGGTCTGGGCCCCTCAGGTCAAGGACCTCAGGGAACTCCCTGGAAGAGCCCAGTGCAGAGTCACAGAGCTGCTGCAGGCAGTGGAATATCTTCCTGTGAGGCCAGGCTGAGGGAGCTGGGTCTGCAGCTTGGAGAAGAACCTGAGGGCTGCCCTCATTGCTGGGGATCAAGATACAATACAATACAATACAATACAATACACCAGGTTGGAAGAGACCTTCAAGATCATCGCGTCCAACCCATCAAACAATCCAACCCACCCAACAACTAGACCATACAGCCAAG
Source organism: Picus viridis (assembly GCA_033816785.1). Taxonomy (NCBI): domain Eukaryota; kingdom Metazoa; phylum Chordata; class Aves; order Piciformes; family Picidae; genus Picus; species Picus viridis. The sequence goes on along the minus strand of CM066587.1, from coordinate 1,813,780 downwards.
CACCCCATCAAGTCTTCTCCTGAACACCTCCTGTGAAGGTGACTCCACCACCTCCACGGGTAGCCAATTCCAATGGGCAATCACTCTCTCCGTGTAGAACTTCTTCCTAACATCCAGCCTAAACCTGCCCTGGCGCAGCCTGAGACTGTGTCCTCTTGTTCTGGTGCTGGATGCCTGGGAGAAGAGGCCAACCTCTGCCTGGCTACAACCTCCCTTCAGGTAGTTGTAGAGAGCAATAAGGTCACCCCTCAGTCTCCTCTTCTCCAGGCTAAGCAACCCCAGCAGGGCTGGGCTGGAGCCAGGCTCTGCTCAGGGATGTCCTAGGACAGTACAAAGGGCACTGGGGGCAAGCTGCAGCAGAGGAGGTGCCAGGGGAACAGAAAGGGGAATAGTCAACTTGCCACTGTGAGGGTGGCAGAGCCCTGGAGCAGGCTGCTCAGAGAGGTTATGGAGTCTCCTCTAGATGTGTTCTGTGTGACCTGCCCTGGGTGACCCTGCTCTGGCAGGGGGGTTGCACTGAATGATCTCTGGAGGTGCTTTCCAACCCCTACCCTTTTGTGACTCAGTGAAGAGATGCTTTCACAGTCAGAGCTGTTTGTGTGGACCCAAAGTAGTAAGCAGATAATAGAGCAACGTTTTGCTAGAGGACTGGGAACAACTACTTTGAATTGGAGACATTTCTGTCCAGATTGCCCTGCATGAAATGCTACATGTAGTTACCCTGCTCAGCAAGTCTGAGCCTCCTCCTGCTTCCGAATCTGGTGGCAGAGCCGAGCTAACAAGTGACAGTGCTGAAGACAGATATAAGGAGATGAGGATTTATCAGCTGAGATAAGGGGCTTTGGCTTCCTCATTAGTTACAGTCACTGTGGTTGAGCAACTGCATAGCCTCCTTCTCCAGACTGGAGGGGACAAAGCCAGCTACAAATTGCTGGGAATGCTGCATTTATCATCAGCTCCAATTCACTTCCCTTGTAAGCAGAAGCAATGCAGTTGTATTTATACCTCATTGAAGGAAACAAAAGAAATTAATAGTCATAACAAGGCAACAGCCATGCTGCAGCAGTTTGATCCAAGTCCTGTTCTGAGAACAGGCTCCAGTCCTCACCAGAACTGCACAAGCAGTGCACCACTACCCATACAGCAAATATCTCTGCCTGAGCATCAGCCAGCTACAAGGACAAGGTAGCCCAGCTGAGAAGCAGGCCATGGTACCCAGGGGGAGTGCTTGTCCAGTGCAGCAATGCTGTTCTTGGCATTCCAAGCACATCTGGCACAAAACTACAGAAATCAGAAGATATTTTCATAGAATCACAGAATGTTTTGAGTTGGTAGAGAGCTTTAAAGGTCATCCACTTCCATCTCCCTTGTAGTGAGCATCTACAACTAGAGCAGCTTGCTCAGAGCCCTCTTCAACCTGACCTTAAGTATTTCCAGAGATGGGACATCTACTACCTCTCTGGGCAGCCTGTGCCAGTGTTTCACCAACCTCACTGTAAGAAATGTCTTTTTTATTAGGTTTCCCTCACTATCTTCTCTAAACACAGATGAAAAGTCCCTCTGCAGCCTTCAGGTACTGGCAGGCAGCTCTAAGGTCCCCCTGGAGCCTTCTCTTCTCCAGGCTGATCATCCCCAGTCTGTCCTCATAGCAGAGCTGCTCCAGCCATTGGATCCTCTTTGTGGTCCTGCTCTGGACTCTGGTCACAGTAACAGAACAAACAACCCACCCACAACAAACCCACCCAAACAGAGCAAGAAGATAAGAAAACAACAAAACACCCAGCAGACAAACTCTGCAGTGGGGTTTCCAATAGGAAAATAAAAGTCCATGGGATTGGCCATTGGTAACAAGAAATAAACACTGCTGAATCACAGAATCAACCAGGCTGGAAGAGACCTCAGAGATCATCAAGTCCAACCTGTTACCTAATACCCAACACCTCTTGACAACCAAACCACGGCTCCAAGTGCCACATCCAAGCCTTTTTGAAGATCTCCAGGGATGGTGACTCCACCACCTCCCTGGGCAGCACATTCTAGTGGCAAATTACTCTGTCTGGGAAGAACTTTCTCCTCACCTCCAGCCTAAGCTTCCCCTGGCACAGCTTGAATGACTCAGTTGTAGATATCATCTACAGAAGGTTTCCCTGTGCCTCCAGTGTTAAACCCACACAGCACAGCTCTTCCCCCTTCCAAGGGGCTCACAGGCACGCTGGTGTACGACGTGGCTTGACACAGAAGGGTATTAACGGGAGGATTTGCACACCCCGAGAGCGGAACTGGAGCACCATACAGCAAATTCAAACTGTCGATATGATAGCTGCCTACAAATCAAAGCAAACAGTTGCTGAGGTCTTTCTTGCATGTTAAGCTGAATTAGATTCACATAGAGGAACATGAGGAACAGTGGGAGAGGAGTCCTTCCTCACCCATGCTCTCCCACATGCTTTGGCTCTAAGCCTGAGGAGCAGGAGTGAAGCAAGAGCACAATCAACTAAAATACAATACAAGAATGGGTAAAATTAAGGCACCTTTCCACCTGCAGACTTCTCAGCAAGGCACTGAGGATATGAGCATGTGTTGCTGGAAAAGACACCAGCAAGAGAGAAGTTGGGCTTGTCCTTCTCTGCTCTTCTGAAAGTGTTCTTTGCAAGTTCTTTGCATGCTGCTCTGGTTAGCCTCCCCAGGGCTGGCAGAATGAGGAGGACATTTAGCATGTGTCCTCTTTGGTGAGCTGAGAGGTTAAACTTTAACAAGCTGTATTTGCTGGGAGCTCACTGGTAACTCTGACTCCACAGAAAGTTAGTTCTGTTTGGATGTCACCAGTGCTACTCCCTGCACCAACGGTTTGGTCACTACAGGATCTTTCAGCCTTAATGAGAGCAGACTTCTCATCTAAAACATGAGCAGAGCTCTCCCTCACTCCTTCAAGAACACTGCAGCTCTCACCCAAAGCAGCCAGGCAGGTCAGCATCCTTTTTCAGTCCAAGTAATGAAGTGCCTCAAAGCCACATCCCCCAGGCACTGTGCAGGCAGACACAGGTGCAGATGCCGCTGTGCACTGCGACTCCAGACTCCCGCAGAGCACTCAAAGCTGTACTTTTGCCCAGAAAGTCCACTCCTCATTCCCACCAACACCTCTGGGAGCTGTGCAAGCCCATTAAGAAAGAGATGAATATACTTCCCTCCTGAGCATTGCCTGGAAATCCAAAGCACAAAGAGCTACAGAGGTCTGGCAGTGCTAAGGAAGCTCTGCAAACCTCAGCTGCTGCTGGAGCTGCAGTTCCTCCTCTCACTCCAGCAGTGCTGCAGCACAGAGCTGTGGTCGCCTCTGCTGCTGCCGTGGCGCAGGCAGACTCTCCACGGCAGAAGTTAAAGGAGTGCTAATGGTATTTCAAATCCATTTCTGAATCAGTCCTTTCTGCCTCTCCCTCCCCATCTGCGGCTGTTTACTTGGCCGAGAAATCCGTCTGCAGCACTGCAGAAAAGCCATGGGGACAGTCATTCAAGGACCCGACAGCTTCAGCAGGTCTCCAAGTTCGAACCACAGAATCATGGAAGCCAGTAGAAAGGACCTCTAAGAACATCAAGGCCAACCATCAACCTAACACCACCATGGCCATTAAACCACTTCCCCAAGTGCCATGGCCACAATTCTTGAACTCCTCCAGTGACAGTGACTCCACCACCTCCCTGGGCAGCCTGTCCCAATCCCTGGCCACTCCTGCAGCAAAGAAATTCTTACTAATCTCCAACCTCCCCGGCACAATTTCAGGCCATTTCCTTTCATTCTATCACCTGATACTAGGGAGAAGAGACCAACACCAGCCTCACCCCAACCTGCTTTCAGGGAGCTGTAAGGAGAAAATTCCTTTGGTGCCTCCTCCCAAAGTCTTGTCTTGCTTTCCACTACAAGCAGCAGTCCTAATGAAGCATTCTCTGGCAAACAGGAAAATAAAGACTATAGAGTCCTAGAATGGCCTGAGCAGGAAGAGACCTTAAAGAACATCAAGTTCTAACCCCCTGCCACAGGCAGGGATGGCTCCTACTAATCCAGGCTGCTCAAAGCCTCATTCAGCCTGGTTTTAAACTCTTTCAGGGATGATATGTCCACAGCTTCTCTGACAGCTACTTAATACCCCCATCCACCTGCCCAGGATGTGGACAGCTCTCACTGGCAGCTTTTTACAGACTCAGAGGTGTTCTTTAAAGTAATTTTTGGTGGCCTTCCTTGCCTCCAAAACTCCAGGTGTCTCATCAATGCCACATTTTGACTCTCCTCCAACAGACCTTTCAGGTCCAGCGATGTCCAACACCTGCTGAAGCTCAAGTGTGGGCACCCAGTGGGATCAGAGATGCATCCTTCACAGGGAGTAGGGGAAGATGCAGCTTGAGGTTACTCTATGCAGGAGCATAGGAGAGCATTTAACCAATTTAGCAAAAAACAGCTCCCTGTGAGTGTGCAATGAACTCATTCCTACCCCTGCCTTCTCCTGCACACCTTCACTGCATGCCTTAGAACAAGCACAGATGGTAGCAGACTCGGCACTAGCCACACTGTTTGCTAAAAGCAGGTTACATTAATTTCTTGTCTAGCTCTAGAGGAATTCCCGGTCCTTTTCCACCTCTCTCACATACCTGCTGCCTCACCTCTTCATGCTTTTTGTCTCTATACCTTGTAAGGGGAGGGCAAGAATTTCCAATTTGAGTATTGCCAGACCAACCTGCCTTGAAAACAGCTGCCTAAGGAGTTCCAAAGTGCTGAAGACAACCTGGTGCAAATCTCCTGTTGCCCCTTGGCAAAGCTTTTCACTGCACTACAAGGAATCTCCTGGACCAAGAAGTAAACCCTAAGACATTTCTAACCCAGACTAACTGATTTCTGAGCAACACCTCACTGTCACTTACAGGTGACTTCTGAAATTATCCTGTTGCACTAAGCATGGTCACTTACAGGTACCAGACCATGGGATTAGAGCCACAAAGGTCAGAAAAACCCTCCAAGATCATCAAGTTTAACCATCACCACCATGGCCACTAAACCCTGTCCCCAAGTGCCATGCCCACAAGTTTCCTGAACACCTCTGGGAATGGTGACTCCACCACCTCCCTGGGCTGCCTGTTCCAGTGCCTGACCACTCCTCAGGTAAAGAAATTTTCCCTAATGTCTAATCTAAACCTCCCCTGGCACAACTTGAGGCCATTTCCCCAACCATTTCAAACACACCAGGTGGTGCTGGTGCTCCTGCAGTAACCAGAGAAGTCTGTGTCAGTCAAATGGCCCCAGGGAGCTCCTTGCTGTACAGCTGCCATAAGGATGGCTGCTGGCTGTTCCTGCCCTTTGGAAATATAGATTCTTTAGGTTCAGCTGAGATGTCTAGAGAGGAGTGCCCCCAAATCCCTTGTTTGTTCAGCAGCATATACAAATGTCAAGGGTTAGGGCTGGGCTGGCCACTGAACGAGTGACAGACACTCCTTATTAACCTGCTTCCCAAAGGGGAAGAGAAAGGGAGTAAGGAGAAGAGGGACTTATGGGCTGGGAGAATAAAGCACCTTTAATGGAAATATCATCCATGAAACACATACAAGCATAAACAAACCCAGCAGCAAACCCACCCCTGATGCCAGTTCCATAACCATGACCACTAGGACTGAGGGCAGGTAACTGAGGAGTTCCCAGACTGGATTCAGTAGCAGGCAGGAACCAGATTCAGAAGCTGGATTCTGGAGCAGCATTCAGGAATGCACAGACTGGGATCAAAGGCAGAATTGACAGAGTCCTCCATGGACACCATTCACTGAAGAAGAGGCTTGACCCTGGTGATCCCTCAGCTTTAAACTGAAGATGATGTCCACAGATAGAATTCCTTATTGGTCCTGTCCTTTCTGCTCCTCTCTGCAGGTGCCACCTCTGACTTGCTGCACCCCAATGTGGCACACAGGATTTAGCAGTGACCTTGGCCTGCAGGAGAGCAGGTATAAGCATCCCTACACACCAACCCTTGGCAGCAGCTACAAACATCAGTGCTGTCACTTGGAGAGGCAGTCACTGTCTGCAGGAATGTGCCATTAAGTGCAGAAAGTGCTGTTACTGAGAAGTAAAGCCACTGAACAGAATTAGCTCACTTCTCGCTCAGACCAGGACAACATATCAACACCTCAGCACATGCTCACCGCCACTCAGGAGTGGCAGACTTACTGTGGACCTGCTTTACAATTGTTTTTTACACCTTGGCTAATTTAGAAGCCCCAGCAGCACAGGATTTATTACACACAGCTCACCATTGATGCACTGGACACTGCATGACTCACCAGACACCTGAGCACATTTCTGTCCACAAATGGAAAGAAATGCAACAACTTAGAATCCCAGAATGGCTCAGGCTGGAAGGGAGCTCAGAGCTCATCTCCTCCAACCTCCCCACCATGCCCAGGGACACCTCTCAGCTATACTCAGCTGCTCAAGACATCATCCAGCCTGGCCTGCAACACCCCCAGGCAGGAGGCAGCCACAGCCTCCCTGGGCAGCCTGGGCCAGAGTCTCAGCAGCCTCCTGCTGAACAACTTCTTCCTCAGCTCCCCTCTAACCCTGCTCTGCCTCAGCTTCAAACCATTCCCCCTTGGCCTGTCTCTAGACACCCTCAGCAAAAGTCTCTGCAGTCTTCCTGCAGGATCCCTTCAGGTCCTGGCAGGCAGCTCTGAGGTCCTTCTCTTCTCCAGGTTGAGTATCCCCAGCTCCCTCAGCCTGTCCTCATAGCAGAGCTGCTCCAGCCCTTGGATCATCTTTGTGGCCTCCTCTGGACTCACTCCAGCATCTCTGTGTCCATCTGCTGGAGACACCAGAACTGGAAGCAGGATTGTCAGTGGGGTCTCAGCAGAGGAGAGTCAAGCAAGTCAATCCCCTCTCCTGCCCTGCTGCCCACAGTCCTGGGCACGATTTGCCTTCTGTGCCGCATAAAGCGCACATCACTGCAGCAGTCCTCTCCTCGCTACAAATGCATCCCAAATCCACTCCTGTCAGCAGCACCGACCTGTCTGCATTTCTTCCCTACTGCTCTGAGTTCACCTTGCTGTCATTACCAATGGGTGCAGGAGCAGCTGCTGTGCTGCTTCCTAATAGTTTTAGATTCCATCCTAACTTTAGGACTATTCAGCTGCTAGAGGAAGAAGTGTTATCAGAGGTGACTGGGCACAGGAAGCTCAGTACAAAGAGGGGTTCTTTTCTGCTGAAGAGAAATCTCTTCTGCAGGAGAGAAGCACTGTGCCTGGGCTTTCAAGCTTTCTCATCAGAATTCAGCAGATCACCAACACCTCCAAGCAGAACAAACCCCACACGGGGGAGCAAGCCCTGTTGAAGAAGTGGATGAGGCAGGTGCTTTAAACACTGTGCTTAACTCCCACTCCCTTTCCCCTCCGACGCACTCTCTTTCAGCACCATCCCCGCACCGCTCCTGCCCTCTGGCTCTCCTGGAGCAGCCGAGACCATGCCTGCAGACAGCTGTACGTGCAGGGCACACAAGTCTCACGTCGGATTTGCCGGCTGGCAGCATCACAACAAATGGCTTTTTGAGGGGACAGTGGGCAAGGGTGAAGGGTGCTGGAGCCTGAGGGATTCATTCACAATTATTGCAACGGAGAAACGAAGAGCTCACAAACAAATCCTAGCGGCAAGAGCAGAGCACAAACCAGCCTGTTTGCAACCCTGCTTGGGCTGAGCAGCCAGAGCAGTCCGTACCTAACACCAGACGAAAGCTGGGCTCGGCTTTCCAGCCAGCTCTCTCCTGCGCTGCAGGACCTCCACGTTTTGATGATTCCTTGTGCTTTAAGGATAAACTTTGTTCTCAGCTATTAACCCACAGCAACAGGCTAAGCAGGTGACTCTTCTCGTGGAGGATTAATTGCACAGCAAAGTTTGGTGCGGGACTGGGACAGCATGGGGATCAAATGTCTCTGTAAGCCAGGAAAAAAGTCTAGTCATTGAAGGTGCTAATTAAATCCTGATTTCACATAAAAGGTCAGTGGTTTTGTAAAAATATTTCAGCTTCGTTGCAGCGCTGCTTTGGCAAAGGTTTTTGAGGATCTGGGAGGGTGTTTTTGTCAGAGGTTTAGGAAACAGAAAAGGAAAATGAGAAGGCAAAAGGTTTTCCAAGCAGATTTGAATCAAACCACTGAAAATCTGCCACCTTTCCTACTTTCAGGCAAAGTTTGCTCAACAAGAATTATGACACCCCTGTATCCAACCACACAGGCTGTCAGACCTGCACACCACTGTTTCTAATCACTTTATTGGCTTTTACTCTATTTGAAGGGTTCTTAAATTTATTAAATTGAATCCTACTCCCCAGCCAATGCACCTCACATCTCTGAGCTGTTCTCTCAGAGAACTCCGCTTTTCCAGGCTAAGTCAGACACTTCTCTCCATCACACCTCAAGCAGTTACCTTAACTAAGTGCTGTTGCTGCCCACTCAGACTCCACCGGCAACAACCATTAGCACAGTCCAATGAAGCACTGCCCTGAGCACATGGAGCTTCCCTCCTCCTTTGAGGTGCAGAAGAAAACGTTTGTGTCAGGTGCAAAACCCACTCCACTTATTGGCTGAGCCAAAGGAGCTCAGGTCTTCATCCATCTCATTTCTCATCTGGCCACTGCCAGTGAAAGTGAAACCAGGCAGCATGCCTGCCGCCTGAGAAGGAAAACGGGCTCTGCCCACTGCAGGCTTGCTTTGCCCACACGCAATTATCCAGCAGTCAGCTCAGCACACCCAACACTGCCCAATTCATAGGGTTCTCCAGTGGAGCTCAAAAGCAAGGTAGAGGAAAATTTTTAAAAAAAGGGGGAAAGTGAAAAACAGGGAAGAAAAATAAGTGGCAACTGGGGCTGGATGTAATCCGGGAAATGGACAAGAGAGAACGAGGGCTTCTGTCAAATAGTCACTCACCAAACAAACATAACTACCCCAACATGCAAGCAGCACATGAAGCAGGAGCAAATATTGACAACTTCACATTAGTTAACAGAGATTCATATCACCCAAGGCAGAGGGAAGTCAGCCCATGATGAACAAATTTCAAAGCTTTTGCTCAAAGAGGTCATAAAACAATTTTTGGTATAGAAAATATCTGCAAACACATTCATAGTGGAAAAAACAGAACCACAGAAGGGCCCAGGTTGGAAGGGACCTCAGAGCTCATCTCCTCCAACCTCCCCACCATGCCCAGGGACACCTCTCAACTACACTCAGCTGCTCAAGGCCTCATCCAGCCTGGCCTGCAACACCCCCAGGCAGGAGGCAGCCACAGCCTCCCTGGGCAGCCTGGGCCAGAGTCTCAGCACCCTCCTGCTGAAGAACTTCTTCCTCAGCTCCACTCTAACCCTGCTCTGCTTCAGCTTCAAACCATTCCCCCTTGGCCTGTCTCTGGACACCCTCAGCAAAAGTCTCTCTGCAGCCTTCCTGCAGGATCCCTTCAGATAATGGAAGGCAGCTCTAAGATCCCCATTGGGACTCCTCTCCAGGCTGCACATCCCAGCTCCCTCAGCCTGTGCTCACAGCAGAGCTGCTCCAGCCCTTGGATCACCTTTGTGGCCTCCTCTGGACTCACTCCAGCAGCTCTGTGTCCTCCTTCTGCTGGGGACACCAGAACTGGAGGCAGGATTGTCAGTGAGGTCTCAGCAGAGCAGATTCAAGGGGCAGAATCCCCTCTCTTGCCCTGCTGCCCACACTCCTCTGGCTGCAGCCCAGCACTCAGCTGCCTGCTGGGCTGCATGAGGGCACTGCTGGCTCCTGGGGAGCTTCTCCTCAACCAACACCCCCAAGTCTCTTTCTTCAGAGCTGCTCTCAACCCTCTTTTTACCCAGCCTGGATTTATGGCTGGGATTGGCCCAACCCTGCACTTTGCCTTGTTGAATTTCATGCAGTTGGTACTGGTCCACTTCTCAAGCCTGCTGGCACTGCTGGCTCCTGGGGAGCTTCTCATGAGAAGATGAATTTGGTAAGGTAGTTTTGCAGCCTAAGAGACCAAAGTTCAACGTGTTTCATGTAGCAGAGGTGGCAGAAACCAGCAAAGTCATCCAAAATATAGCCTCATGTCTAAGAGCAGTTGGACACTGCAGATTTAGTATTTGCCATTGAATTCATCATCTCAGTGGAAAGCAGCTCAGCAACTGTAAGGTAACCATTAGTAACTTTGGAGGCTTAGTGCACACCACAGAAACAGAAGTGTATTCTCCACCAGAGAACACATAGGAAAGTGAGCTAAAGAAATGCTTCACCCTATCAGCAGCTATAAAGAAAGCAGCCTCCCAAAGTCTCCCTGTTGAGAAGGAGAGTGGAAGAAAAGAGGCAAGAACGGAGTATGCCCCCTGCTCATTGCAGGAAAGCAAGCAAAACAGGTTCAGTTGTGTACAGGTGCTGAAGAATGAGCAACATCCTCTGGAGGCAGCAAACAAAGCCTCCATTTATTGTTTGAGAAGCTCTGGTGTGGCCACTAATGGTAGCAGGTTAAATAGCTACACCTCCCATGTGAATAAACTGCTCTCCAAGTCAGTATCTCAGGGCACCAACAAGTCCAAGTGGTACTGAAACACACCTGAAATGAACCAAATGTGATGACCATGGCTCATGTTTTAGGAAGTGCCTGAGATTGTGTTCTTTGTTGTCATTGTTAAGCTTGGATGCAAGAGCAGCAATCCAAGAGCTTCATCTGGGGGAATGTGGGGCCAAAGTGAACCAAGGCACCTAATGAATACTGGCCAAAGATCCTCCCCAAGCAAGCCTGCAAAACCCAGCTGCACACAAAATCTGAGGGCATTTCTGTTCCTTGAAAAAAGGATCCAGGAGTTAAGGTGTCATGAACTCTAGAGAGAAAAACACCAACACCACCCTGAAACAGTATCTAGGGGAATAATGGGAACATGTCCACCACCATGCAGCTTCCAGGCTGGGTGCTTCAGGGGAGCAGAGACCACACAGCTTTTTAAAGACAAACAGAGGAGCAGAGCAGATTACTTGTTTCTGCAGCTTCAGAGACACTCTGTAATAGCTGTCAGGCTAGGTGAAAATGCCTTCTGGGGATGAGAAATCACTCCTGCTCAAGTGCTTTTCCTCCTGTTCCTGCCACTCCTTGCAAGACACGTGGCCCCCTGAATGCTGCCTTTGGGGAAACACAACCCTAAGTGAGCACTTTCCACATTCACTTTTCCACCTGAGCTGGCTAAGTTGAGACTAATGACCCCAGCACCACACTTAATCTTAAGCCATGAACAAAATGAGAACACCCTCAACTCAACCAGCCCAGCCAAGGTATTTCACACTCCTGTATAACCACAGGATGGTAGGGGTTGGAAGGGACCTCCAGAGATCATCCAGTCCAGCCCCCTGCCAGAGCAGCACCACCCAGGGCAGGGCACACAGGAACACATCTAGGTGGGGTTGGAAAGTCTCCACACAAGGAGACTCCACAACCTCTCTGGGCAGCCTGCTCCAGGGCTCTGCCACCCTCACCATACAGAAGTGTCTCCTCATGCTCAGGTGCAACCTTCCGAGTTCCAGCTTGTCCCTGTTGTTCCTTGTCCTGTCCCTGGACACCAGCAAACAGAGCCTGGCACCTTCATCCTGATCCCCACCCCTCAGGTATTGACAGACATTGATCAGATCCCCTCTCAGCCTTCTCTTTCCAAGAATGGGGGAGTCACCATCCCTGGAGGTGTTCACGAAACGAGTGGATGTGGCACTTTGGGACATGGTTCAGTGGCCATGGTGGTGGTGGGTCAATAGTTGGACTTGATCTTTGAGCACCTCCTCGTGGAAAGGCTGATCAGGCACTGGGCTGTGCTGCCCAGGGAGGTGGTGGAGTCACCATCACTGGAGGTCTTAAGAAAAGCTTCGATGTGGCACTTGGTGGCAGGGTGTAGCTGGCGTGGTGGTGTTAGGTCAGAGGCTGGACTTGATCTCAAGGTCTTTGCAGCCTCAATAATTCTGTGAGTCTGAGGTCTTTTCCAACCCAAACAATTCTCTGAACTGTTTAATTTTTGTACCACAGAAATTAAAGACTCATCATCCACCACGTAACCCTGGGACCAAAACAGTGCTCGAGGAAATGCAAGAAATATGAATTTTACACTCCAAGATGAATTTTATGCAGCAATAACCAGGAAGCTCAATGTTTGTCTGCTACTGCCTAGGACTGCCTGAAAATCAGGGCCACAATTACGCTTCAGTTCCATCGGGTATGGAGCTCGAGCACCTCAATCAGGGGCTCTTCAGTGGTGTTTCTTCAGGTCTTGCTTTGTGATGTATGACATTAGCACAGCTCCTGATGTGGAAAAAACAACCTTTTAGCCTTTTATGTCATTTCACACAAAAGTAGATTGTTGTGTCATGTTACAGCTTGTGGATTCTTTCATGCAGAGGTTACAAGATGTAAACATTCCCTGTGGCTAAGTGCTTGTAATTAAATACAGAGCTGAAGCAGCTAATTAAAAATGTTTTGACGATAGCTGCACAATACTTAATAACCTTCAGAGTGGAACAGCTGTGCAGAAAACACTACATTTGTTAACATCTCTGAGAGTGTCACGTTATTACCATGTTTACATGGTTGCAAGTCGAGAGCAGGGTTAGACTGGAGCTGAGGAAGAGATTTGTCAGCGGGAGGGTGGAGAGACTCCGGCCCAGGCTGCCCAGGGAGACTGTGGCTGCCTCCTGCCTGGGGGCATTGAATGCCAGGCTGGATGAGGCCTTGAGCAGCTGAGTCTAGCTGGGAGGTGTCCCTGGGCATGGTGGGGAGGTTGGAGGAGATAGGCTCTGAGGTCCCTGCCAACTTGAGCCCTTCCATGGCTCTATAAAAGTACTAAGGACCAGCGGAGACAGGCATTAACTTGGGTGAACTTCTGGGCTGATCACAGAGGGTGGGTGCCACCTAACTGGGCCCCTCCCAGGACCTGGGTACAGCAAAACACTGCTCTGCATCAGTGCATTCTGCAGCTGCAGATAGCAGTACTGAGGCAGTGGTGTAAATGCATGTATGTGGTAAATGCCCTCATGGGAAAGGGCTTGGACATCTTGGTGGGAATGTTACAGAGCAGCAGATACCCAGGAAAAAGAATCCGTTTAACATCTCCTGCTGAGGAGCTTTCTTTTCATGATAGGAGTGTTTTGGGGCTGCTTAGAAACTCTCTCCTCTCTGCTTTATGGGAGACCTACTTCATCCCCCCTTACTGCAGGGACTAGATAACTTGTAAAGGTCTCTTCCAACCCCAGGTTGTTCTAGAATGCTATGATTTAGGATTTCTGCATTCCAGCCTAGGGCTAGGAGCTAAGAGTTAGAGGACACAGCCCTATCTGGTGACATTCTCTGCCTTGAGCTGGCTCATGTAACCCAGATTTAGTTACTTTGTACCCCACCCTTTCCTGGACTCTGCAGCTCACCAAAGCCACACACAACAGAAGAATAAACAACTCGCTCTCCCCCACGCCTCAACAGCACAATCAGTTCTCACAAACCACAGAAGTCACAAACAGATCACTGTAAGGGACAGATTACAAACAAATATTTCAACTTCACATGCACAATGGGGAAAAAAACACCCAAAAAAAAAGGGAGAGAGGAAAAATCAATAGCAATACACTTACTAATATGTGTCTTAGCCACAGGCTGCAGCACAGAATGCAATATACATAAGGTAAATATTTCCAATGCAACACGGTTCAATACCATGATAGATACACTAAAAATAAACTCTCCCCAAAGAAACAGAAAACATAATATCTGCCCTGACAA